>VWYH01010575.1:14744-120564 GCA_013399365.1 Pampusana beccarii
CGCGGCCGCCACGCCCCGGCCACGCCCCCCGCGACGGCGGCCGCGCAGGGCCCGGCCCGGCAGAACGCGAAGGCCAGAGCGGCGAGTGGGAACCACTGGGGGGCGCTGTGCGACCAGGACGGGAACGGAGGATGCGGGATCCAGGGGATGGGGAGCTATAGGGGATGAGGTCTACAGGGGATGGAGGCTATAGGGGACTATAGGGGATGGGGGACCCCAAATCACAGGGCTCGTTCCCCTGAGATGGCACCTGGTGCCCCCTCCCCACGTCTGCCCCAGGAAACGAGCCTCACACCGGGAAGTGTTTCTGCATTTATTTTTTATTAACCATTTATTTGTTTGTAATTGTTTTACTCTCACGTTACAATCCTGTGGACTTTTTTAATATATTTTTTTAAATTTTATTCTTGTAAAATAAATAGAGATAAGTGAACTTTTAGGTAGGATGCTCTCCAGATCCTTGGTTAAACTCCATGATTGAATCTCTGCATCAGACCTGTGGAAATACAGCCCACACACGCTCACATGAAAGCTCAACAGGTCGAGTTAGTTAAAAACCCACCTCCTGGCAGCAGCTCCCCCCACGCACCCACCCATTGTGCCAGGTATTTCCTGTTCTTTAAATGAATACACTGATAGACGTTAAAAATCTATTGTCTGTGTTGTGGTTTTTTAAGATGTGTATGTTAATCGGTTACATACAGATCCCAAACTCGGCTCCGCGTGGCCGGGCGGAGGGGCATGAACCGCTGGGACCGGCTCCCGTGCAGCACAGGAGCAGGTCGGGAAGAGGCACAGCTCTGTTACACCATAATTCGACTTTTGGCAGCTCAAAAGTGGATTTTTAGGTAGTTTTTCTTAAGTTTAAAGCCTTTGATTCATAGTCCAGTGAAGTGGCCCTCGGCCCCCGGCAGCAGGGGACAGTGACAGAGCCCAGGGTGAGGACACAGCGCCCGGCGCTGGCAGCTGCTCCACCGCCACGGTCCCAGGTCCCTCTCCGGCACCGCTGGGTGGGTGGCACCTGCCATTTGGCGTCCCTGCAGCCTGGGATGGCCACCGGGCCAAACCGGGACGGCTACCGGGCCAAACTGGGACAGCCACCAGGCCACCTCCGCACCCCCGGTGTGGCCCAGCCGGCTCAACACATCAGCAAACAAGAAAACGTGGTGTCCAAGGTGCAGTGCCGGGTCAGCCGCGCTCCGCAGGGTTTGCTGGGAGCCTGCAGACCCCGCGACGCCGGCTGGGAGGAAAACCGGCGACTCCTGGACTCAGCGGCTCAGGCTTTGTCACCACAGTGATTTTTGCAGAGTGCAAGTTCTGTTCTTAGCAGTTAAACCGCAGCCACCACCCGAAGGAAACGTGTCCTGTGGCTTTGCCTACCCCTTCCCCACACCCATCTCCAGACCCATCACGGATTTCCAGGGACAGAAACATTAATTACTCAGGGCAGAAGGTATGGAAGGCGGAGCAGGCTTTCCCCTGGAGAGCTGGGACAAAGCTGCTCTGCTCCAAGCAGGAGGACCTGCCACCTTCCCCCTGTTCAGTGATTCTCTTGTGCTCAGACCACGTGTGGTTCCATGCCCAGCTGTGCAGGGACAGACGGACGAGCCACGGCCGCGTCGTGTGCCGCTGCACACGCAGCGCAGCAAGTGTGCAAATCCTCCCGACCGCCGCCTTGTGCTGAGCCCGAGCTGCCGCGCTGCCCCGCGTGTTCGTGAGCTCCCCGTGGGCAGAGGGACGGTGACCACAGCAGCAACAGTGACCGAGACACCCCGACCTCCTCACCGCACGTGCGCTTGGGGGACAGTGGTTACGTGGGTGACTTGCTCCAGGCGCCGGGAAGTCAGAGATGTCCCTTCTCTTCCCTCCTCTTCCTCGATGTGCAGCACTACGGCCGGCTGGCATCCCGCCCTGCTCCCGTCGCCTCCTCAAGCCCTTCCCTCTGGATTCCTGCCTCCCTCGCCACCGCGCCCTCCTGCCCCGGTTCCACCGCAGCGGACGCTGCAGAGGGGCCCAGGCTCATGCGGAGGAGACGCTTCCCCGCCGTGCGCGCTCGGCGCTGCAGGAGCACGGACGACGTTCTGCAGGGGCCAGCCCGGAGCAGCCGCGGCGGGCGCGGGGCAGAGCAGCCGGAGGGTCCCGTGTCCGGCCGAGCGCACGGAGCTGTAGGCGAGTCCTGACTCCAGTCCTCACGGTAACCTACGCTCCAGCAGAACAAAGGAACAAAGACTAAACCAGAAAACCCTTTTCAAGGGTATTGCCTCATCCAGTCCTTCCAAGCTCAGGAGCCGTGTTTCTAACAGAGAAGCCAACCATTGGAAACAAAAATAAAATGTTCCTTTTCTGTAGCTTTTAGAGGATATAGCTGGAAGAAAAAAAAAAAAAAAAGAAAAGAAAAAGAAAAAAGGAGATTGTCTCTCTTCCCCTCGTCAAAATCATCAGTAGCTAAGTCAGAAAAAAAATGTTCAAGTTATGGTTTGCAGCAGCAGCCAACGCTAAACATTCAAGTCGATAATTTCACTATGTACACTGTGGGTGAGACACGGCCCTGCCCGCTGGGCTCCCCGCTCCGGCGCCGCTCCGGCCGCTATCTGACCCGCTTCTCCACCGAGTACACCGAGATGTAGTAGTCGTTGCTGCCCACGGCCAGGTGAGGCTGCGGAAAGAGCAAACGGGGACAAACGCACACGTGTCAGGCAGCGCCGAGCGCAGGCAGAGGGGAACCGTCCACGTTTCCAGCAGAAACGCCCAGATGCTCCAGAGCTCTTCAGTGCATCTGGCAGCGCGGCTCTGCCGACAGCTCTGCCAGCACCGACAGCGGCCCAGCGACTTATGTGCCCATTTCAGCCACAGGGAAAAATTATGGCGACCGTTACTTGCCAACTGCTAACATAATTTTTCTAAATGGCTGCAAATCTGCCAGTTAGGAGCAGTTGCCTGGACTGAAAATGAGCGTTTCCTCTGCTGAGAGGCCCAGGAGCGATCCCTGCGTGGAGACCCACACTGGCCAGGGCTGGGTTTGCTTGTTTAAAGAGGAAAACATTTCCAATGATCAGCCGCTTCTTCCTCCGTCCCCCAAACTGCAGGACAGCCAAATCAGGCTTTTGCAAAGGGGCGTTTGGAGGCCGAGGAGATGCTGAGCGTTCCTGTGCCCCGCTGTCCCCAGGACGGACACACGTCCCTCCCTCCCGCGGCGCCCAGTGCAGCTCCTCCCTCCGCCGGGCCCTTTCCATTCCATACCGAATATCTGTGTTCTGATCCGCAGGTTTCTAAAATGACTCTGTCTAAACACCTTCTGTAACCTCCTCCTGGTTTTCCTATCCATTCACGTTGTTTTCTTAGGCTTTCAATCTCCTTTATTTATTCTCGTCTCTGGGTGAGCACAAGTCCATAATGCAGATGGGCACCTACCTCCTAATTAAAGTAGCAACCAGATTCTCTCTCTAACGATTACTGCAGAGTCACTTCAGCTGTGACACATTCTGAAATTTCCTTTTTACTCTGATTCATCCTAGACTTTATCAGCTTACGCCTCTAACTTTCGCAGTTCTCTCATTTTTCTGATGTGCAGTTTCTCTACCGCATTAGGTCTTACATAAGGCGGTGTAAAAGCCGCCCCAGAGACACGAGGTGAGCCTACCGCCTGCAGGAGAAGAGCATGGAATAAATAAGCACATGAAATCTGGCGTGCTGGAAGTGAGAGACTCCACCAGCTCCAGGTGAATTCACCCGGACAACTCCTGCGGCCAGAACGGCCGAGCTGAGCCGGGCTGCAGCCCGGAGCGCTGCGGATGCAGAGGAAGAGGATTTCAGGTTGATCCGGCCGCACAAAGGGCTGAGCCGACCTGCACGTTGTCACCCAGCGGCTCTGGAGCAGCCGTGAGGACACGACCGAGCACCGAGAGGCACCTCGAGCATCCTCAGGAGACGGGACTGGGGCAGCACCTCCCTCTGCACCTTTCCCGCTTCCACCACGGACACCAACCAAGAAACACAAACTGCAAAATCCCAAAAGAGAGAATACAGACCCAGTGAGGATGGAAAGCCAGGCAGCTGATGGCTCCAACTCTTTGTCCCATAAAACCATCGTAGTATTTGATATTGTTGATCAGCTCCCCATTCCCATTGTAGATGGCAGTGAACTGATTCATCGAGCCACTGGAGGGGAATCAAGAGAACACGGTGTCACTGGGAATGCCGTGGTGACAACAGTACCGCTGCCTCCAGCCCCCGGTTCAGCCGTGCCGATGGAGCTGCCCATCAGACCAGGGGAACGACCGACTTCACAGCAACCTGGGCGCATAGACCGGCAGGGCTGGAGCCACCCTCCTCGTCACGCTGCAGGATGAGACAGAAGCCACCAGCTGGGGCACATGCAGCGAGAGCAGATCCCTGCAACCCCCAGGATACGTGGCTCGGAGCCCCAAATACATGTTAACTCGGAACAGGGATGTGACGCGGGCGTGTACGACTGTACAGCACCACTCCCGGTCACTGGTGTTGCACTAACGTGGGCAAGGGAGAAAACGCCTGAGCTGCAAACACAGGAAAGAAGCTGCACTGTGTGTGGTGAGGTTTAAACAAAACCAGCAAAACCCCAGGAACGGTGTCTGCAGAGACAAACCGTCCGCTCTGTCCACTCCAGGGACACAGGCGATGGAACCACAACTTACCAAGCAAAGAGGTTGGCTTGTGGGTGAATGTCAAGGGCCGTCAGCCCTTTGACTATCTGCAGGACCTTCATGGACTCGGGCATCCGGGGGTCGAAGAACCGCACGTCTCCGTTCACACTGCCAACACAGGAGTTTCACAGCGTCAGCTGTACCAGCGCAGAGCCTGCAGCCCGCGACACGGAGCCACGTGCCTGCCTGTGAGCTGAGCGGTTCCGGAAGACGAGGACAGAGGAGATGCGCCCCCGCCGCCTCCGGCAGCGCGGCTGAGTTCCCACCGACGTCACCTGTGTCTGGTACCAGCCACACAACGTCCCGTGCTGCGCAAACCGCTCTGCGCTGCCTCAGGACCGAGCCGTTATTGCTTTAGCGCTTACAGCTCATCGCTAAGTGCCTTCCCTGTCATGTCATCCTCAATACACCCGGCTGCACGTCAGACCCAAATTCCTTCTCCTTTTCACAGTAGGAAATTGTATTAGAAAACTCAAACCAGATGGGATCTGCTGGTCCCATCCGTTCTGCCAAATGTCTGGACACAGATGCACAAGCCCTTGCTGACCAACGTACTCACTGGACCAGGCTAACGAACCCGCTAGTGCACAGGACACGCGTCGGCCCCATTAATGTCTGATCTGGGAAGAGAGGGGGAAGCAATAGCAGCAGCGGCGAGATGCTGTGCTTAGAGATCAAGCGCCTTCCAAACAGCGGTGACTCTACATCAGCAGCATCCCGTCCGTCAGAACGTGGAGCGGGGCAGCGCTGCCCACAGCCCTGGGTTCTGCTGCACTACATCTGCTCCTATGAACCCCTTGGAAGAGACCGGGCCACTGGTGCGCAGAAAGACAAACGGAAAAGCCTCTTATGGAAAGTAAATCCAACAACAACTACTCCGACCTTACTCCGCTGGCAGCCGAAGCAAGGCTCTCAGTACCACAACTTTCAAAGTGTTATTTTTTTCCCAAGTCACTGATGGCCGTACAGCTGCGAATTGCCTACAGAGTGAAGAACAACGAAAGCATTCAGAAGCACGCTGCCTTTGCTTTCTTTACCTCTGGAATTCCTAATACTGATCAAAACGCTGCTATACAGGATCACTCATATCATTATAAGAAGCTGCAACTCCAGCTGTCACATAATTAATTCAAGACAAATTAAATTTGATGTTGATTTAGATCCTAAATACTAGATGGAAACATTGTTTGAGAGAGATCAAATATACAGTAAATTCATCTAAAGCTTTGAACCTTAATAAGACTCAAAAATGGTTCTGAATGTACTGGAAGACCAGGCGAGAGCCTTAAAATGGAAGTGATGCTCTGTGATGAGGGACCACGTGGGAAACACATCCCAGGTGAACAATAACGGGCAACACCAAGTCAACAACAGCTAAGCTACCAAACCAGATATTCAGAAGGTGTTCAAGGGCCTTCTCCAGCCCCTGGCAGCCTGACAAAGCAGAGCTGATGGTGACTGAGGATCCCCGCGGCAGCACCAGCACACGGACCAACGCGGCTGAACCAACAGCACCGGGGACTCCTGGACCCGGCTCAGCGCCACCAGCCCTGGTACAACCTCCTGCTTGGTCCAGAGACAAGTCCTGCTGAGCTTCAGAGGGCTCCTGCACAGCAACACAACCCTTGGGGTTTTTCAGGCAATAGTCACTGAGGCCTCGCTACGTCCTGCCATTCGCTGTTCTTGGATCTTGCTGTCAGCTGAAGGAGAGAGTGAACTGGGAGAAACAGAGCAAGGTGGTTTGTCCCAACAAACCGAGTCCCTTTGGGATGACACCAGACCTGTCTTTTCAAGTTAACACTTCCTCACAGCTCTTCAACCCCCAGAGAAAGCACCGCGTGCTGAGGAGAGCGGAAAAGCAGCCCCCAGAGCCGGGCCGGCCAAGCGCACAGGCCTGACCCCGGGCTGCTGAAGGCGATTACCCAAAGGAAGATTAAAAACTCTAATATGTGAGTCCGACAAATCTGGCAGCTGCCTCACGTAATCCCCTTTTGAAAATCTTAATACATTTTTGGTGGCCAACCCCCCACCTCCGGAATGTTCTGAATCTCAGAAAATTATGCTTTGTTTTCATTTTGTAATCAAGAAAAAGAGCCTCTTTGTGCGCAAACAGCGGCTTTGTGACAACAAATTATATTCTGCTGTTCTTTAATGGCCAAATAAGTATATGCTGCTCTGTCTCCACCGTATTTACCAGGCAGCAGAAATGGATTTATGTGCAGAAAATTGCCAGACAGCAAAGTAATCCTGCACAGCAATATGCCCAACAGATGCAACACCAACCTTCCTTCTCGTCTTCCCTCTCAAATGACCCTGTGGAGATGCTGGCAATAAAGAACAACCACAAGATTTACTGTTTCTAGCTCAGGTTTCTGGTTCACTCGATTCCTCCCTCACACGCCTCGTGATGATTTCAGCAAAACCGCCTCCTTGGTGACTCTCAGGCCTCACTAACAGGCTTCACAGCTCGTTTTGACTCCTCTCCACCAAGTGTGGTGCGGCAGTTAATTACTGAAGCAAACACCAAGCTAAAGAGCTCCACTCTCTTAGCGTTTGCATACCAGAGGCAGAATTTAGACAGAAAAACAAACTGTTTAAGAGACACCAGCTCCAAGGGGAGAATCTCCGTTACCTGACGCTCATGATGTTGCCCTCGGGGTGTTTCTGCAGGTAGGCTTTCACCACCCAGGCCGTGTGCTCCCGGTACGTCATCACCCGGCTGAGGAACAAGCAGAGAAAGGGTTGGAAGGGCAGGAGGTGGGAAGGGGCGATCCCAGCGGGCCAGGGGCCGGAGTTACCATTCGCTCAGAGCCATCCTCCTGTCGAACACGCGGATGGAGCCGTCACCCAGCCCCGCCACAATCAGCGAGCGGTGGGAGTCGCAGGACAGGCTGGTGACGCAGCTGTCGGCGCCGGTGGGGATGTCCTGGGGAGAAAGCACACAGCGACCGAGCTGGGACCAGCACATGTCTTCAGGTCACTCAGCCAAGGCCCTAAACCAGACGGACCCGTGTCCTCCTGCTCTTCCTCTCCCCATCTGTAAATCGCTCCGAAACTCACCCGAGGTTTCCACCTGTCACTAGGACACCGTGTCAGGGGGAAGTTTTCCTTCAGGCTCTCTGGACATGACCAGAAACGCGGGGTGGGGACCCGGGGTGGGGACCCTGGGGTCCGGTCACTGTGTCTGAGGCACCAGTCCCACAGCTCTACCCAAACAGCCCAGCCCAGCGCGGCAGTTCCAGCAAAACCAGCTTTTGCAAACCATTCAGCTTTACAAACCCACGAGAAGGCAAAGTCTATTTTGGCAAGGAGGAGTCAAAATTATTCTCTACTAAGAACATCCAATTAGTTAAAAGAAAAGGCCAGGGGAGTTATTTCTCCATAAGCCATCTTTGCTGTGTAGAAGCTGGAAATGCCATTGGGATGGCAGGAGGGACAGTTTGTATTTGGAGAACAGTCATCCAAGACAAATAAACCTGTAGAAAGCAGAAACTCACAAGGACATACACAGAACCACACACAAAATCAAATGGACACTATAACACTACTTTCTCCCTTTTTACTATAAGGAAAAGAATTGCTTGGAAAACGTCTATGCCCATTATGAGGAAAAACATTTTCAATTAAAACAGGTAAAAACTCAGCAGCACTGGAAAAGTCAGGTAACAATCAGGAGGCACGTTTGAGCTGCATTAGGTAATTCCACAGCTCAACGCTATTTCTGTGCGCGCTCCCCTTTCGCAGCGCCATGGGCCCTGCCTTTGGAGCAGGACCCGTCAGCACCACTGAAAATGAAGCTCCTGCTCCCCCAGCGGCAGCCCCAGCGCCCCCCGGGCTCACAGAGCGGACGGCACCGGTGGCACCGGGATCGCACGGCGCTTTGTGCCGGATTCCACCGCTCCGTGTTACTGAGTCAGGAAGTTTCCATCACTTGAATTTCAACACAACCGATCTTTGCAATTAAAGAAGAAACAACATGCTTTTAGATACTTTCAGCGCAATCGTTAATCATCACCATTTAAAAGACTTTCACCTCCTAGATTTTGCTGTTCCCTAATTTACATAGAAAAAAATAATATGTGAAAGTAATTAAGATTAAGATAGGCTTAATTATCCTGCATTGCAGGGTCAAAGTGTCGTAATTAATGTTCATTCAAGGGTAATTAATTTCTAGAAGCTTTGAAAACTAGTCTTCCTTTTTCCTCCAGCATGGTGACTCCGCTCTCACAGCCCAGCTGCTTCTCCTTATAATTCCTGAGAAACGTTTATTTGATTACGGTTGACAGCAAGACTTGCAGCACGGAGGGGGTTGGTCTCTTGTCTAAAGGAACAAGCAACAGGACGAGAGGAAACAGCCCCAGGTTGTGCCGGGGGAGGCCGAGGTCGGGTATTGGAACACGGGACGTGGTCCGGGAGCGAGAAGGTGAGTGGGACAAACGCGGACGTTACCTGGACTTTCATTTCCCGATCCGTGTCCCAGATCCGGATTATCCTCACGTCTCCCGATGTCATCAGGAGCCCGGTTTCTTGTTCCCAGTCAACCACCATTCCTGCTCCTAAGATAAAACACAGGCAGGACGTGCAAATTAATCTCTGCATCGGCACAGGCAGAGCTGCACTAATTAGAACACCGGCTTTCATGACCCCATGCTACAGAAATTATCGTCATTAGAGGAAATTTAAAATGACATACACACACATCCATACGTCCTCCAAATGGGATCAAATCAGCTGGTCCTGGATTTGAGTCCAAAATCTGTCTTTGAGCCCCGGGCTGGCTTAAGCGCTCAGCAAAGCCGGGCTGCGGATGCTCCTCCAGACGGGACTGCAGCCCCAGGGGCTTCGCTGAGCTACTGGGGGCTTCCAAGCGAGGCTTAATAAACTATCCGCCACTTTCTGAGAACACTGGATTGAATGGCGAGTGAAGCAGACGACACTGGGACAACTCACACAGCAAGACCCTCCGGGTTACCGTGACTCCTCATTCTAACAGCAACGTGGGGCTAACGGGAGAGGTTTCTAAACACGGACTAGCACAGTCAGTGCTGCAAGACACTCAATTAAACAGCTTGGTAGGAGCACAGACCAGCTCGCTATACAGACAAGGAGGGGAACACTCCGCAGCACACTAGCTAAAACACATTTACGAGAGCTTTCGCTCCTCACCTTTGAGGGCACAAACTGATTGTGAGGTGAAGGTTAGAAAAACATCCCGTTCATGCTGGAAGAGAATTAGAAGGGATGTTCTATCCCCAAAACACTCGACACGGGCACCTGCTTACAGACAGGCTGGTGAGGGCCTGAGCTTTGCCGGTACAGCAGTTTCCAGAGAAGAGCAAACGTCTGCCACCTCCTCCGCCAGCCCGAGGAATAGCACATCACCAAGCCGGCCGGCCTGCGCACCGAGCACACCGGCACAAACCAGCTACCGGGACTCGGGAAACAGCTGGTGGTGAAACCCCTGATTCAGCAGGGGAAAGCTCCAAGGAACACTTCTTGTACATTTAATGAGCAGGGACCTCTTTGTACCTGCGTGCCGCCTCCGCAGTGCTGAAACGCTGTGCTTCGAGCAGAGAGCTCTGCACAAATTCTCTTTTGCTTTTTGTGCCGCAAAGGCTGACCAAGCCCAAATCTACGGGTTTTCCAGGGAGACTATTATTTGCACATCAAAAGCACAAGCAAGTGCTACCCCAGGGGAGCAGCCGAGCTGCGGTTCGTGCCTGTTCCCCCCTCCGGGCCGGGCTGCCCCGTGCTGGCTCCATCGTCCTGCCCAGCGCAGCGCTGGTGCTGAGCAGCGCTGGGCAGCCCGGCGCCAGGACGGGCTCTGCAGCACCCAGGGCTCGGGCTCTGCTCCCAGCCACACTGCGGCATTTCTGCTCCGCAACGTGCTCTTCCAGAAGGTACAGATGTGCTTTTGTCTCAATTTACTGCAAGGAATTAGCCCCAGCAGGAAATTTAAACCTACCCTGACATGCGCTTTGTCACCAAAGGGCCACAAGTACCTTTTAGCAGACCAAACACCTTCACAGGGCAGAGAAGAAACAGCAGAGCCATCCTATAAACACCCACTTTTCTTCAAAGATGATGAATTGATCTTGTTTTGCACAGATCCAGGTACAATTTTTTGCTCATCTCTTCCTAAGCATCTCATCCAAGCCGTTTCCTGATCTAGCTGCGTATTGCTGAGAAGATTACTGACGTTTATTGACAGTCCATCATCTTACGGCAGGAAATTCAGCCTCTCGGCTAAGCTGAGAGCTCGCACCTTTATCTTGTGAGTCAAACTGATCGCTCTTTCCAAGCGCCTGGCAGCTCGGAGGGCTGCGAGAGACCCGAGGCAAACACACAGGCAGCGATTTGGATGATAAACATCACTGAAGTGTTTTCATTTGTCATCTTGCTTATGGCCCATGTGACAAGACAAAGCTGGCAGGCTGAGACGGATGTCACCATCACCGTCAATGAAGGAGTTAAGCCGGCAAGGTGCTCTCAGGCAGTTTTAAAGCTCCCAATTTTCCAGTTACACTCCCCCGTTTGAAGACAATTGTTCTTCTTCAGCCGGCTGGCAGCACGAGTCCCCAGGCTGTTGCGGTCCCAGGTGGTTTTCTGTGGAGGGGCAGCGCTGAGTGTGATGACTGTGGGGTTTGGGCTTGTCTCGGCGCATCCACGGGGAATTCAAGCGCTGAGGATACCCAGCGATGCCACCTCAGGGCCCAGGGAAAGTTTCACTGCGGGCAGAGGCTCCAGAGGGGTCTCACTGGATGAGAGACGTGCAGAGATCTCCCAGGAGAGAGCAGGAGGTTCAGGCCGGAGCAGGAGCCAGAGCGCAGCGCTGGCAGGGAGGGAGGTGATGGCGCTCGGGGCCGCTCCTGGGCTTCCAAACAGCCACTGCAGCTCCTGCATTTCCTACACAACAAAAGAGTCCTCGGAAGCGATAACCTCTGCTCTCTGGAAGAGGCAAGAGCACCATTTTGATCATCTCATAGCAAGGGATCTTCCTTTTCTTTCGCCAAGCTTCCTACTCTCCCAACAAAACACCAATACCATCTTTGCTGCTCCTGATGCTCAGCGCTGGCGGGCGGACCGGGCGGCCGCACAACGGCAGGAGACAACGGGACGGGAAAGCCGCAGCCGAGGTGAACTCCTGGCACCTTCCACTGGGGACGGGTCCCACTGCCACCCCGCAAAGGGGGTGAACGAACAGGGGACCCCAGCATGCGCCTGGAAATGCTAAACCACAACTCAAAAGTGTCTGAAAGGAGAAAAGCCTTTGTACATAAATTCACGTCGTTCGCAAGCGTGCAATAGGGAAGGCTTCCTGCCGGTGAGATGTTCGCTCACAGAGAGCACTCGCAGTACGAGATGAGACATAAATAGCTGAACTATTTCTACATGTGAGCAAATGTTTCATGGTGGAAACGATACCGTATTGGCTCATGTTTATGTCAAATTCCTAGCGTTTCGGGATGAGAAGCAAGCACGGGAGCTGATCCTAACTACCATTTCCTTTTTAATTAACAGAGGCCTTCTCCAGGATGTTCCCACTGAGACTGCAGCTCACCTGCAGGGTTCTGGCTCGTGGGGTTGGCAACCGCGATGCTGCTCGGGCTCATTCTGGCAGGAAGGCACCGCAGGCACAGCCCGGGCTGTGCGACCGGCCCAGCTCCAGCCCCTCTCACAGGCACCGGAACAGGGGACACGGTGACACCAACACACCCGGCTGGTGCCGGCCAGCGGGGACACCCGGCAGCACGCGTCTTTAACACATCATTAGTTAACACTGCAATTTTCCCGTAAAGAATTCTACGAGTGAGCAACAAATCTGCCACAGCTCAGAAAAAGAAGTTTTTAAAGGTTTGTGTTTAGCGTTTTTGCCTGGTTTGGTTTTGAGTCTGCTAACACAAGCACTTGCAGTTCCGTGCGATGTGAGATCATCTGCGAGGGAACACGCACCAACAGCCGTTCTTGAAGCTGTAACTTTCTATGACTTGTTCCCTCCGGATTCTCCCTGAGCAACAGATATTTTTCTTGATGGGATAGTTCCTTGTATAAATTTCAATAAATAACACCGCTGTTGAAAGCAGCTGCATTCTGAGTGTCTGCACTTATTTTTATCGTGACTGGAACATGGCCAACCTGTACTCGGCATTTCAATGAAGTCAGGAATACCTACAAAGAACACAATATAAAAGCATCTTGGATTCCGACTGATGATTTTTTAATCACGGGCTCCCCTGGCTGAGCAATGAAGCACATCACTGCTTTAATTTCCAGGAAGCAGAGGGAGGGTTGTGTAACCTCACTCATCACTAATTTCCACAAGGTTCTTTCAAAAAATGCTGCTCTCATGCCAAGGACTACGCACAGCAAGGCAGAAGAGTGGCTGTGACGCTGGGAATCCAATTAAAAGAACACAAACCCCTGGAGCTGCAATTTCTTCAATGATTTCATCGCCATAAAAAAAAAATCTGACCAGAAATAAGGTGCTTATCCCAAACTTCTTATTCCTAAAGGACAAAACACCAGTCCTGGGGAGATGTGGGGAGACTCAGCCTGCTCTCCTCTCCTGCGTGTTCTCCAGCACAAGCTCTGTTGGGGTTTGCTGGGTTGATGGGCTCCGTTTGGGGTTTGCTGGGTTCACGGGCTCTGTTTGCAGGTCAGAGATGCCCCTGCGCAGGCTCCTCGCGGCTCAGGGCTCTGCAGCTCCCCATGGAACGGCCCTTCTGGAAGCTGCTTTATTCCTAGGGTGGTTCTGAGGTTTCTCTCCGTCGTCTCCCAGCCGCTGCCGGTGAGGAGCCAGCTCTGCTCAAACCGCGCAGGGCCTCCCCAGGGCAAGGTCCTGCTTTCCCGCAGAGCAGGAATTTGACACCTTTCACTCTGTTTCGACAGCCCCAGGGGAGCAGGAAGGAAGCCGGGGACTGGCGGGTACGTGCTTATCTTTCCTTGCTTGGCACCAGTGCCAGGTTTCTGGAGGCACGGCAGCCGGCAGGGTCACACGGTCCCGCCCCGCGGACTCCGCTCGCGCCAACTCGGGGTCCCGAATGACCCGCGCAGCGGCCGGGCCCGCCCCAGAGCACCAAACCGCTGGTGTGCCTCTGATTCCCCCGACCGCGGCCCAGCAGCGCCCGGGGACTCCTGCCCACAGCCAGCACCCGCACAGCAGGCTGCAGAGACGGTCCCTCCCTTTCCCCTGGGAAAAGTTCCTCACAGAAGCCAAGGCAACGAGAACCGATCTTCTGCAGTTTAGTGACAAAAGGAGCATATTTTATCTAAATATTGCTGATGTATTTTTCTGTCAAGCAAATAGCTAATCGCACACATTTTTAAGGTTTTTTAGTGGGAGAGAAGGAATCCTTCTGCTGCATTTTTCACCTGAAAATGCTGGTGAAGGCTCTTCATTGATTCCCAGTTACTCGTGTGCTTGGGACAGCGTGCGATTGCTCAGCACCAGCAGCATTGATTATTGGCTATTGATCCAGCACGGAGCGGCTGGTGTTCCCTTGAACTGCCCGTTTTACTGAGCAGGGAATTCCCCACAGCCACCTCCTGCTAATTTTAGCCTTTCCGTTTGCCAGTGGATTTTGGAGCGAAATGCAGAGCCAGGCAGCAACCCATCAGCTTCGCTAATTTCTGTCCCAGTGCTCTGCCTCTGAACAGTAATGAGAGATTTGCAAAGACCTCAAGCTAAAGAGCTCTGAATCACACACCGCTGCAATCATCATCTTATTAATCGTTACAGACGCACTCAGCCCTTATCAGCCAGCAAACATCCACACTGGATGAGCGGCCCGGGATGGGCAGGTCCCCCGCAGCCCCGGCCGCGCAGAGCAGCGGTGCCCGGGCACATCGGCCATCCGCTCCCCAGAGCAGGGGCCGGGCACACACTGCGCAGTCCCGGCTTCGCACATGGAACCTGGGGAGTTCATTTACCTCCCTTCCACGTGAAAGAACAACATTCGTAACATTTATTAGGCATAGCCTTGCCAAAAGTCCACAATTCTAGGCCTCCCGGGAAAGATTCATCAGCTTCTCCCTTCCACATGATCTTTACAGCAAAAGCGTATGACAAATGAACCCCAGTCAAATCCACATTAGCCTACCGGCGGTTCATGTTCAGAACCTGTCAGTCAAACCCTTTTTTCTAGGGATGCTTTGGAATTTTCCTGGAAAGGAGAGACCGGTGCATCCCGCAGAGCTCCTCTCCCTTGCCCTTTTCCCCGCGCTGGCTCCGCTGACCCAGCGAGCACAGACACGCTCCCTGCGCCGCTCGCGGCTCTTGCGGACACACGGGGCGAGGAGCGGGGCAGGGAGAAGCAGCAAAGCCTTCCAGGAACCACGAGGACCCAGCAGTCATTCAAACAATGCCAAAAAACCAGCCAACCAACCAGTCAAGCCACCCGGGGGCAGACGCGGAGCTCCTTCCCACCCGGCTCATCGTAGGTAAGAGGAAAGAGAGCACTCACCTCCCTGCTTACTTCTGTCAAGATAGATTGAAACCCTTCGGGCCAGACCTGTGAGAAGACAGGGATTAAGGGCATGATGCTAAGCGTAAGTTGGTCAAGCAGAGCAAAAATAAACCTTAAAACAGGATTAGAAAAAGCAACACAAATTAAAGGCAAGAACACAAAAGAGAAGCAGAAGCCCCAGGAGCAGCACACGGCTCCATCCAGAGCAGGCGCTGGTTCAACCGCGGCGTTCCCGGGAAGCCACCAGCGGTGGCACTTGTCACGTGTGACGGGACTGTCCTGGCTGGCTGACAACAGCACAGATTTGACATTTCTTCTCGAACAAGGAGACCATCCTCTGCACGAGCTGCTCCCGGTTCTGAAGTGAAACGCACCAGAAGCGACAGACAGGGATCCAAACGACTGATGGCAGCTGTGCAACCCCACCAAGCGCAGACCGCGAGGCCTCTGCCCCGGCAGCTCCGGGCTCCGCGCAGCGAGTGCCGCGGCCCGGGGGCTCCTCTGCCCCACACCGACAGCACCCATAGCGCAAACTATCCATGGGTGCTCTGTTTGAACGGCTCCCGCACGGGATGTCAGCCTTGGACAGACTCGTTTCCAGCCGCTGCGAACCCCCAGGCAGGAAGAGAGGACAGCAGCAAACGGGGTAGCGAGAGGATCCTTGGGCACCCTGGAAAATCCTGTTCAGGAGAGACCTGGCTGAGCCCTGCCGCCCCTCGGGAGCGATGCACTGGTTCTCCTTGCTGGACGGGAGAGGGAAGGCAGCGCAGACACCTGCAGGGAGCACACGAGGAGCGGGGAGGGACGAGCTGAGCAGGCGGCGTTCAGGGATTGCGAAGCAGCTGATTACACTTCTGCATTTTTCCCAATTCCAGAACTGTGCTGCTTTCCAGGGCAGAGCCACTCTGACCCGGGGGTTGTGGCTTGTTTGTCACAAAGAAACAACACAAAACGTGGCAGATCGGTTCAGAAGCACGAGCGTGGCCACCGGGTACCAGAGCCAGCCCGAGATCCGCGCGGCCTGGCCGCGCAAACCCACCCGGGCTGCGGTGCGGGCACGGGCGACGGTCCCTGTGCCGCCCTGCCAGCTCACACCGCACCCCGCAGCCCCAAGCACCCTTGCTGTGGACTTTGCCAGGATTCCCAAAGCCTCCCGCTATGAAATCAGCTTCAGAGCACATCAGGTTTATGTTCTTCCTATGTTGCTCAATAGAAAATGCTTCGTTTTCCCTACATTGTTGCAAACACTGGGCTACTAACAGCTGGCGTTTTGGCTTTTTCTCATCCCACTCCATCTATCACGCTGGGGATTCCCAGTCCCTGCCTTACACTGAGCCCCTGGTATCGATGGTTCTTTAAACACCCTGATTTTGACTGAAAGAGACTTTTCGATGCATCATGAGTGCAGATCTAAACAAGACCAAAATCACCAGATCTTACACTGGAGAAAAGAGGGGGCTCACACAGTAGTTTGCCAGTGTTTAAATTAAGACTCAGTCACCCTGAGCCTCAAGCCAGCGCCATGAACGGGGTCGAAGCTGCTCCTGTGCGAGCGCATCCCCACACGGGTGTTACACCAACCCGGCTCTGGCCGCCCGTTTCCCCCTCGGGCTGCACAGCACACGCGGCCCGTCCCACAGCGGGAAAGCTGAACTTGTGTCCTACTCTGCTCTGCTCCCCCTCCAGGCAGCCCCCGAGCGGCTTCTTGTTGACCTCGCGTTACTTTGACAGCCTGGGGATGCTCTTCAAGCTTCCAAAGGACATATTCGGGTATTGCATATTCCTCTCTTCTTTTATAAGCAGGAAAACTGCCTAGAAAAGTCAGTGTTCTGGTTGCTGTCCGGAAGACTATTAAATTCAGAGTTTAGTGTGACATGGCGGAAACGGGTGGGAGAGGAGAGAAGGAAATCAATAGCAGGATCCAACAAACTCCAGCAAAACTCCTGAGCTCTGCAGCTTCAAGATGCATCTTCAGTTTAACGAGCCAGTGCTGGACCACAACTCCAGTGCTGGCAGCAAGAGAGAACTGTTCAAGAACGCCTCGTTTCCAGGGGGACCTGATCCACATAGCTCTTTTGAAGTGACTACATTTACCTCTCCCTCCACAAAGGAATCTGTCCTTCTCTTTTTCTGAAGCTAATTCTATTGCTCCAAAGGCAGAAGGCAAAGAAAACAGGACTCAGACTTCCTAAAGGCATAAGGAAAAGGGCAAAACCCCATAATATTAAAGAGAACAGACTTAAAAGTTTCAGCACTCCTGTTTTGGCAAGTGTCACCATTCAGCTGTTAGAGCTGTTCAGCTCTTGCCTCAGCTCTTCGCCTATTCTGCAATGTCAAACACTGATGCTAACAAGCTGTTCCTCTGTATTAAGGGCCCGTACAGAGTCAGGAATCAGCCCCACCGCTGCCAGCATCCTGCCCAGCCACGCTGCCGATGCAGCCGGAGCCGCTGGCCAGAGCGGCCGGGGGAATCCCACTTGTCCAGCACCAGCACCAAGGAAGCCAGATCCTGAATCCGGGGACGGTGAACATCACCCAACACCCTCCAGGAAAGCTGGTGTTGATGAGAAGGAAACGCAGACCAACCGAATGATGCTGCGAAGGGCACCTTGAGATGACAAGTGGGCACTCTCCGCCTCAGGAGCCCCGGCCCTTCCACCGCCGTGTGCGTCACCACTGTTTGCCTCCTGCTTTTATTGACCTCTCTGCAAAGAGCTGGTCTTGACCACGGCAATTTTCACAGTATGCTGCAAACTTCCAGCAGCTTATAATCAGTTTTGTGCCCATGCTGCAGCGAGGCACCGAGCCTGAAGTCACCTCAAACACGGTTCCTTTTCCTAAAACACCAGAGATGAACCAGGAGGTGTTAAAGAAAACATAACAGATGTGAGCTCAACAAGGCAGCACTAGTGAAATCCAATGAATAGCTAAAAGAGCTGTGTCAGGCTCCTGTGATGAACCGCCCGGCTCAGAAATGAGAACTGTCAGATTTTAAGGTCACGGTGAATGATGATGGCCGTCTCATCTGACCTGCGCTGCCAACGCCGGGGAGTCTCACCCAGCAACTCCTGCAGCAATCCCACCAGTGCTGATTGAACCACCGCGCAGCAGAAAGTCCTGTAGCCTTGATTAAAAATATTCAAGTGACAGAGAATCACCATTACACCACGAGTACATTACTGGGCCTTGGAAGGATGAAATGTTCACCTCCTTTAATGTCCTTAACCAGGCTTCAGGGTTATTCAGACTGCTCTCCTGTGTCCCGGTGTGTGGCTGGATGCCAGCGCTCCTTTTCACAGCTTTCTCTATCCAACTTTTCTAATATCCAAGGCAGGTCAGTCTCTAACTGTGCTCTCCTTCTGCACGTGTCAGATTTAGATCACATATTCTCTTGCCATCTCCTGACCTACAATAAATAGTGAAGAATAATTGCCCAAATTCGAGCTGAGTCTACCGGAGGTCCCAGGTGCACCGTGCAAAGCTGTGAGGCCGAGCAGCCCCTCCGAAGGAAAAAGGCAACGCGGGAGCCGCTGTCCCAGCAAAGGGAAGAAGAACCCCCTGCGGTGCCCGGTGCCAGCCGTGTTCTCCCGCTCTCTCCTCGAACGCGGGTGAGAGCAGCGCTGGGCGAGACAGCGGCTGGGGAGCCAGGACGGGACCAGGACCCTGTGCCCTCCGTCCCGGCGAGAGCCCGCTCTGGGTGCTCTGCACTGCGCGCGAGGCTGCTCTTGGGCTTTTGTTGGTTTGTTTGGTGAGAACTGGAAAAGGAATTCCTCACCAAGGCCATTCCAGAAGGCAGAGACTGCGGAACAAGGATGTTACTGATGGCCAAAGTTGAGAAACCCATTTTACTCTCCCCATCTCTAGAAAAGATTCTACCACCATGAGTTATTTTTACAAGCCTCCACTCCACCCCCCCGCAACGAAGCGCAGCAGGGACCCACCTCGCGTGGTCGGCAGCATGTCCGACAGCCCCTGCCAGGCCGTCACCATCTCCGGGTTCTTCTCCAGGTCTGCAAAGTTCTTCCACACTCTGATGGCACCATCATCTTGGGGAGCACAGAAAAAGAGAACGCAACGCAACGTCACTGCTGAGGGACTTGTGCACAACAGAGGAGAAGAGAAGCAGAACTGTAGTCATACAAACTCCAAAACTGAGAGTGTCACTTGAACTTAATCCTTTTCATTAGAGTTGGTTTTCCTCTCTAATCGTACATCCATAAAAACTAAAGCATTGTTCTACTGGGAACTGTTCTGGAAGAGCTTTTCTCCTTCCCTTGAATAACACCTGACATTAGATGTCGCTCCATTTCTTTTACCCGTTCATTTTCTGTAGGATTCATCTCTGTCCTCCTTGCTGTTGGTGCCAAGAGCCACAAAAGTACCCTACTAAATACAAAATACAACCCCGCAGAAGCAGCTGAATCAAAGCCCAGCCTATCAGCAGCAAATCTTTCGAGAACATCGTGTATTTTTTCAATTTGTTCCCCATCTGTGGAACTTTTGTGCTAAGAATCAATACATTGAAAGGAAAATGTCCTGAAGGCCCTCTCAGCTCCTCTCCCACCTCTCTTAATCATACCCAACCTGTACATTTCAGCATGAAGTTTGAAAAGCTGTTGAAAACACTTAGACTGACAGGTTTAGAATGGTTCCTTGGGAGAGAAGCAGATCTTGCTCACAGCTTTACAAACCAGTGAATGGGAAAGAGCTCTTCATGCTACGTGATGCAACAGGGCATTCTAGAGAACTGCTGCCCTGGGCGAGACACACGGACTAGAGAGAAACTCACAGCTGTGCGAGGAGTTCAGGGCTTCAAACAAGCCCTGCCTGCTCCAGACTTCGAGCAGGAGAAGTAACAGAATTTGATTTCTTCTCCTTTGTTTGCAGCACAATTTCCTTTTCAGCTCTGGACAGGTATTGTACAGGAGGAGGCTGCCATGAACTTGCAACCACAGATAAAGATGCAGAACGATGTAAGAGAGCTGTGACTGGCAATAGTTTCACAAGCGTTTGATTTGTTAGTCATTTGAAAACCTTTGCAGCACTTACTTAAGCAGTTAAGATACTCCAGTGCTGCCAGAAACAAGTCCCAGCGTTGATGCTGGCAGTGTCCCCAGGCCGGGCCCAGGCAGCAGGGAGGGCCAGCCCAGCAGGGCAGGAGCCCCAGCACAGCTCACGGGGGCTGCAATTCCGTGAGAGCCGCCTGCCCTGCCCTCCTGTGGGGGAAAACGCGTTCTGTACCTGTGGCGGTCAGCAGCAGGGAGCAGTCCTGTCCGTTCAGGTACTCCATTGCTGTGATCCTGGTGTACCGAGGGTTCCCGTTGTGGAAATAGTCCAGCTTTTCCCCTTTCTCCCAGTCCCAAAAACTGCAGGAGGAAAAAAATACCACGTCAGTTCTTGGTTCTCTGCACAAACTATGAAAGAGATCTACACATCACGGTGAAAGGAAAAATTATATACACTGGATACCAATTCAATTTGCTTTTCTCCTTTGGTACTCAGCATCATTTTATTAATAATGTATGTCAACCTTCTGCAAAAGAAATAGGATAAAAGCCCACTCGTAAGTCACTGTTAGAAATGCCAGGATGCACTTGCAGCCCTTGGATCCAGCACCTCCCACAGGAAAGGCCTTGGTGCAACGCTCAGAGCTGTGGCCCTGGGCTCAGGGGACTCTGCCCCGCCGCCCCGACCGAGGGCAGGACGGCGATGGAGGAGCGGGGAAAGGGAACAACGTAGGGCAGCGCTGCCCCGTGACAGTGCTTATGCTTTGAGGGGTCACTCTGAACCTCTCCGCACGTGCTGCAGCGCTAGGGACCCGCGCAGACCCTCACCAGATGCTGTCTTTGTCGGCCACGGCGATGCAGGGCGTGAATGGGTGGAACTTCACCACGGAGGGGACGCCCGGGTTCCTGTTGAGGAAGATCTGATCATCCAGCCGGGAAATACCTGCGGGTGTTTGAGAGGTGAGCGTCCTGCCCGAGCGGGGCCGGGGAGCTGCCGCGGGGGCAGGAGGGGCCGCTCACCCTTCTGGATGATCTTCTGCGCTTGCTTCCTGACGCGGGCGTTGCGCAGGAACCGCCACTCTCTCTCCTTGCGGATCTGGCTCTCCAGGTCGTGCTCTTCTGGGATCTGTCAGTTATCAACATACGCACAACACGAAACAACAGTGACCGTCAGAAGTCCAGAATTACCCTTGCGACACACACCCACACACATGCACATCAGCCTGAGCCCTAAGTTCTTTAGGGTCTCTAGTTTCAGGCAGTAAATGGAGGAGCTCATGGGACCTTACGCTATTAAATACTTGAGCACCTTTCTGATCTAAATCTTCCCCACCATCTGTAATCTCTGCCTCTTTCCTTTCGCTGTCCTATATTTTGTTTGAAGTCACAGGCTTTTCTCTGAAGTGACTGACACGGGGTTTCTGAAGAGCCGCGCATGTTCAGCTCCCCCAGTGCTGTTCCACACGGGACGGGTCGGGTGAGGAGCCTCCTTCTGCTGCACCCCCACCACCGCAACTCCTGTCCCCTCAAAGTCCGACTTCTGTGCAACGCAGATTACTCTGCTTAACACTTTTCAGCTGAAAAGCATCACGTAGTAATCCCAAGATTAAAGAGAGAACACAGCTTTGGTACAGACAGAAAGCTCAGAACACATTAAAATCTTTCTTTCGTTGCTAATAGATGACCACAGGCCAAAAAAGGCATTACTTTATTTTCAAGTCCCTGAGGTGCTCGAGTTACCAACACCACATTCACCAGTAACAGCAGCTGTTTCAGTTTCCTGCCCCAGAACCGGCTGCCAGCAAACGATGCTCCCGTGTCACGGTGGTTCGATTACAAACCTCACCTGAAACTGGAGAGAGGCCCGGGAGCAGACACAGCCACTCGGATCTGGTTTATTTATTTACACCTACACCCTAAGGAAAATCCAGCTTCTCTGGGAATGAACTAAAGAAAGACCTAAAAGGCCAGGGGAAGAGAAGGGAACAAGTGGAATGGCAAATTCTCCTCGGGGCACCCAGCGGCTTGCGCAGTTTGGGACTAAGCAATCCGCAGTTCTGCAGTTGAGGCAAGCGCAGAACGACGGGCAGCACCAGCTCCAGCTTCCCGTGTGCTCTGGGGCTGCCTCTGCTTCCACAGCCACCTGTTCATCGCCTTCACCTTCCTCTTTGCCCTCTGAAGATGTGAACAAAAGGGAGTCCCGGCTGCCGGAGGACGGCCGTGCTGAAGGGTTATATCCGTGTATCGCTTCCCGACGCAAATCCAGCTCCTTGCAGCAGAACGCTAAGGGCATATGTTGAAGTCTTGGCTCTGGTCCAGTTGACTCAACCAACGGCGTTCCCGGTGCCAAGGGCTCTGAGACGGGGATGTCACCACCCTGGAATCCACGAGGGAAGTTCCTGCAAAGACGCTTCCGCCAGGACCTGCGTGAGCCCGATTGCTTCCCCCGGGTCCAGCTGGGATCACAGCTGAAAACGCCCAAAATATCCTCGCTGAGCACCAGGTACTCACTCGAGGGGGCTGCACTGCTGATCCAGGCGCCGGGGCTCAGCAGGCCCCGGGTTATCGTGGGGCTGACTGATGCTGGTTGGGATTCGGTGAACAGAGAAGTTAAAAAGAGAAAGCAATGGGGCCTGAGCCTGCAGAGAAAGAAACCTGGCACGATTCTGCAACACTGTGGGAGGGTCACAGAGCTTTGAGAGAAGAAAAACGGCAAGAATAATGCAGAACGGTCCCTGTGGGTCCTTCCAAAGTGTTATCAGAGAGTAAACATCAGTTCCCTTAATGAAATGAACTCTGTTGAGCTCAACTTACCATTAAAAAGTGTTGCAAATAACGGTAACCTAGCAGAGATGCTCTATACTAGTTCAGCTAAGCATGACACAGGCAGTTAGTGTACTTTGGCTAAACAGGCCGGGTTTTGATCAGGAAGCAGAACGCTCCGGTTGCGAATCCCGATTTCCCCTGGTTACCGTCACCGCAGCCATCGCCCCGAGGGCCCGCGTCTCCGCCAGGACTCCCAGCCGCGGCCGAGCCGGCGCTGAACCGACGGCAGGGTTTACCAGGAAGGATTTTCTGATGTAATTCTCGCCTTGCAGGATGCTCAGCAGCCCCTGCGTGTTCCGCCAGCCCTGGCAGCGCAGCCGCTGCTCCCTGGCAGCTCCTGCGCCTCGCGCTCCAACACCCACCGCGGTTCCCAGAACAGCCGTTTGCCACCAGAGCTTTTAGGAAGAGGAAAGAACGTCTGCAGAGATCAGAGCTGGGGCAGGTATCTGTTTTTCCTGGCAGAGTGAGAATTCACAATGCAGTGGTTTTTTCCTCCGTTTATTTGATTAGATAATCAATAAATCAAATTTGGTATGATGGCTTGAAACTGAGCCAGTGATTTACGCTGGAAATTAATCCCTCAATCTTCCCAGTGAAAGCATTCGCAGAGCATGGTCTATGAAGCAAAACTAAATTCATAAATTAAGTATGACTAAGATGCACTCACAGTCATTTTATGTTTATTCATTACAGGAACAGTTGTCTCGTCTTTCCCTGTTTATGATGGTGGGCAGCATCTCCAAATGAAGTATGGGAATTAAACATCAGTGTCATCTTTTTCCACCAGTACTCAGCAGACTTTACTCTTCGCCTTCTTCACGAGGCTGCAGTTCCCAAGACAGCAGCCACCAGGCAGGGCTATTTGTTCCCCGCTGCTGCAGGAACAGCGATTCCAGGAAAGGCGGATTCTGCAGAAACGCAGCCAGCACGCGGCTCCTGGACGGCCAGTCCTGCCCGGTTACACAACGGCACCCGAGAAACGCCAGAGCCCGGTCCCGCCGAGCTCCTCCGGCACACACACCTCCGGCTCCCACCGCAGACACACCGAATTCCCTGCCAGGGCAGCACGACATGCACGTTTTTCTGCAGAAACCCCCTACGTGGCCTTTTAAAGCTGCTGCACAGACATAATGGGGAAATCAATTTTCTTCCTTGTTTTAGTAGAAAACACAGTTCTGCTTTGCTCAATTTTTACCTAAAACACTGCTGTTGAGGACGGTCCGTGCTCAGAAAACTTGAGCCCAGCCAGTATTTCCAAACAAGAACACTCCGGACACTACGGAAAGCACCACGGGGGTCACAGGCGGCCATAGGCGGTCACACTGCCAGCAGCTGTGCCTGGGGGCGCTGCAGACGGTCCCTGCACACACGGGCCCTGGGGGCGCTGCAGACGGTCCCTGCACACACAGGGTCTGGGGGGGCTGCAGCAGCTCTGTCCTCACCATGAGACGCCCCCACCCTGGGGCTCACAGAGGTGCAGGGAAGCCCCAATTTCCATGATTCCCCCTCCCTGGTTTCTATGGATTAGTACGGGAATGCTCCACATTTTTTCTTTCCTCCCCTAAAGTAATTTTCTCTGGTTTATGCACATGAAGTACTGAACACCCCCCCACACACAGAGCTCCCCATCCGCCCACAGAACCTGCCTTCGCCCGGCTGTCTACCGTGATTTATTTTATTAATAAAGACACCCGTCTTCCCTGGGAAAAGCTTTCCTTAGAAAGCAGACAAATGTTTTTAATAAGAACTAAGAGAGGGAACAACACCCTGCTCCTCCTGTTGGACTCGCTTCCACACTTGAATCAAGACATCAAAACTCATCTTGATGAGAGAAAAGCCTGGTTTAAAGCTTGACCAGGCAACTAAGCCCCACAGGCCCGGTGCCCGTCGTAATGAGTTATCCTGCTAATGATACAGAGGAAAGTTGAAGTCACCGCAGCTGCGGAGGTGTCAGGCAATGACTCCACCTCTAGTCCTTCTTCCTGGGGACTCTCCGTGGGAACCAAAGCCACACAGAACCGGCTGCCATGGAATGAGTTTTCTGATGTCCTTAAACTTGGGGGCAACTACCTCACCTCACCACCGAACAACTCAACGTGCCTAAGGACTGGAAGGAGAGGCGATGGAAGGCTCAGCGGCAATTTTTGGATGAGACAGCAGATGAAATGTACAATTTCTTCATTATTAACATTTAAGTATCAGTGGCTGGATATAAACATCCATTGCCGAGTCGGTCAGGCAATGGCATTAATACAGACTGCGTTATTATTCACAGAAATCCCAATACTGCCAAGAAATTAAGCTGAAAGTTCTGTTACAATTTGGCTGCCTGACTCCCAATGTGCTTTTTTGTGTTTGCTTATATTAAGGTGAGATTTACCGCTCGTTTTTATTTCATACTTAAAACCGTAACCTGATCTTTGGCTAAAAGATTCTGGGAATTTAAGAGTTTCTGCTTCCAGCCACTGACAATCTCTGCCCACCTCTTCAGAGCTCTGCTTTGGTTTTTTCCTAGAACAAGGCTTCAGTCCCTCGCTTCACATAAAGCCAACTTCGTTACCAGAACGCACGCACTCCTAAAGCCATCCCAGTGGAGATTCACCACCACCACCCTCCTCCTCTGACATAATAGAACTCCTGTTTCTCAAACTTTAAAGAACAACAAGGATGCTTCCAAAGGTTCCCCCAGGTGCCCGTGTGGATGTCCGGTCACTACCACTTGTTCCTTTTTCAGTTAAGGTGTCTATATGGGGTGCCCGAACAAGCAGCACGGCCCTGAAGTCTCGCTCGAGGACAGAGCCAAGTGCGACTCCCCTCCTGACTCCATGTACAGACAAGCACAACATTGCAATGAAATAACCCTGCAGCACAACCTGCAAATGTGCAAAACTGGTGGGTCCAGACCAACTCCAGAACCCCTCCTCACTTCTGCACTCTTTCTCGAACACACCCCATGGGGTGCAGGGCTTTTGCTCTGGGCTCTCTGACACTCCACTGTCTCGGCTGTCACCAACTCTCCTGCTGCCCCTGATTTTCTTCCCTGTGACTTCACAAGCACAGCGGTCGTGCAGCTCCCCAGAGCAGCATGGAGATAACTCCATTCGTTTCCCTTCCCAGACTGAAGGAAAAGGAAGGAAAAAGCGCAGGGAAAGGCACTGGCCTGCGCTCGGGGCACCAGCACTTGTCAGGAGCTGCAGCACCTGGCTTGAGAGCACGCACAGAGACAACCACGTGTTACCTTCATGACCGGCTGAGCAAAATACTTGGCGCTCCATTCACAGAACCCCGTCTGCACTGTGGCCGAAATGAAACTTTTGTGTCCAACGGTATCATCGGCGTCGTCCGCAGTCTGTCCAGAAAGAGAAGAGGATGTTAACTCACGGCCCTCCCACTCACACAGACAGGATGCAAACACAGAAGTACCCAGATTGCCTTTAGCACATCCCCGGGCACGGAAAAGCTCAATCACAGTGCCAAGGACGTGAAACCTTTACATCCAGCTTTAAGATCACTGTCATTGCACCAACTCTTGAAATGCACAGACCCCCTGTGTGCACAGCACAGACACCAGCGCGCTGTGTGCGAATCAGGCCCGAAGCGCCAGGCCCAGGGGGAGGCTGCTCACGGGCTCCCTGGCATCTGGCAGGAGAAGCAGAGCAGTGAGGGCGACTCAGGACAGGGCGCAGCCGGACACGGCTCCGCACCGGGGCGCGAGTGGATGGAGTGTCTGTGACGAGGCACAAGGCATCCAAAAAGAAGATGGGCAGACCACTCCATTCAACCAGGTTTCCTCTGTTTTTCAGAACCATGACCCGGGCTGGTGGTGCCGTCCCCACGAGAAGTGCAGGTGTTCCTGCTAAGGCTTCAACGTTTTGGTTGTTGCGGTTGGTTTGTTTTTTTGGAATCTGCCGTGACTCATCTGCAGTGACATCCAGGAGCCTCCGTGTGTGTCGGCTCTGCCTCAGCGCTGGCCCCGGCCCCACACCAGCCCCTCACACCTCTGCAAATGGAAAAACGCCCAGTATCCGACGGCCGGCTTCAGAACGCTAAAATGTAACGCAAACCTCTTGTTGGCTTCCTGCTGAAAAGAAGAGTCAGTGCTGCTCCTGCCAGGGGTTCTCCAGCTCTTAACTGATGAACGTTCTTCCAGCAGCGACCCATAACGAGCTTTGGTCTTCCCAGGAACAGCCTGGGCTCCCGACCCCGTGTGCGCAGTGCCGAGGGGCCAGCGGGGAGGGGTGCGGGCTGCTGGAAAGGTGAATATTCCGGTGCAGAGGCACCTACCAGCCTCTCGAGGAAAATGCCAGTTTGTAGGTTAAAGGAAGAGGAATCTCCCCTTTTTCCTCCTCATCTCTGCTCTGCTGAGGTTGGAGAAAAAGCATCTGAGGGTCACAGATCTGACCCCACGTTATCACTCAGGCAGACAAATGTTTATGAAAGGATGAACAATCAACTCTGATTAAGCACTTCTTAGTAGCAGAAGTGAAAAATGCCCTTTCCAAAGCTATAAAACAAAATTCATCCTGAAGAAAAAAAATTAATCAATTTTTAATTTTACCAGCTAGAGGAAGCCAATCTGGAGTTAACAGCAGCCAGAAGCAAACAAGAGATAACGTAGAAATAAACCACAAAGAACAGAATGTGTAACAAAAGCCAGCCAGATGTGAAAGGAAAGTCTCGTTACCTGTTCTGGCCCTTTGTCAAACATCTTCCTGGTCCTGGGGAACTGGTGGGAGTGGGGGGTGTACTGGACGCCCGCGCCACCCGCGTTGGCCGGTCTCACCGACGCCATGTCCCGGCTGACCGGCTGTTTGGTCACATCATTCGTCAGGCTGGAGCTGCTTGTGCTGGTGGTGGGAGGTGACCCTCTGGAGATCAAAAAAGAGGGAAAGGATTTAGGTATCGCTGGAGATGGGACTCCCGCACATGAATTATGTTGCTCTCACTTTGTTTCTTTCTTATAACATTTACACTTCACTGCTGTGCTTCCTCTACTAAAACAAAAGAACACAGCGGCCCGTCCCCTCCAAACGACGTACAGAGCCCTAGACAAGAGTGACCGCTGACTGCGCCAACTCCAGATCGAGGATAAGAAAATTCACTTTTGGGAACCTGCATGTCCAACAGTCCCACAGCCACAGGTCCCGACGCCCGACCCGTGGCACACTGACCAGCCACGGCGTTTCCACGGGGACTGTGTCAGCCCACAGGAAAGCATTTTAATTTACACGTATACTGAGATTTCTCTTATTGCACAGTTACATTATACTATTGGAAAACATTAAAAAAGCATCACTGTGCAGTTCTGGGCCCTCCGCTCCAGCTCTGAACCTTTACTGGCGCACACTGGTGACGGGACCGCTGGATCCAAAGTGTGGTGTTTGCTCTTGGAGAACGGGTTTTGGGAAATAATCCAACTTTCAAATCCTAGCTTTGCCCACACCATTATCTCAATTTCCCTGCAGTTCAGGCATCGCTCGTCGATCACCAGGTAACCCTGGCTTTTAGCACCTGAAAGCACCGAAAATACAGATCAGACTTCAATGGGCCATCTGGATACCACACAGTGCACCAGTACAACAGCACCGTGGAGCTCTGCCTTTCACCTCATCCTTAGATAATTAGCGTGGCTTGGTACTCTTCGTCCTAAGAAGAATCACAGGAAGAAACTCCAGACCTTTTCCCAGAGCTTCTGCTTCCGAACACCCTACCAGAGCCACAACACGGAGCCACCGCGACGGTGCCCGCTCACACAGCGGTGCAGGAGCCGGGGGGGCGGCAGCCCCAGCCCCGGGCAGGGAGCCGGGAGCGGACGGAGCTCACCCGACTTGGTGGATGTGCATGCCCTTGTTGGTGGGGCTGGCGGGGGCCGACTGCGTCAGCGAGGACGTGTCCAGGATGCGCTGGGGACGAGCGTTCACCGTGGCCTGGAGAGAAAACATAGCGGAGTCCTCAACAGCGAAGAGCACAAGACACCAGCGCCGCTGGTTGTTACCTAACGCAGACCCACACCTGGGGTTAAATGAGCTTAAGTGCTCTGTTAGTGCATGTGGGTGTCTAAAAATGTATATGAAAAGAAGCCCCTGTGTAGCTCCCAACACAAAAGATGATTTTCAGTCAGCAAACACTCACCAGAAAGTGCCCTTGAGGCACTGAGAGGGCTCTGGCTGCCGCCGGAGCCTTTGCTCAGTGCGTTCTGAGCGCAGCGAGCGCACGGGGCCGCGGGTCAGTGTTCTGCTGGGGGCACCGCGTCCCCGTTTCCCGGGGTTTGCTCCTCTGCCGCTCAAATCACCTCTTTTAGGAGGGGAAACAGTAATTCCGAATTTTGCAAGTTGACTCCAGGTCAGAGAAGCCAGGAGCACACTGTCGGAATTACTTGCTCATGCACAGAAAAGCCTGTACCAAGGAGTGATGTGGAGGAATAACTCCTGGGATAATCCAGCCTCAACCTGCCATTAAAAACAGCTGGACGAAGCAACCTGGCAGGAAGCAAACCTTCCTTAATTAGTAGTGATTTCAAAAAGTCTTAAAAGGCCAACACTGCTTACCGGGTCCTTTGTTTTGGGACAGGCAAAAAGCATGTTTTGGATTTTTAAAAGATGAGGCTGGGAATGAGAGCTGCACCGTTCCGATCTGCATCATAAATATAAATCACAACACAGCCGCAATCTGTGCCAGACCAGCAACGTCTCATCAACCCATGAAATAAAATAAAACGGCGTATTTCCCATCCAGGAAGCCCGCACGTCTGTGCAACCTACTCACCGGCTGCTCACAAACACACCACCCTGTTTAGAGACCACTGGAGTCCTCCTGCAGATAAAGATCTATATTCATGGCTCCATTAAGAAACCTGAATAGGACTGGTCTCATTCGAATGCACGCGGGGCCTTGCAAAGAACTGCTTCACAAATGCAGGCTCGTAAACGGAACTTTTGCACCGTCACAGAGGCCTGGGCCCGGCCCACGGCTGCAGGGATCCAAACACGCGGTTCTGAACTCGCGCTGCCCCGGCGCCGGGTCCGAGCCCCAGGGCAGCCGAGCAACACGACTGGCACCCATCTGCTAGGAAACGGGTTCGAAACCCTGCGCTCTGAGAGCACGGGGCTCGGCACCGGTGGAGGCCAAATCCTGAGCTCCCGCCGGCCGGCGGTGACCGACACCACCCTCAAGCCCAAGCCCACGGTTTACGTGTTCAGGTCTCCCAGCCCAGGAGCCCAACAGGAGCAGGCACTGCTGTACAAACCGCAGCGGTTTGTTCACTTGTGTTAATACAAGAAACCCTCAGATGTCCAGGTTCCAAAATGAAGCCTTGCATTCCCTGAATTTTGTATTAATTAGAACAAAAGGATTGAACCCCAGAATATCAAAGCGCTTTACTTCACCTGAAGCTGTATTTTTGTTTAAGCAAGAAAATGAACTTTTGTTTTTCTTCAATGATAAAATTCTAACACCAAAACGGAAGATGCGTTGTGTGTGGGTACTTGGGAGGACCGAAGGGCCCGTGGGCAGCGCCTGGGCTGCTCCTTTTACACCCAGCAAAGCTTCACCAGCACCAAGGAAAGACCTCAGATACCGTTAGCAGAAAGGTAATTGTTACTGACTCGCATTACTCATCAGACAGCTCCCATAGTCTGTCTGAGCTCCCGGCAGCACAGACGCGAGCCCAGGCTGTAAACCCTGGCAGCACCGCTCACAGGGGAGCTTTGTCCATAACGAAATGAATACAGGTCAGATCATAACGCAGGATCTGAAGCCTTAGCCTCCATTTGGTGGGCTGCTAACAGCAGGGGGGTTTCATACAAAGAAGCCCGTTTAGAAGCCACCTAAGCCAGGTAGCACTGGCAAAAGCGAAGCCCACAGTGTCCCAACGAGCACTGCAGTGAACCCGCTACAGGCACAGCTGCCCAAGCTGCTGGACGAATTGCACTTTCAAACACTTTCCTTATGGATCTTATGGTTAAGGCAAAGAAGAACAAATAAGTTCTGTTCACTGAAGCATCCCCAGATAAAAATCTTTATAAATGGGAATGCTTTTTTCGTATTTTGCAAGCCTGTTTGCAAAGCCATTGCCTCAGCAAGGCAGGGGCAGAGCAGGACACCCATCCCCTTCGCTTTCGGACTCCACTCAGCGCCATGACATTCGCGTCCAAACTCCTCAGAATCAGCACAGAATTTCAACCAAACGAGTCACAACGTTCACTACAGATACAACAACATAACAATCAGAATTGCATCCCTTATAATCTCATAGTAGGAGTATTGTTTCATTTTGCAAAGAGCCTTCCAAAACAAAAATTGAAAGAGTTTCGTGCATCGAGAGCAGAGAGGGAAATCTTCCACCTTTTCCTTTTCTTTTCACCTTAGTTTGGCGTCTCCAGCCTGACAGCATTTATTGCACAGCTTAATCACTGGGGAAGGGCTGACCCCATTGCTCCCACTGTCAAAAGGATCCTCTATCCCAGCCCCCAGATTCGCCCCTCGCTGACACGTACACTCAACACAAACAAAAGAGTTCAAATAGGTAACTATTTTCTCAACAGAAAATCAGATTTAAAAGCAAGAAATCTCTAAGGCATTAAGATGGTGGTGCACAATGCTGGCATCTCTTACTGCAACCTTTGCTGAGAAGCCTGAGCGTGAAGATTCAGGATTATTCACTGGAAATCACCAGTAAGAGAGGCCGCCTGGCATTGCAATGGCTCATGGGCTTGATGCTGAGCAACCAGAAGCGGGGGAGGACGGTGCCCCGCCAGCTCCCGGGGCAGGGCGGGGGTGCCCGGGGTCCTGGTGCCGGGGGTGAGGGTGCTCCTGGCCGCCCGGGCGATGCTGCCCCAGCCGTGACGCAGCCGCGGCGCCGGGGATGCGATGGGATGAGATGGTGCTGGGGCCTGGGGTGCCGGGGCTGCATGCTGACTCACATGTACTAGTTCACCTGGGTTGGAGAGCCGTTGTGGCTTCAGTCTGCAGGCCAGTCCCACTTGCATTATCTAAATCGGTTTGCAAACGGATAATTTAATGAAGTATCTTTAAGGTTTCTCCCAGGGACTTCTAAACAAGACCTACTGTCCAAGGTCTGTGCCTAATTTATATCCTACAACAACCCCAGGCCCTCCCCCATTTCTTTATTTGAGTTCACATGGGTGTTTATCATTTTGAAACGTTAAAAGCTCCTCCTGCAATAGATCCAGGCTGAATTGGGACCACTTACCAGAGCCCGGCAATGGATCTATCCAGTTCAGTCTACCTATGCTCTGCCCAAGCACGAAGAAAATCAACACGGGAAAGCCTCAGGGACACAGGTGATCCCAGAAGGACGTACCTTGTAGGCAATACTGTTGAGAACTTTCATAGCCAGGTCCGAGACATCAGGGTAGGGGTCGGCAGCGAGGTGTAGGAGCACCCTCCAAATTTGGGTATAAACACTGTTGAAACTCACACCTAAAATAAGAAAAAACAAAACAAAAACCAGCCCCGCAGCACATGACAATCCATCAACTCAGACGCTTTGATCTTACGTGAGAAAATTCATTAGAACTCCAAACATCACAATGACATCGAAGAAAACATCAAGAGAAGAGCTCAAAAACACCCTGTGTGGGCATTCTGTCTCCACTTTGCCTGTCTTTGTGAACCCTGCAAGTGCTTGTAAAATGAAAGCGGGACAACGAAAAATAAATTAAAGACTGCCTAAATAACTTCAGTCAAACTGCGGTTTCCTGGGCTCCTGAAGCACATCATCTGGAAGGCCAAATGGAAGAGCAGATGACAGTGTCTGTGGAGCTCCTGGGCTAAAACACTAAACAGTATAAAACCAGTGACTGGCTTATATTTTTATGGTTATTTTCATTGCTGTTTTAAGCATTAATACTTAGCTTGAATGTCCAGGACTTTATATATTCTACAATTTTACTAAACGTGTAATATTAAAACTGAAGCTTTAGGAGCTGTACCTTTGAGAAGCAGTAAGTCTAACTCCGCACTTCCTATTGACATTTGTGTCAATTTCTCAATTGCCAGTTTGTTATTTAATATCTTCCCTTTGGTATTTCAGCAGAAGGGACGGACAGATCCAAAGCACAAATCAAATTAATAAGCATTTGCAACAACCGACAAAATTCTGTGACCACTTTATCGTGCCGCTTTTAGGCGAATCTTTGTTATTTGTTCTCCTAGCCCTCACCACGTCTGAGCGTCCTAACACCGTCCCCGGGGAGTCGAGAGCCGTTTGGACAACATAAAGTGGTTGCACTAACAAAAAAAGAAACTAAACCAGGGATTTCAGATGAGTCACAATCAATGGCAAATGACAGACCAAGCTGTTCCTACATTTCCTTTTGTGTTTCTGGAGGCCCCCGAACCTGAAGCGCTAGGTGAGGAGGAAAGGGCTCCCTGGTCACCAAGCAGCTCCTGCCAAACGCGACACGAACCCTCAGAAAGGGGGGACACGGAGCATCGGGGAGCAGAACCGACTCCGACGCTGCAGATCCGAGTCCAGGCTTTGGCTTCGGTCATAACAGGCACAAGCCACTGTCTTTTGCAGAAGTTCTCACATCCACGTTTAAACAAAGAAAACGTGCACACACAGTGGTCAGCCTCTGCCGCCCAGCCGTCCGGGCTGGCGACACAGTGCGGCCTGTCTTCTCCAGGCTCCTGGCCAGTGAGGCTTTGTTCCTGCAGTCGCCGTGTTCACGCTGGAACCTTTTGTTAGCAGGGAAAGAAAAGGAGAGGAGGAAGGAGAAAGAGCAAGAGAGGGAGAGACAAAGTGCTACGAGCTGCGAGAGGGAACAAAGGCCCGAGGTGCCGGAGCAGGCGCGGGACAACCCAAATTTAAACCAGAACTGCGCGGCCCACCCTGCTCCTGAGCCAGAACTCGCCCAGGAGCCACGGGGAATCCAAACCGCTCCACTGCTTTGGAAGCCCTCGGAAGACAGTAAAACGAAAGGGAAAGGCAAAGCGAGAGGCTACCCATCAGTTTTTCCAGTGTCTCTGATAACCACCTCACTCATGACGCAGCCACAAATTAAAACCCAACAACACTTTTTATACACCTAAGCTTCACGAAAAAAAAAACAACCCAAATTTAAACCAGAACTGCGCCAGCGCAATTCCTCATTCACTCGGCGGCCTTTGAAAGGAACAGAGGGAATCTCTACAAAGGCATCTCAGGCTGGGAGCGGGTGCTGGAAGGACGGGTCCTCTCTTCCGCATCCCCCGCCCAGCACGGCGTTCCCCGCTGCACCGACCCGCGGCGGGGCCCACCGGCACGCTCCCCGTGGAGCCAGAGCACCGAGGCCCCGGGACGGCGGAGGCAGCAGACGCGGCAGGAGGAACGGCAGCTCCACTTCACACTAGGACTAAAATGCAAAAACTATCCACGAGATGCAAACAAAGAGCCGAGCAAGGGGGACGGGGTGTTAATCTAAGCAGACAGCTCTGTAATTAGTCAGACTGATTCAACGCCAGTTAAATGGACCTTGCAGTATAGATTTACGTTTACAAAATGACTCCTCTCCGCTAAGAATGTCAAAAATAAATTGCCTGCCTTTGCTGACGGCTTTGATTTTCTCTGCATACGAGTAACTCCCAGCTCAACGGAACTGCCAGGACCCGCGGTGGCCCCGGGGATGGGCCCTGCACCCGGGCCACCGACCACCGCAACGGCAGAGCCACAGCGGGTGCAACAGCGGATGCTGACGTTCTCACTCATTGTTTTTGTTCCAGCCGGCGGGCTCGCACAGGCGCTCTCTGTAACCCCCGCAACAGGAAGGTCCAGCAGCAGAACCTGAGCTGGCGCTGCCCCACGTCCCGCCCGCAGGGAGAGGCGAGCACAGCGCTGGGACGCGTCAGAGCCAACAGCACCCGCGGACTCGGACGCCCGCTTCCCACCAGCGCTGCTCCCACCCGCCTGGTCAATGTGTCCCACGAGAGTCTCCTCTTCCCATGAGTGACACAGAAGGTCCCGGCAGAGCCACTGGGGTGAAGGGAACCTCTGAAACCCCGAGCGCCCTCTGAACTCTCCATGACAAACACAGACGGCAGCCCGTTGGCTCCAGAACAGCGAAAGGGAGCTTGCTGCCCAGCGCTGCCGGCCTGCAGGCCGCTGTGCGCACGGGGCCGCGCAAAGGGCTCCCGCGGGCGCTGAGCCCTGGTGGCGATCCACACCGCAAAGCAGGAGCTTGTTCATGTCCCAGCAGAGAGCAGAAGCCGCTCATTGGGAGAGTTTGTCCCTGAGAGCAGGGCCCCTGGCCCGGGGCAGCCCCTGCACCGAGCTGCCGTTCCCAAAAACCACTCGCATCCCTGTATTTTGCTACTATGCAAGTTACTATTTATAAATCCTGCTGGTTGATTCATCACTTCTCATTACGTCTGCGCATGTAAATACGCTGCTCAGTGTCCCAACACTCACTCTATTTGCTGCGGTTCACTGTCCACCTGCACCTCCTGCTCTCGTCCTCGCTGCAGTAGCCCCAGCTGGGTCACTTCAAGGCAGCTCCTCAGGACGGATGCTCTGACATGGCAAATAGTTTTCTGCCCCAGCCTCTCCTGCTGGAGGAAAAACCTATTCCCCAGCATTTCATCACTGCAAGATTTTTTTTCCTCCTTCTTTAATCATTCCTTAATATAATCTTGCCAGTGATGCTCTCTGTAGGACAAAGACTTTAATCATGCTGTTTGGATATGAATAATCAGCCTCAAGGTATGCAAACCCCCATCTTAATTCTTTCCCTTTTCCTACCTTAAAACTAAACTAAACCAAAAATTTCCAAGCCACCCAGACAAACGCCTAGTTGTATGGAAAAAGCATTTGGGGAGGGCACTGTATGGGGGCACTTGGCCGAGAGTGGGCTAAGGAGCTGTTTGTAAAATGGCACAAGAAGGACTGGAGAGGTTCTCCTCCAGTTTGTGGGAAGAAATACACTGTAGGATGCCGCAGTGTCAGGGAAGTGGATAACCGATCCAGAATAATCCCTCTAGCACCGTGTTCCTGAAATCGCAAGAGAGGAAGAAAGCCCTGAACATCAGTGAATCAACCTAGGGAATGCAGAGTACAGAACACGGAATTAAACTGCGGTTGCCAATTTCTACAGTTGTTATTACAGACTAGATTTCTGCTTTGGTTAGAGTTTACCCATGTGCCCAAAGCATCTTTTTTACTGCTCTGCCTGTCTCAAATACTCGGCAGCACCATTCCTGCAGAGCCAAATCACCGTTAATTCTTCCAAAAGAGAGAGCAGAGCACAACGCTTTGTCACAAAGACACGTCTGCCACCCGGGGGGCCCCGGTGCGCTCCCCCTTGCTGCTGTACGGCCGGGTTTGGGTGCACACCAGGACTTGAAGGAAAGGGGTTAACGTGAGCAGCCGCGCAGCGCGGGGCGGTGGCGCTGACGGCTTCTTGAAAACTCCCTCCTCGGGGAGCCGCAGAGCGGGCTGGAGGGTGGTAATTCTTCAGCAGAAATGAGAAAAGCCTGCCTTCGAGCAGGCACACGCTGGAGGTAATGGGATTCTGTGTGAGTTATGAATTTTAAACACTTCTATAAGCTCTGTCGTTTCCAGCTGGATATGAGCTCTTCCGATTGAATAGGAATGAGGGCGGCTTTGGAGAACTGCTCACTTTGTTTTGCGAGGTCTCCCTCGCTCGTCTCCAGATTGTTCTCCACCTGTGCGGAAAGCTCTGGTGAGACACACACCAGGCACCACACGGGCACCGGTGGGCAGCAGGGAAATGAGCAAAACTCGAGTTCCAGCTTAAAACGCAGAGAAACTTCCTAACATTCCTGTCATGCTTCAGAAGAGCCAATTTCATTACCTACAATCAAAAGCAAACGAATTGATAAGGTTTCTAACGAACACGTGGTTTTAAACTGCCACAGGGGCTTGGGAATTACAACCCCAGAATGTTTCAGCCCAGGAAAGCCCAGTCACCATCACTTCTTCCAGAAAACACAGAGCAGAGCACAACGCTTCCTCAGCCAAGAGAGGCCTGTCACCCTTACACCACTCTCTCGGCACTGATTTTTGAAGGCTAGAACAATACAGGCACATTTAGTGACTACGAAGACAACCCAGAGCCTTCCCCAGCATTTCTGCGCCACGCGCTGCTCCCTGCCAGCAGCCGCGTCCTCCGGAGCGTTGTCTGTGCCATCGTCCCCAACTGGCCCCGGCTGTTTGAAAAACTGCTGCTAATTCAGAGCAATGCTATTGTAGCAAGTGGACGTGACTGAGAAAGTTACTTGAAAAACAACTGAGTTCAACCAGCTCAGTGTAAACATTCCAGTTTCATTCTATAAAAGAAATGCAAACGATCCATTACACACCAATGAGCCATGTGCTGCATAAATACAAGTGAAACTGCCTTTCTGTCTGGGCTCTAGCGCTTCGCTCTGCAGAGTTCTGGGCACTACCCAGAGAGTCAGGCGGAGAAGGCAGTGTGGGGAGCTGTTAGAGTCTGTGCTGCTCCGGCCGCTTCGGAGGAAACACCCGGGAGGGGCTGGAGGCAGTGCGATCAGCCCCGGGACTTTTTGCACAGGAGCAGATTTCTGTGAAATACTCGGTCTTTTTGCTTTTAGACACAGCCCGGGATTTCTTCTTCTTATGTCCTATTTTAACAATGTACACATAAACCGGCATAAGAAATGAGCTAGGTAAGGTAAGGCTTGCTTGGCTGAGTAACGCGGTGAAGCGGCTGCGCTGTACAGAAACACAAGCGCCTGAGAAACCAGCAGGGGAAGGCGCTGGTGCTGGGGGCCCAGCTGCTGGCCGGGGAGCCCTCGCTGCCATTGTGCAGCCAACGGAACTGCCCGCATGTGAAACTCCTGTATACACTACCTGTTTGTGCTCACTTTCCTACCAGGACTGCTGCCCCTCGTAGGGAAGTGTCCAGCTCTCCCTCCAGTCCCTCCATGAGAGCAGGAGGGACTCTGCTCCGCACGGAGCCCAACCAAACACACGAGCAGCATCTCCAGCGGGATGAGCAATTTGGTTGCAGTAAGATCAAGCAGGAGCTAAGATGCAGACTTTCCACAAAAGCTAGCGCACGCGTGTGAAGAAAGGGGACACCCAAGGCAGGGTAAGAGAGTCTTTGCTCACCTATCAGCGAGTTCAGAGAAGAGTAGGAGCTGACTCGCCTCATCTTGTCGATGGTCTCGAACGACAGGATGTACTCCTCGTTCTCGGGGCTGCCCAGGGTGCTGCTGGCGCTGCTGCTCGTGCTGAGATTCCCGGGAGAGAACGCGACAGAGCTGCCAGCTGCCAGGGGAAAAGGGGCAGATGCTCAGACAACAGCTGGCGAGAGAACAAGTTTCAGCCAGGCACAGCAGCCCTTTGCTAAATCCTGCAACGCTCAGTGAAGGTGTAGGCAAACCCACAATGTCCCCTTTTAAACACCGGATGTTTAAATACAGAGTAAGCATCAAGGGGTCAGAAACGATCCAGTTAAAAATCTGTGTCTGTCAGGAAATTGGAAGGCACCTTTTTGGTCCCCAAACACTCAGAAAAATCAATAGTAATGGCCAGAAAACGGAAACTAATTATGAGGGGCTTCTCATGTAAGCACTTGGAGCTGGCAGCTGGACAACCGGGGCTGAAGTGGCGGTTTCAGCTCCTGGTGTCCGGCACATAGCATTTCCCAGCTTGCAAGAGGGGGCCGAAGCAAAATCAAAGAACTGTGCAATCTCTCTTACATTCTTCATTCAGGCTGAGGTTCTGCAAGGACTTGTTGAGGTTCCGGGCTGTGGTGACCGCACGGATGTTCCCGTAGGAGCTGACGGAGCGCAGCCGCGGTGTGCACGGACCATCCCGCACCGGCGTCAAACTCCCACCCTCTGTGGGGACACAGTTTAGCAATTAGAGACGTGACCAAAGCGATCATGGCCTTCCGGTTATTTCCCAGCAAACCTCTAACTAAAATACTGTCAACATGACCAGAATTCAGTCATTGCCCCTTAGGCTAAAGCAGAATGAGGTCTGACAAAAGACGGGGTGCACACCACCAGCAGGGACGTGGCTGCCGCGCAGCCGCTGTGCCAGGACACGCTGCAGCACATGCTGCCCAGCAGCATTTGCAGGCTCGTTATAAAGAGTTACGTAAATTCGAGTTTCCTCACCAAATTTCAGGCCTTGTTTCAATGCATATTTCACCCATGACCTAGATACCTATAATTTCCCAAACCTTCTCATTTTCATTCCCAAATACACACAGGCCCATGGCTTCAGCTGTTTCACATCGCTGCAGAGGTGGCTGCGCTATGGTGGTGGGGCCAATGCACCCAGTGCATCCTACTTATAAATACTTCAGGACTCTTTTGGATAAAGCGCTATATAAACTACAGGTAATATTTATTTCCTGCAGCAAAAAAGATGAATGTAGAGAAACTTATTTTCCAATATGATTTAGTTATTCAGACAACAGGGGGATGAAACTACTCATTGCAGAGACAGCACATGCTCTTGTCTCCACGCTTCCATTGCAACAGTCCCATTACCCTTCAAGGTTCCCAATGTGCTTAACATCTAAAGAAAACTGAGGTTAGCAACAATTTCACCAGGACTCTTCATTCCTCACATAGAGCAACAGACACAGCAAAAGGGATGGGACCACTACCCAGAGCATCGAGTTCCTCACTGCTGCTCGTCTGCTGTCTGGGGGCAGCGGAGCGGGGCTGGTTCACCGCTGCGTGCCGAGGCTCCTCCCACGCCACCCAGCCTTGGAGCCACGGTGCTGTTCGATAAATCACCCCCAGCAAGAATTTCACGGTGTTGGGCCAACTCCCCACACCAAAGCTCCAGGTGCTTTCAGGCTGTACATCTCCTGCCCACGCAGCCACAACCACCCACCTGGGGCAGCTGGAGAAGGGAGAGGGTAATTCTTCTCTTCTTCCATGAACTGCAAGGCGACGGTGCAGAAATTGCTCTCGTACTGAACCACCAGGTGACTCAGAGCCACCACCAGCTCCTACGGAAAGAGCACAAGAAACAGTATTTCATGGTTACCTCGGTCAGAAACGAGACATCAAAGGGAAACACAGAACAACAGGGTCATTATTGTTGATACGATTGGGTGACCGCCCAGACCGATAATTTTTCCTTCACTTCTCTGGGGTGAACCACAGAAAGCCTGGGCAGTCTGCTTCAAATCTAATTCTTCACAAGCCTTCATCCCTGCCCCGGCTCCCACTGCTCTGCCTCTGCCCAGTATCGCCAAACCGGCACAGTGTGGCAGAGGGTCCCGAACCGGTGAGCAGCCCCGGCTCCCTCGGCTCTGTGCCAGCCTGGCCTGTGGGACACGTGTCCCATGGCCACCAGCTGTGCCCAGGGCCCGCGTCCTCACCCCAGCACAGACCCGCTCCGTGCTGCTCGCGTTCGCACGCGGCCAAAGCTCTTGTCCTGCATCTGCTCTGAACTGACGGGGACGGAAGCCAACAAGAGGGCCCTGGGGACAGGCTCAGCTCTGCCACCGAGATCCCCGGCGGCCGAACCCTGCGCTGAACCGCGCGGGCTGCTCCTCCCCGGCCAGCCCGGCAGCCGGCGGAACGGAGCCGCCCTTGCGCCCGGGCCCGGCGTGCTGTCCATCCTCACTGCTGCAACTGGGAGCCCCAGTCACTGGGGCGCTGGGAGCGTGGGGAAGGTGAAGCTGCATCGGTGGGGTGGGGTGGGGAGGGTGAAGCTCGGCCCCTCCGTTCGGTTCCGCTTGCTGGAGCACTTGGAACCAGCAAACGGGAGAGGCGGAGCGCTGGCTCCGGCCGCTGCTCTCTGTTCAGGGGGCTAATCTCCGAAAGAGAGATCTATGAATCTCAAAGAGCACGTAGCATGACATACGTTTCTCTCCTGAATTAAACTGATGAAATGCTGGAGCGAGACAACAAAAATTAATCCTCACAATGCTGGTGACAACTGCCAGGGCATTGATGTTCCAGCTGAGTAAACACAAGCATTAGGACACCTAAGTCCACCCACCAAGAACAATCCAGAATGTCAAAAACTATTTAATGTACCATTGATGTACAATGGCACACCACAAACTGTAATTCTCCAAAACCTGGAGAATTACTCTGCCTGTCATCCACCCTTGCGGTTTCTAAAAGCAGCAAGATCTGTGTACCGAGCAGAGCTCTCGTGTTCTCTCCACAGCACTCACTCCCGCTCCTCCTCCCCCAGGACTGCCGCGCACTCCGCACTGCTGGCAGCACGTTACTGCTGCATTTACAACCTGAGATCCTGTCATGTGAAATTTTGCAGTCAAAACAGTAAACAACAGAGCATTAGTGGAAGAGTAGCCCAGCAAGAACCCTCAGCGGTCTGTGCACCTGAAGGGGACCTCAGTGTAATTGCTGTCCTTCCCTATCCCTGTCTTTACACTCTCTTTAAATTTAACAAAAAAAACCCAACAAACCACCAACAAAAAACCCCACCCCAGGATATAAAAATTCCCACAAAATCCTGAGATTGTTACTCCTATTTCAGACATTCGCTCAGTGGCACACACAAGCTAAATCAGAGGTCCAGTGTTAAACAGCTGAAACATCTGGATCTGAACAACAATCCTGCCAACAGCTGGCCACGATGACACACCACACCGCGTTACTCCTGTCAACAGGCTCCCTATACTGCAGAGTAAACGAGGTGTTCTAACACGTGTATTGAAAAAGTGCAAGCGGGTAAAGCAGCACCCCGAGCTCAGCCCCGGCCGCGGTCGGTGCTGCCGCTGGTGCCGGTGCCCTCCCACGTGCACGGTGCTTCCCGGCAGGACCGGACGCCGAAAGACTCCACGCGAAACAGCTACTGGCAATGAGTGCGATTCTCTGGGAGGTCCGTGAGACGATGCCGCCGTGCCGGCGCAGAGCTCGCCCGCGCGGTGCCCCCGGCCGTACCTTCCTGACCATGGGGCTCCCGTCGTTGATGAGCTGCGCCAGCATCATGGCCACGTTGTGGTCGATGGTGGTGGAGTGGTCGGTGCGCTCAGCTGAGTTGCCCACAAACGTTCCCAGAGCAAAGACTGCAGCACAGCGAACCTGGGAGACACAGACATCCATTATTATTTTCCTCTCGTTTCCAGCCCGAAGTTTGGGATTGTTTTATTGCCCACAAGTGGCACATCTGGAAACCCGGACTAGTGTGTCAGGTAAATAGTGAGGGCTAAATGAAAGCCCATGGAGAGTAAAAGCCAAGACAGATTCAGCAAAGCACTGACTTTTAAGTATGCACACATGCAGGAGTATATTTAATTTCCCAGAATACTTGGTGACCTTCCCACAGGTGATTTTTCCAGTTGACGATGCCTAGAATATTAATTACCAGGAATAAGGTACGCAGGGAGTTCCCGTTGGGCTGTGAATCCCTTTAATCCGTGCTGAGCCGCTGCCTTCAGTGCAGCGCTCACAGAGAGGGAGGAGATGAGGGAAACGAGACACGGAGAACAGGCAGCAGCGCCAAGCAGGGTCAGCTTTGCCAGACCCCAAGCAGAACAGAGGGATCGGGCGCCCAGGTGATCTGACACAAGTACCAGCAGGGGAACAGTTTTCATCCTCGGATGAAAAGACTAAAGGTTTTTTTGCAACACGCAGTGAGTTTTGGGACCACGTTTTTAACAAGCTTCTGACATGTCAGTAACCAAAACCCACAGTGTTTCCTAATTCCAGCGCCACAACTCCTGGGCTTCCAGGCTGTCTGAACTCCCCTGCGTTTCTCTGGTTACCTCTCTCGCAGGGCTGCTGCGCTTTGCACCGCCTGGAACAGCGACGAGGTCTGTCTCTGAACCAGACACAGCTGCAGAGCTCTTGAAGGGCCTGGCTTTGTGAGTATTTCCGTAGCCCTCTGCCAGAAACCTGACAATTCAAGTGGCGCTTACTTAAAAAGTCGGACGGTTACCTCTGGGATGGGATCCGAGAGGAGGCTGTAGAGCTTCTCGTGAGCGCTGTCCCTCACTCCGCACCACCTGGCTGAGTCGAAGTTCTGCCAAATCCGCCCTAAACAAATGGCCACCCACTGTCGCAGGAGAGGATGGGGATCATTTAACTGCTCCAGGCAAATCGCAATCAGGTTTCCTTGAAGGCAAGCTTCCTAAAACACACATCAATGCCATTTATTTGGATGACAGCTTCCCAGCTCATCATCAAAAAAGAAGATTATTTCCGAAATAGACGGGAAATCAAGAGAAAATAATTATTCAGTGGTTATATACTGACTTTGGTACAAAATACCATTTGGGAGCAGCATGAAGGGAAGGTCAACTACACACTGCCACAGCTAGTTAAATAGCTGAGCATTGGAAACGGTTCCTGTGACGTATAAAGCCTGTTTTTTCTTCGTTGGCAACACACGCTGCACCTGTCAGAGCCCCAAGGTTTATGGCTCATTCCATAAACCGTTCCCAAGAACCCGATGGCAGCCACTAAGGCTCCGGGACAGCCCTGGGCTCCGATTCCTCGTTGCCCGCCAGCGCTGCCCGCAGGGCGGCTGGGCTGACAGCGGCACAATGTGTGCGTCACACCGCCAGCCCCGTTCTGCTAATCCACACAAAAATAACATACAGCAATCCTCCATTTCAGTTTTCCAGTCCAGGGCTGTGCTTTAACCCAAACCAGGTCACTTCCAGCACAGTGACCGCACGAGGCACAGAAGAGGCAGGAGAGAAGGAAAAGGGTGCTGGGACTCACCTGCCCGGTGTTGTAGTTGTTAACAATTACAGCCAGGATAAAAGCCGTCATTGTCCTGTGTTCAGCCTTAAAACAAGACAGCACTAATTGTTATCTAGAAAACAGGCCAGAGAACAACTATATCTCATGCTTTCTGAAATGTGACATTATTCTAAGCGCAGTTTGTATCACACTAGAAGAACAAGAGAGGGAAAAGAAGGGCAGGATTTTCTCGTCCCCCAGCCCTGTCACTAGTTCAGCCGAGACCGTCACAGGCTGCGGTGTGACCCTGCAGCCCAGCTCCGGTACACGAATCCCCGCGATGGGAACAACAACCACCGTCTGCCGGGGGAACTCGGCGGTCCCAGCGCAGCGAGGCCGCCCCTGCCCCACTCCCATCGCCACCGCCCGGCAGCCCGCGCTTCCTGACTCTGAACAAGTCTGCACAGCCAGCTCACACCAGGGGAGCACTGGGCGCACAGGAGGACCTGGGACGGTCCCGTTAGCACCAACTGCATCTCAACAGCCCCGGGCCAGCCAGCACAAGCTGAACAAACACTACAAGAGGCTGAATAAAGATGACTTGTCCTTACCGGCATATAGGGATCTGCCAAAACGGAGAGGAAATACTTGTGACCATTGTCCTTCACAAGGTCAGCTTGGCACGACTGGAAAACGAGACAGAGACAAGTTAAAACACAATGAGTACAATAACACAAACATATCTTTTCCTCTAATCATGCATTAATATTTCACGTCTTCATAATTTTTCTCAAATCCCGTTTTCATTTGAGAAGCGAAACAAAGCACGAGGCTCCACCAGGGAGCCAGCACCCGCGGAAGGGCTGACGGGAGGAGCCCCCACCACAGAGACAGGGACACAAAATGGGACCAAGGAGCCCCCACCAGAGACAAGGACCCAAAATGGGACCCCCTGCTCAGGACAAGAGTTAAACTGGATGGCTCTGGCTCACAATAAACCTTCACCACCACTTAAAAGCCACCAAAGGCAAAACCAAGGAGGAATATGATTTTTTGTTCATTTAACAGAATAAAAATTATGTACAATAAGGTGAGATCTAAAAGCCCCTGCCCTCATTCTCCATGTCAATCCCACACCAAGGCATTAGCTGGCCACAGACCAGGTTTGCTGGTAACTGCTGCCCACTGTCTCAGTGGTACAGCTCAGTATCTGCCAGGGTGAAATGCTGCCCAACCCGTAACGTCCCCGACCGTCCCCTTGGGGACACGGCGGGCCAGGCCGGTCCCCGAGCGCCCGGACAGCAGCTTGTGCTGCCCCTGCAGACGTGGGGACGCCCTCAGGGTTGCTCCCCGTCCCCCCCCGCCAGAAACCCAGCCCATGCTCCTCTGACAGGGGCCCGCGCCACTGCCGGGAACCTGTGAGGAGGAATTATTCATTCTTCATATATTTGTTCTTTACGTTCTGTCCAACTGCCTAGGACTAGATTTGGACAAGAAGATTTCAAGTCATCTACATAAACAAGACTAAGTGCTGTATTACTTGGTCAAGTGCTAATGTGTGTTAGGTCTCTACAGCAGCAACATCATCTCCTGCTGCACAAGCAGCTCCTCTGGCTTTAAAAGCCTGTAAGGAGAATTACACAGGTGTTCTGGGGCAGGATCAGCAGGGAGTACACGGCAAACACCACATTTTCACTAACACACCAGCTCCGCCTTCAGGTTGACATATTAGGGTCAAACCAAAAGAATACCTACTACAAAAGTGAAAATTTAAGGGAGGAAATACCAGCTTGGCAATCTGTTTCCCTGTGCCTGTGGTTCTATTTCATGCTTCACGCCAGAGACAGGATCATGTATTTTTTATCAGGCGTAGAAGGTGAAGGAGGGAACTAATTGTTGAAAGGAGAGGGGATGGCAAGACAGAGATGCAAGAGAATATTTTACTGCTGAAGGGAGCAAAGCTGCCGGTTTGGGCAGCCCCGGAGCACAGGGCTGCCTGCCAGGCTGCAGCTGCGAGCGGCTTTCCCGACCCCTGCGCAGCGCCGCACAAGCCCAGGCTGCCCGGCCCCTCAGCCGCAGCGCGAACCCTTCCTGCCCTCACAAGCCCGCCCTGCTGGCTGCAGCGCAGGCACACAGAGCAGGACACGCTGCGCCCACTGCTGCCACTGCTGCCCAGGGACCTGCGCGACGGGAAACGGCTCGGGTGGCACCCGCACCGGCACCCGCACCAGCACCGCCGCCTCCTCCGGAACACACAGCCATACTGCTGAATAACAGCACAACAGCACCAAACGAGCTGCAGGCTGCTGGGACAGTCCAGAACTTACATCAAATACCAAGCTCCCAGTGTCGCACCCCGGCCCCACCGACCCGCCAGCCCACCCCGACCCGCCAGCCACCCCAGCCGCACCGGGGCTGAGGCGCCCACCACGGCCAGGAATGCATCCAAATAACCTTTGCGAGAGTGGCTCTAAGATGAATAGTTTTCATTTTCTTTGCTTTCCAAAATCCTCTTAGGATATTAATGAAAATGTATTTATAAAGCCAAACCTGACAATGCTAGATCAACAGTGAAAAAAAATTCCAACAAATCCAATATTATTTTTCATACTGAAATGGAAGAGCTATAACAAAAATGAACCCTCAAATAGGCAAGAACCAACTTCTACAAGCAGCTCAGACCATTTTGTATCAGCTTATAACCATGTCTGCAATTAACTGTGTGCACTACTCCTAATAATTTTACGTTTCTCAACTAATTGCACCCACAAAACACTGAGTCATATATATGACTATACACATTTATCTACAGCTACTTATTTGCTTAATTATTTATTGAAAAACCTACAAACTAGAGCTCTGGTTAAGGCCATCTTTAAAAATCAGGCCTTGGTTTTTAAAACCTAGCCCAAAAGGCGCCCAAATATTGTAGAGAAGACCAGAATCATGGACCCACAACAGGCGCAACTTCTCTTCTGGGGGGTCAATACTTCCACGGCAAAAAGCAACGGATGAGCACATGCGTTAGACTTGGAGCAGCACTTGTGGCTTAAAGCCACCAAAAATTACTTTTGCTTGATTTCTAGAAAAATTGCAGGTGTGGGGACGGCCCACAGCCTGTTCTGACAGCGGCAGGGACGGCGCTGAGCGAACGAGGCCGGTCACAGCCTGCCGAGCAGCAGCCGCGGCACGGGCTGCGCCATGCGCCTCGCCAGGAGCACGCGCCCCAGGAGACAAGTGCATTTGAAGCCCCTTTCACAAGCAAAGCCGCATCTTCCCCAGAAAGACGCAACCCGTGAGATCTGCTGGGTTTCCCCAGAGCGCCCCAGCCCGGGCCCAAGCCCCAGCGAGGAGCTGCGGGGTCAGCGGGATGCTGCGGCTCTCACCGGGCAGCGGGGCGGGTGGGAAGAGGTGAGCAGCCGGCCCCCCGCAGCAACTTCCCAGGGGTTTTCTGCTCACATCATTTCAGCAGGTACTTCTGTACACGTGGAATAAATTAATGAGATCATCCACCAGTCTCCAGACAATACAGCATCTCTTTGAAGTACCTCAGGAGAAAGTCTCAATTCTAAAGCAACTGGATAAAGCAAACGGGTGGGGAAAAAAAAGGCACCTTGTTGAAAACCCAAAGAAACAGCCAAGTTCATGAGTACTCACGCTGTCCACCGCCAGGATTTTGGCCCAGATGAAGACAAGGAGCGGCCTCAGCTCGCGAGCTGAACTCTGAAGTAGCTTCAGCACGTAGGGGAAGATGCCGACGGAGAGGGCCTGGGAGGGAAGAGCAAACCCGCTGAGCTCGGGACCCGCGGGCAGCACATTCACTGACACACGAGAAACCGGGCAGAAAACAGTTCCGGGCATTTCTAGTGAAGAGGGGACCTCTGTGCATTTGTCTATCGCTCATTTTAATCTTGGATGTCACCAGATATTTTCAGACTCATTTGGTCCACGGAGACTCGGAGTTAATCTGGCAGTAGCTGCTGCTCGTCACAGCCTGTGCTATTTTATGCTTCATGATCCGCTGCGTTCTCCTCAGACGGGGCCATTTGCTCTCACAGGTAAACATATTGCAAAAGCTCAATAATTACAGCCTTCCCCTGGAAATTAAATGGGCCTCTCACCTGACACCGGCTCTTCCCCAAGGCTTTTCCACGGGGCCCCACTGCGCTCACAGCAGGGCGGGCGACACGGAAACCTTGGGGAACCCCACCGTGACTGCAGGGTCCTGCCCAAAGCACAACGGAAAGGACGCGGACGGGGGGCTCCCGGGGCCATCACCCCGAGCTGGCAGCAGCCGCGCGGCCCGCACACGGCCACGGGGTTCGCACAGCGCAAAGAGCAGCGCCGAGGCCACGGCGGCCGAGCTGCTGCTGCGCTTTGACCCCACAGACGCAGGGCCTGGCAGCCCTGTGACACACGCTTGGCTCCTCTCACTGCCCGATGGCCTGCAGAAGAGTCTTGGCTGAGATGGAGAAGGAAGGTCACAAAACCCACTAAAAAGTCCCATCGCAGAGCTATTCCACGACCAGCTGGTGGTTCGTCTTCACCACTTTTATCAACAAATAGCTCCATGTACAAGAGCAGTTTAAACCACTCCTCTGTTTAATTCATATTTATCATCTGCGCTGTGCTAGCACCTTCTGAAACGAGAAGGCAGCTGCTGCCTTCTCCGAAGAGCTTATAAAATCTAGAGACCAAATACATGAAGAGAGGAAAACGGTGCAGCCAGTAATCTGAGAGAGCAGGGCACAAATTGTGTTATTTTTCTGCTATTTATTTTACATGACAAACCTTGCTATCTGTCCCAGATACTTCCTCCCGTTTTGTCCCTTACTATATTTTACACTGTTCTCAAGGAACTCCTCTTTGCTGTAATGCAAACATACAGCTATTCGGCCTTTTTGATTAATACAAACAACTTTTCTTTTAGGGATGCTCGCTCCATTTCACACACATGAACACATAAAGTGCTGGTCATTTGTCAAATCTGTGGAACACGTTCCACATCTTCCCCCCATAAATCATCATTTGTATTTATCGCCCGTACTGAGAGCAACAGCACTTTCACAAGACAAGAAGCAGCATCCACGCACCAAGCTCACTGCCCAGGGCCCCAGGTCCAGGAATCTCCCCAGCAGATCCAGAGCTCGCAGCCGATGGACCTGGCTCAGCAGCACCTGCGGAGGAGAGACGGGCGGTTAGTGCCAAACGAACCCGCACCCCCGCGGCTGCAGAGCAGACGTAAGGGCACCTCAGCATTGCTACGTGACTTCCAGCAAACCGGCGGTCTGAATGAAAAACGGGAAGACAAACCCCGACTGCTGAAAACCTTCAGCCCACGAACAGTGTCGCCGGGGTTCTGCCCTCCCGGAGCACACAGTTATCCCCGGAACACAGTTATCCCCAGAACACAGTTATCCCCGTCTCGGCAGCGCTCCCCCTGTCCTCGCTGCCGGTTTTTCCGTCCGGCGCGGCGGTTCCTGTGCAGCACAGCTCTGCCCCACGGGAGCACCCCACGGGAGCAGCCCCACGGGAGCACCCCATGGGAGCACCCCACAGGAGCAGCCCCACAGGAGCAGCCCCACGGGAGCACCCCACGGACCGCCAGGATCCTCATGGCACCACCTGCCCTCCCCAGCAAGGCCAGAGCGGCCCAAGGGACCCAAGGGGAGGAAAAGGCGCAGCCTCCCGCTCCTCAAAACAGCTCAGAAGCACAAAAAGAGGCTTTGCTTTCCTTGGCAAATCAATGTAAGAGACTTAAGAGGGAAGCAAAAGGTCACATTAGTCGTTAATAAAAATCTCATTAAAACAGAGTCTGACAACGATAATGAGGTGGTAGTTTACTGGCTTATACCTACCCTAGTGTGAAATATTAACAGACAGACTTTCAGTTCTTAATCTCCTTAACAGATGTAAGATATTGGAATGCAACGTTTAATCCTCACTTTAAATTGAGAAACATCCCTCAGCGTGGGTCTGAGGGAAGGAGACTCGTTGATTTAGCTCTGCTATTCCATCCCCTTTTCAGTGTTTTTCTACACTGCATATTCAAATTAAATTATTTTTCATGTTTAATATTGAAGAATAACTAAATTACTTGGCTCGTGTCTCATACGATAGACAACTGATCCTAGACACTAACGTTGTGCAGAGAAAGTCCAGCAGACAAAGAGAGGAGCACGTGTGAACTCCTCTAATCGCTTCACCCCCGAACATCAGAGCTCAGATCCCAGGAGACGTCACAGGAGAAAGGATTTCGGTCATCCTGCCCCACTTGGCACCAGCCTAGTCCACCAGCCGGCTCCAGAGCTTGGCCCATTAACAAGGCGCTTTAGAGATGCCCAGCACAGGAACAGCAGGGGCAGCTGGTGGGGATTAGAGCAGAGGGGACGCGGAGCTGGGGGCGCAGACCCGCACGCACCCGGCACAGCGCGGGGGCCCTCCGGGCGCTCAGAACACCGCTGCATCCACACCCGTCCGAGCCGGGAGAAAAGGGATGCGAGCGAAAAGGATTTCCAGGTAACGATATAAATCCACATCTCAGCACTGCCAGCATCCCACAAGGACCTTTAACCAAATTGTATCTTATTTTAAAAGCTCTGTTTCACTATTTTTAAAACAAATAAAAAAAGCCAACAGCCTCCCTCAGCTTTTATATTCCCACTTCCAAACCGCTTTGCACAATAACCTGAAGCCAGAACTGACACAAACTCCAGCGACCTGGGGGAGGGTGCGGGGGTCTACGCACAATTCAGGAACTTTGAGTGAAATGCTGGCACTGCTGCCCTGTGCACTGCACACACGGCACCGCGGCACCACCGCGCACGGCACCGCGGCACCGCCACACTCAGCACCGCCACGCACGGCACCACCGCGCACAGCACCGCGGCACTGCCACACTCGGCACCGCCACACGCGGCACCGCGCTCCCCACCGCTGCGCAGCGGTTCCCAGCCAGCAGAGCGGATCACTGCCACGCAGGCCAGTTAAGGCATTAACCGGGACACAAGAGGAGAATCTGGGAGTAACAGCCACCTGAAACGTGCTGCCTTCCCCCTTAACGAGCTGGTCTCTCATTCAAAGTACCTCAAACCTGTTCACAAGCAATCTTATTCCGCTATACAATTAATATGCTTCAGGTATAAGAATAATCCCATTGTCCTAGCTCATTTTTGCTCCAGGAGGGAAAGCAGGTTCCTTTGCCAGGTGACCTCTCCATTCCACTGCAAGGTGACGCTGCTGCAGAGCCTTCTGCTGCCAGAATCCAGCGGGAAGCAGCGACGTGGCGCTGGAGCAGGAGCCTGACAGAGACAAACCTGCTTCTCTTCATCGAGCTGATCCCTCAAGGCCTGGGAGGCTCAGGGAAATTAAGATTTGGTCTTACAAGGATTGATGGTGCTGTCAGCCCCAAACCAGGCGGGTGGCTAACAGGGAAGGTGAGTCTGCTCACATTTAGTGAAAGAAACCACATGTCCTTGTATAAGTGACTGGAAACACGCTCCTTTAAACAGAAAGACTAAATTTTGCTGCCTGGTAGAGAAGAGACCATGGCTACCTTGACAAGGGTTTTTTTCTGCGAATGCAAACTCCTGGGGAGGAGAGGGCAAGAGCAGATGGCAACTGAAACACGCACCCTGCCATAAACCAGTACTTGAAACAGAGCGTTCCGTTTCTCCTAGATTTACTTCTCCTTTATACAGATGAACGTGGCCCAGTCTAAGCAGATGTCTGCTGAACTCTATATTCCTTCCAGGCGTGGTCTTCAGAGACTTGTTTCTATGCTCTTGCAGTAAAATTTCAGCATTGCATTTAAGGGAACACTTCTCAGGCTGCACCAGACAGAAAAAGAAGCCATTTCCAAACTATTTCCACTTCTGAAAGCAAAGAGAAGATAAGGTCTCTGCCTCACAGAGCTGGCAGATAGGAGAAGATGCTAAAGGAGAAAACACCAAAGATCTGCTACTCTGTGAAAACGTTGCTACTTAGGAGGAAAAGAGGGGGCAGCAGAGCCTGATCCTGGTGAAGCTGCAAAAGGACGAGAGCGGGAGGTTTTGCTCAGAGGACAGTGAAGCTATGGGGGAAGAGAAGCACTTTGTCTTCACCTGCACAGGCCTAGGCCACATACGATCAGCTGCAACTAACCCCGAAGGTAACTGGTGTCCCCAGGGTGCGGGGCAGCGCGGGTCCCTCACCTGCAGCACGATGGGCAGCTGCTCCGGGGGGTTGCGGTTCTCCACACCCATGGTCAGCCAGACCTGGAACGCCGTCAGCTGCTCCGCGAAGAACGGGCTGTGCTGGGGAGCCACAACGCGACAGCGGCGGGGTTAACGACAGCAGCGAGGATACTGGTGTGGGCACCCCCAGACCTGCCCTTTCTATCCAACTTACCCTAAAGGCAGTTCCTTCCTCTATAATTGTAGGTAATTGAGAAAGGCAAATATCCACTGCAAGGTCCCACGCTTGCCTAGGGAAAAAGGGGAAAGAAGTCGTGTCAAGTCACCCATAAGTAACATCAAGGTAAATTTAAATTCTGATCACACAAATAACTGGACAAAGCAGTGTTGTCTGGCTAGCTTGGAAATGCTTAATATCCCCTGTTTCTAAAAGGCAAGTACAATGCATCGCGACTCCTCAGAAGGGTGGTGAGAAGGTCTGGTCCGGCACCGTGCCGGGCCGCCCAGCACACGGCGAGCGAGGCAAAACAGCCCAGCAGAGACGCACAGCACCCGCTCTGCCCCGTAACGCGGAACAGTGGCAGGCGAGCCGAAGTGTTCTTGCAATATACACCAGTCCTCATGCGACATGGGTGACATTGTTTTTAAACCAGGAAAATAAGTCAGTCCCGGATCAGCCCCGTGCGCCAGCCCCATGCGCCCTGCTGCCCACCCACGAGTGGCCAATTCCCCTTCCCGCCCCCCGACGCAGATGCTGTCACTGCACACATCGCCCAGAACAGCAGCCCGGTCTCCACCGATCCACCCCCGGGCCGGGTTCTGCCCACAGAGATCGGCTCCTCCTGACTCACCCCGAGGATGCAGGGAAGCATCTAAACCAGGAGAAAGCGCTTAAACATTTCCACTTTTACACTTACCCACTGCACTATTTGGTGGCTAAAGTATTGCTACCTGCAATATCTTAGTGTTACAGTCATAACGGCGCATAAACCTCAGGCAGTGGCCAAGGAACCTGCTGTGGCTGATTCAGACGCTGACAGTCGGCTCCAAACCGCTCACAAATTAAACGAGGACCCAACAGAAATGCGGGCATTTGGTCTCTGAAGTTCCTAAAATACCCCTAAAAGAGCGAAGTAGGTACTTTTTACCCCAGGAATCATCATCCTTGCTCTATCCATAGACATCCCATTTCAGCAGATGAATTTCTGCACTTTCCTTACCCCAGACACTAATTGACTCTCCAGACACACCTGCTCTTCCATGCCTTGTGGCCACCACGTGTTCACATCGATATGTTAAGCAATGTTTCTTCTCCCAGGAACATGTGCAGATGTAAGGCCATAGGTGATAATCAATACAGTGTATTTTAGTTACCTGCTCTAATAAGTTCTTAAATCACCTTGTTTTGAGTCAAACAAACCTTCCGTTAGAACAACCGCTGAGCACAATCCATCCCATTAGCACAACTGGCAGCTGTTCTCAACCAAAACCAGGCTCTCCAATTAGATGGACAAATAACCTCCAGGGCTCTTGCATTTCTCTCTGGTCCAAGCGACGCAGCTTGTCTGAGGTGCCCCGCACCGTGTCCCTCTGCTTCCCAGCCTTCACCTGCCCCTCGACAATACGCTGCCAATATAATTAAGAGGTAATCAAGAGATAATCGAAGCACAGGCAACAAATGCTTCCCATGTGCTCAATAAAGACCCATGTTGGAGACAAAATGTTTACACAGAGCTGATGAGAGAGATTTATTCTTGGTTGAGGCAAAGTCAATTAGTACAGATACAAAGATAATTTTACTTCAAGCAAAGAATGAGTATTCCTCACTTTCAGGTTTCTTGCAGGAATGGGCAATACCACCTAAAGGATTGCTCCCAAACGCTAGAAGATGTCACTAAGTTTCACTGCCTGAGCAGAATGTTCAGAGATGGGAGCCGGGCGGTGTTCCCGGGCTGCCCACGGAGGGCCCTGCGCAGGCCACGTCCTGCAGGGACACACTGCGGCGCCGAGCAGCTCAAGGTCACTTCGCTAATAAGCACAAATGCTCCCTAAGAACGCCCAAAGCAGCCCTGCAAGGTCAAATCTCAAAGGTTTCAAGTGTTATCAGAAAGAACAAACAAAAATTTTAAAAGATATTTTAGCGTATTAAAACAAAATCTCTTTTCATGCTTCTAAAAACGGGCCATTAAATATCAACGTAACCACACAGCCAATGTTACTCAATCTCTTAAGAGAGTAACCACCACCATAACATCTCAGCGCTGCTGCTCATCACAATCCAGAGAGCTGCCGGTTCCCATCCGCTGCGTACGAGAGGCGGATCAATTGAAACCAAGCGATCCTCCGATCAATTGAAACCAAGCGATCCTCTGATCAATTGAAACCAAGCGATCCTCCGATCAATTGAAACCAAGCGATCCTCCGATCAATTGAAACCAAGCGATCCTCCGATCAATTGAAACCAAGCGATCCTCCGATCAATTGAATCCAGCCTCTCCGGCCCACCCAGCAGCGGTCCTGCTCCAGGAGCCACACACCTCCCGGCCACGGGGCGAACAGCAGCTGTGCCCCATGGCAAACGCCACCGCTTCCAGCCACAGCTACTTAGGAGACTCATTCCTGAGCTGCCACACACCTACCTCGCTGTGCTGGCAACAGATGACTGCATTAAACGGGCATTACACTAATTAAAAGATTGAAAACAAGCCACAGAGGAATGGTGAAGGACCAGCACTGCGGAGTGTGCGAAGGGAAGCAGGAGGGGAAAACACTTGTTACCGTCGTGGTGAAAATACCGGCTGGTGGTGGTGGGGAGGAGCAGCAGTGATTGACTGGTTTAATATGCCAAAGGGAACTGGAAAGGTGGGCAATTTGTCGATATGCTCGCCGAACTAATATTACAGTTTAGCACACAAACAAGAGATAAATCAGGGAACAAGGACGGGTGGCATCGCATCCCCGGCAGGACTGACGGGAGCCAGCCCCGGGACCGCGGCCGCTGCCCCTGCGGAGATCGCTGTCTGCAAAGCACGCTGACCATCTGTTCCGCTACGCCAGCTACAAGAAGAGCCGGTAACACCTCAGCCTTGTTCTCTCCTCCTTCCTCACCGCGCTCTTCCCACAGCCCCGGGCCCTCAACCGTGACACAACACGGGCAATAACCCCCCGGAATATCACAGCGCTTCGATTTCACTACCTTAAACTACTAAAGAGCGAGTTAATGAGGTTTTTATACTACGCTGCCCTAATCACGCTGTTACAGCAAACGGATAGAGCCCTTGCACAAGAAGAGCAGACACCTCCTCTTTGTACACCCCACTTGGCATCACCAGACACTTAGCGAACGGTTTTTGGATGTTCCCGTTATGTCTCCCCCAAAAGGGCAATAAAACCAAGCAATCGCCCACAGCGCCCGATCCGACCATCACCTATGGCGAGGTGCCCATGTCTACGTGGTCCAAACCCCCGTGCACAGGGCCGTAACTTCAGAGAACCTGGGCAGAGGCACCACGGGAGGTGAAGCCGAGTGACCCATCAGCCCCAAACCAGGAGTTCCGGAGCGTTCCGCGCCGTCAGCCCCACACCACGGCCACACTTACCCTCACGCTTACTTGGCACCTGGCGACTTGGGTTTTTTAGCATCACGTCTCAAGAAGGCCGAAGCCGTCCGCAGTGCCCCAGGCCGGGAGGCACCTCAGCACGGAAAGGGCTCAGACTCACAACCGCGTCAGGATGGGTGCTCCTTCGCTACAGCTACTGAGAAAACGCGCTTGGTCTCGTGCACCTCCCGCATGCATGTTTCAGAATCAATGTAAATTAAATCCCCTCCTCAGCTGGAAGATTGACTCAGTTATAAAGCAGAGAGGGAAGCGCGTGTGCTCAGGCCAGCTGGCAGCGCGGTGCGGTGAATAACGGCCACATCCCGTCCCACCGCGCCCGGCAGCACCGCGCGGGCCGGGACCCTGCACCGCAGAGACAAAACCGAACACGAGCAGGCACTGCTCCTCCAGAACCCTACAGCAACATTAAACAGGGAAAGAGCTGCCTTGAATTCCATCATTAACTGTCTTCTCCCCGATAGAAACCCTCATACATTTGTCTTTGTATTTTAATTTCAACTTTTTGCAGCCTTTCAGCACAAAGTCCCTATTCACATGCCCTCCAGACTCCATCACCTGTAATTGCATTGCTATATTATGGGTTTCTTTTCAGCTGGAATTTCCAGCTTGTTTTATTTGCAGTATGTTATGACTTTCTTTCAAGTAGAATTTCATGGTTGCTGTATACACTATTGCAATATTTCCATTACGGACAAATCATAGCTCTTCCAAAGCATAATTAAGGTACTTCATTTTTAATATATGACCTATGTTAGGAAATATTTCCAAACACACTATTAGGTCTTTTCGAAGGCCGTGAATATAAGTTGCCGCCAAGAGCAGTAACATAAAACCCCTAATCCACCCGAGCAGAGCTCACGGTGCTGACAGGGCAGCACGGCTCCTGCTCCTGCGCACCACAGACCCCCGGTCTCCGAGCAGCCAGCACAGCCGGCCCATCAATACAGATTAACGCTCACACCGCCTCCCCCGCTGTGCCTGCAGCCAAGCACCTACAGCGGGAGGCAGCACACAAACACAACCAGCCCGGGCCCAGCAGGCTCACGCCTGAGCACAGAGACCAGGAAAAGCCAACAACAGCAAGAAAGACAGGAAGGAAGGAGTGGGGTAAGCGGGCAGAGCGGGCAGGCAGGGCAGGGCGGCCCCGCTCCCGAGGACGGAGCCCTCCTCCGGGAAATCAAACACGGACAGATCGTGCGCCAAACCTTCCCTCAAAAAAGGATTCTTCCCTTTTCCTCAACTGTTCAGGTAAAAAGGCCGGTTAACAGAGCAGGCAGCGGCGGACCCCAGATGAACTGCCTCGAACAAAACTCAACACTGGCTGACACGCTGGCTGTGAAAAACCTGTGCAAGTGCCACTAAAACAGCGACCAGCAGAACCGCGCTGTATCACCCACGGCGCCACAGCGCAGATGTGGGTTCAACGTGACCATCAAATCACGCTGTCCGAAGTTTCCATTCTTTTCCACGCTCCTTTGCCAACTCCTGCCCCCCAGTCACATCACCCAGTTTGGCCAAACAGTAAAACGGGTTTGGAGGTTTCAGATCAGGGATCCAATAGAAAATTCTTGAATGAAAGGTGATAGATAAACGCAGGTGATTATTTTTAGAAAATATTTAAGCGAGTCCTAAATTAGTTTCTAAATCTGTCCTCACTAAAAGTTCACGATAATGAACTGAGCCACCTCTGACGAAAGTGGAATTTTCCCCTTTGCCAGATTTGCCTCAAACTGCACATTTTTTGGAGGACACTGAATAAAGTGTGTCAAGGGATTCTCTGCTCACTCGCCGTCTACTGCGCCAGTGTTCGGGATTCGCAAGGAGAAAAGCTCTGTGTGGGACTTTTCTGAAGGAATTATACCTGGTAAAGCCTAAAAAGCAGCAATGGTGCCATTATCCTGTCCTACGGCCTGAGGGCCTTTGCAAAGATATTACAGCACCATTTTTCACCAGGAGAACTACAACACAAGCAAAGAAGAGAAGGAGTTTCCAGAACGCACGTGCTGCCCAGCAGGACTGCGAGACACAGAACGGGAGCCGGGGCTCCCCGCCGTGGTTCCGTGGTTCAGCACGGGGACGGCAACGGCAGCTCCGGGCCACAACCCCAGGGGAAACCCGAAATACAGGCTACTAGTGCACCGGTGACGAGAACGAACTATAATCCCATAAGGAACCGCAAAGATACATTTTTAATACGCTGGCAATAAGCAAGACATAAATAACTCAAGAAATTTACTGGTTTAATTTCAAAGTTTCTGCAGAAACGCGTCCCACTGCAGCCGCAACCCCCCCGTTCCACGGCTCAGGCTCTGCCACCTCTTGCCGCAACAGCAGCTGAAAGGCACCTCGGCAACTCGAGAGCGTTTTCAACTCTCCACGTACAAATGTCCCTGTCCCTCGTGTGACATAATGACAAAGCAACTCACCAAATGACCTAACTGATTTTCCTCTAAAGTCGCTAATCCAAGGCACTGAGAGCGTTTGCCACGCACAGACGCACAGCGCGTTCAGCGAGGCTCCCGATCGCTAAGAACTCCACTCATCAAAGGGATTTTGAAAACGCAAATTAAGCCCACGCAGCTGTCGGTTTATGAGCCTTTTAGCGAGTTACCCAGCTCTCATTTTCTCCTCCAGTATCTACATTAGCTTGACTGTACCAGTTTGTACTTTGCCAAATTTTGTACTGATCTATTCTTAATCACGCTGTATGAAAAAAATGAAAGCAAGTATTTTTGTTATTACTTTTATGATTATTTTTATTATTATTATCCACGGGACATTGGTTTGATAGTCTAAAACCACGTCTAAGAGCTTTTCGATAACTGAGCCACCTCCATTTCCATTAATCACCTTAAAAGCAACAGTAAAAGTAGATGAACTCTGCAGCAAAAAATTTCTTCTACTTAACAACGCAAGGCGGGGATTCTCCCCGGGCCCTCAGCTCTCCCGCCCTCGCAGCCCCTGGCTTTCCTCGCTGGCAACAAAGGCAGCAGACGCCCAACTTCTTTTCTATCTGGAGTGCAAGACCACCCGGCTGAACCGAGNACCGGGGTGCAGTTGTACGACCTCATGATCCGCTCGGCCAGGAGGAAGTTGCGGAACAAACTGGCCACCAGCAGGTCCTGCCTGAACAGCTTCTGGAAAAGGTCTGCAAGAGATCGCACGGGTTACCGGAGGTGCGACGTGGTGACTCGAGTGCTTCGGGTAACAGGCTAAAACCATCTAAAACACTAAAATACGTTAATATGTTATTTCGGTAACAAGGAATCTACACCAGTTTTGCAGTGACAACTATTAAATGGATATCTGCCCTCTGAGTTCCCTTAAAACATCACATTTACTCTCCAGTAACAGAACTAAATACTTTCTAGCTCTGGTTAGTTTTTGCCTTTTCTGGATAAAATACTTTTGTTGGTGTTTCAGTTAAACTTAGCCTCCCTAAGCTTTTGGAAATTACTGAGGTGAAAAGGCCCTGCGTGTACTGTTTAATCAGGAACCACACACCTGTGAGCTGGTAGTTTGATGTGCTTGTGAGAAGCCAAAATGAATCCTAAAAGGCAGCAAATGTGCTGCCAGGTACAGAGGCAAAGAGGAATTCATGTTGCACTGAGCATCAGAGAGAGCACAGCTGGAAAACTCTTTCCAGATCTGGCCACCCAGGCTCCAGAACTAATTCAGAACAGGGGTAAAGAAATGGGATGGAGTTACTCTTGGGAAACACAGACTGTCCCACCAGCAAAGGCTGCTCTTTACAAACACAGGCAGAAATGAAATTATGCAAGCTAAAGCACCAGAAAAAAACTTTCTGGTTTCTAAAGCTCGGGTTGTTGAAATGCTTCTGGTAAAAAGAGCAAATTTCAAAAACTCATCTAGTCTTAAGACCCAGCCTGGTCTGTTCTGCCAATATCAGGCTTTGATTTTCTCCTTATTTCAGGGTCCCATTTCTCCCCATCCCTCTGCCCGAACAAGCCGTGCGCAGCTCTCACCTCTGGGCAGCACGTTCCAGGCGATGGTGTCTGTGATGGCCGTGAAGATCCAGTTCAGCTCTCCCAGGGGAGTTCTCCTGTCATTCAGCCTCCCAGGGATCCTACAGGGGGGGAAAAGAAACAGGTACATTTCCTATTGAAAACCGTATTTCTTGAAATACACCCACACCCCTCTACGGCTCGGTCAAGGCTCACAAAAGACCAAATTTCCAGAACCTTATTTGTTAACCAAGAATTAATGTTGCTGGACAAACTTTCCTTATGCAAGACCCATTATGCTCAAATTTGCTTGTGAGATGAATTGCCAGATAAAGGCCGATAAACAAGGAATTGCTGACGGATAACTGAGCTGCAGCAGAACATCTGGGAAGATACCAGAGACGATGCTGATTTCTGAGATGCAGTGGAAATGTCTTTTCCTTCAAAAGTGCCACCCTGCTTCCTTTCATCCCCTGTTCACTTCTTGCTGAAATATTTAATCATAAATACGCTTTATTTTTCTGGCATGGATCTTTACCATGAGAAAGTCACACGGGGCACGTCTTGTACGAGTGGCCAAATGGTAAAAGCGTCAAGACAAACGACACGACGCTCTGTGGTAACTCATCCTTCTGCTATCTCGCAGTATTTCCAGGCAGGTTCAGATGAAGCACATTCCCTTGTACAAACACAGTTCCTAAACCAGCAAGGAATTAACATCTTATAAAAAATCGCTGTCTGTCGTGATGTGCACGTGTGAGCGGCGTTTGTCGGGGACCCCGGGGCAGGCGGGGGGAACACGCAGCCACCCCACGGCTCTTGAGAGACCCCGCGGCAACATTTGCATTGCAGAACACGCTGTGCAGCAACGCAGTGGCGCTCCAGAACTCAGAGCCCTGTTAAGCAGAAGCCAACGTGCTCCGCGCTGCCAGCCCCTCGCAGGCCCGACGCTGAGCTGGGATCACTTAGGCCACCTTCAAGCCAGTTTGCAGTGGAAATAGAAAAAGGGTGTTTCACAGCAGGGCTCAAATCTTTACACCAGATGGGGAGTCCTGTGCACAGGTCATACCAAATTCTCTTTTATTAAACGCAGATTGGGTCGATCCGTATCTTACTGATGGCGTTAGGCAGGAACGACAGGCTGAAATCCAAAGCTGCTGCTGGCAGCCCAGCCCTGGAAACTCCTTGTGACCTGAACATCTGCTTCCTCGGGGAACATGGTGTGCTCCTTGGTTTTGTATTTAACCAAGAACATGTAGAGCTGCTTTCCGTCTCTGTTCGGGCACACACGTGCAGAGCCAGGGCGCCGCGGGCGCCAGGACGGTTTTCCAGGAGGGATATCGCTGCCGTCTGGGCACCACGTTCTGCTGCGAGAACCAGCGGGGCCTCGGGCAGCCAGGGCAGCGCAGAGCTCCTTCGGAAAACTGCGCTGGAGGGAGGGGAACGAGAGGGAAACAGGGCGGGCTGGCTGAGCCGGCTGTAATTTCACATCTCCGGGCTCTCAATTGCTTCTGCCATCAACCTGCTGACAGGCGCCCTTCCCAACAGCCCAAGCAGGGCAGCCTCTTGTGAGAAGCGAGGACTGCGAAATGTCAGGGTCGCCGAGGAGCTCGGGCGAGGTGTAACCATCAATGTCCTTGTCAGAAACGTAGCAAAAGCCCATGAATCACTTTAATCATGGGGGAAGCATTTACTTCAGAGGATGCCAGGTTTTCCCTTCAGATGGGCTCCATCATTACCCCTGCTTTTGGAATACAATATATGTAACATTGGGATATGCAATATCATACTTAGACTCCAGAAGATGCTTTGGCACTGGTGTTTACCTGCAAACATCCACAATAACTTCAGTGTGGGGAAATAAAATACGTGTACTTGACTCTTCAGCCTTTCAGGGAAAAAAGGGAGCGAGTCCAGCACAGAACGTGGGGTAACGGGAAGGCAGGAGCTTGCTCTGGAAATCTGCACTGGCGAGAGCTGCTCAGCCAGGTCAGCACCGCTGCTGTGGCAGAGACAACTCGTCCCCATCACAAAGAACAGGAGAGATCCAGGCGTGTCGTGACTGGGCTCCGGGAACCTTGGAAAACTACTTGAGAAAGACAAAACTTCTGAGTTTCTTAAGTTATTTGTCAGAGAGAGCTGTAAAGCTTCGCACACTCGTGTTCAATCCTGTCGTCTCTCTGTACAAAGATGCAAAAGAAGCGTTGCCATGAAAACCACCCTTTTGAGAACGATCTCCACTCCCATTGACAACGGGCTTTGCCCACGCCACAGGCTGATATCCTGGAACAACGCCATAACTTAACCACTCCACTGCAATACACACAGCTCCTCCCCAGCCAGCCCGAGCCTCCCTGCCTCCCGGCCTGAGCCAGCCCGGCAGAGCAGCCCCGGCCTGGCGCGATGGGGCAGCTGCTGCTGGGGAAACGCGGCACCGCGCGGACGGCTGCGCCCCACCTACCGTCCTGAAGGCAGCTGATCAGCCACGTTCGGAGGGCATGCACCAAAGGTATTTGTTATATTACCCGATAGTTTCAACATTTTCTCCAATTACATTCCTTTTGCTGTGTGATATCTTGAGATTTTATTTTTCCTACTTCAAATTGGCTCCTGCTGAGCCACTACTCATCAATAATCAATAGGCATTAAAACATTAATAATTTCCAGTCTGTGACATTTGACAATACTTAAAGTGGAAACAAAATTAATTTTAGTCTCCAGTTTGTTATTTCTGGTGATTTGTGGCTGGCGAGCTGGCTCCCGCTCAGCAGGGCCGTCTGACCCGCTGCGCCCGCCGCGGTGCCGCCCAGGGAAGGTCCCTCGCACCCTGGCCGGATCAGCCGCGCCGGCGGGCGCTGCCACCAGAGGCACCGGGCTGCTTGGCGCACCCGCTCCGAGGTGGCTGCACCAGAAGCACAAGCGGCTCCCAGGTCACCGGGATTTTGTTCAGAGGATCCCCTCCCTCTGCAAAACAAACCCAGGGAGGAAAAATCCCAGAAAAGCCATATAGAACACCATTCTTGTGCTCCTGAGAATGTGATTTCAGGAGCGGGAGCCTAATGCAGCAATACAGAGTACCTTTGTACATCCCTCATTCTTGGCTGCCAGCTCTGTATTCCCACCCTACACCAAGTTAAACCATCCCTCAGGATTTTTCCAACCTTTTTAAGCAGCAGCACAAAGCCGCAGCTCACTCTGCTCGGCAGCCGCAGGACACGCTGCGCCAGGACAGGTGACAGGATGGTGACAGGATGGTGACGGGACAGGTGATGGGATGGTGACAGGACAGGTGACAGGACGGTGACGGGATGGTGACGGGATGGTGACGGGACGGTGACGGGACGGTGACGGGATGGCTTGTCACCCAGCACAGAACCCCAACCAAGGAGGAAGACCCGGCACTGCCACCGAAGGGCCCTGTGAAGGGGCAGCTGGAGGCTCCTGAATTCCCACCACTCCACCAACTGGATTTTCCTTCCTTTTCATTATTTTCCTGTCTGGCTCCAGCAAAGATCTTTATTTCTAAACTAGGGATTACTTTGGCTTCATTTCAGAAGATTTGCAATATATATGCACATCAGGATACACCACACGTTTGTTCATCAGGATGCTGGTTCAGCCTAGATAATTAGAAATCTGAGCCCTTCAAAGAAGGTGCAGCCTAATTTAGCCCCGAAGTCTGTGCCTTAAATGCAATATAAACTCTTTCTCCAGTTTTAAAGACAACCAAATTATAAATTACAGTATACTCACAGGCAATCCAGGGAGTATTCTAGGCTTGTCTTGAGACTGTAATAAAAAACGTGTTTTCTATATTTGATATATGCAGCAGGTTAAGATGATGAGGTTTAAATATTTGATATCCAGAGGAACCTGCTTCCGGCACACTCTCCATGCCCAGCCCTTAAAGAGCGCACGTGTGCTGATGTATTCACCAGCAAGAACCAAGGGTGCTGAAGGATTTCTTTTGCCAGTAAACCATTATTTAAAGAGTATTTAACCCCCAGCAACACATCCGAGTGTTCAGTGAAGCTGATTCTTGAGCCGCCTGGCTCAGACCTTCACTGACCCTCACCATATGTTCTTTGATTAGATACGCTCTTGTAGCAATATGTTAATCGCAATTAACATAATGCAGTGGTTGCTCCAGAACACATTTATCTAGCGATATCGCACTGACCGTGAGCCCGCGGGTTCAGGAGGAATTTCTGCTCCCTTTGCTGTCCCGCAGCCAGAGAGGCTCCAAACACCACCAAACGCGCCCCAAGCAGCTCCCACCATCGCTCAACCACCCCTGACGAGCCCGCCCATCCCACAGCACGGCCGGGGAAGAGCTGGAGCACCGAGCCCCTTTCCTAACCTCATCTGAATGCAAAACATGCCAGTTAACACCGGGTGATTTACTAAAGCAAAAACTGAACAAGAAATTGCAGCTGATGCAATCCTACCCTCATTGCGCCTGCTAGAACAGATCGTTTGGCAGCACAAGCGATGAATGATTGCTGCACTTCGCTACGCCACGCAGGAGCTTACTAAAAACCAAGCAAGTATGATAATACTTTTCTATTAAGAATTCATCCTTATTATCCAGGCTCCCGTTCTCCTAACGCCTTTTAAGATGCTCTTCGATTCCACAGTTTTCATCTTGGACAAAAGATGATAACTGGACTCTGGACTCATGTGTCAGAAGAGTTCTGAGTAATCTCAGCAGCAGTATTTCTAGAGTCAGAATTTGTCAGAAATTGAATGAATGGTGTTTAATTAAGCACTCACAGCCAGTTTGTGTGTGTGCAGCAACGTTCCAAAAATAGGCATTCAAACCCACCCGCAGGGAGCACAGAACTCCTGCATCCCAAGCACCTACTGCCCTGTCTGAGAACGCGCTGCCCTTTTACCAGCAACAACAAAAAATCTCAGAACCCAGCAAAGACTACGGTGGACAATTATTATTATTTCCAAGTCTACCTTGTTTGTAGTAACTGAAGTACAGATTGAAGCGTAGTTGTCTTGGTTCAGCAGTTTGCCTCAGCTGCCTGAGAACCAGTAATTATGCTCAAATATTGCTTGGATAAAGGATCATAACACGTTTCAAGGGTGTTCAGGCTGAAACATAACAACACTATCAGAAAAAGCCAGCAGGACAGCACAGCGATGAAGTGACATGCAGCGTTTCTGATTCAGTGTTTTCCCGTTCATTGGCTGGCTGCGGTGACGTGGTGATGAGCGCGTCTCCTCTGCCAACGCTCCCGCGGGCAAAGCCCACGCGGAAACCGGCCACGCACACAGCTCCGCGGGGCTGGACCCGCAGGAACACGACCTGCGTCTGCTGAGACCGCTGCCCTGCCTCGGCCAGAATGTGGGAGCGGTGAGAGCAACGGGGCTCCGAACCCCCGATCAGCAGAGCCCCGCGCAGCCGGGACCCCGACGGGGCAGCCGGGACCACAATGGGGCAGCCGGGACCCCGACGGGGCATACAGGACCCCGATGGGGCAGCCGGGACCCCCGCGGCACCGCTCCCAGCAACCCCGCACTTCATTTCCCAAACACACGGTGCGGCCAGAAATGACAAACGCTGTAGGTGCACACCCTGCGAGAAGCTTTCCAAAGAAACCTCCTCACAGACGAACGTGAGAAATGCCAGAAATAATGAGGAAATTAAGACCAACAGGAAAAATAAATCATAAAATTTGGCTTACTTCTCTATTAAATCCAGGGTGACTCCTGGCACCAGTCTGACACTCTTCTGCATACAGAACCTGTGGAGAAGAGAATAAAAATAAAACATACTAATTGAATATTTAATGACAAGGTTCTGTGGAAAGAATATGGAAGGTTTCTTTATTACAGTGTGCCTGCTTTTAAAATGGTGTTTCGGTATAAAACTTTGCCACAGCATAATAAGAATGAAACAAGGCCCTCAATATGCATCACGCTCATGATTATGCGGCGATTTCCATCGTCAGGTGTCAAACCCGGGGTATTGTAGCTGTCAGCGTGATGAGTTTCCCAGCGCAGAGCGGGGAAGAAGGGCTGGCAGTCCTCAGGCACAGCCCCCAGGGAGCGCGGAGCTCTGCGCGGCCGGAATAGCAATGAGCAGGGTTCCCTGTGCCGGGTTCACTGCAGAGCCCTGGCACTGCCGGAATAGCGATGAGCCGGGTTCCCTGCGAGCTGGGTTCCCTGTGCCGGGTTCCCTGTGCCGGGTTCCCGGCGGAGCCCTGGCACTGCCGGCAGGGGAGGGGAGGGAGGGAACCAGAGCGTGCGGCAAGTTCAAACACCTCAGTCACTTAATTAAAAAAAGCGCTGACTGCATTTCCTCAGCGTTACAAACACCAGCACTGGGGAACTGGCCCTGGACAGTGCGGAGTCCTCTTGGCTGTGCCCTGGAAATCCCCAGAGCCAACAGAGCTCAGGAACCCGCTCTCTACTGTTTAATGAAGAATTCACCCATCGGTGTAACACAAGTTGCTGTTTTGTGCCAGAGCAGGGAGGGTGGTACCAGAGGCTCAGTGATACCAGGAGGTTGGTGGTACCAGTGGGTCGGTGGTACCGGGGCTCGGCTGCCCAGGACACCCACCTCCCGTGTCCAGCAGCACCCGGAGCCCGTGCTGCCACCAGAGCCACCTTTACCCGCTCTGCCCCAGGTAAAGGACAGAACAGTCGAACAAGATGTGCAGAGCCCACATCTGAAACGCCAAGGACCCTCCGGTTCTCTTGTGGCATCCCCCGCCGGCCGGACATCTGTTCCCGCCACTGACAGGGACGGGCTCGGGAAAGCTGAACGGTCTCCAGGCTGCTTTTCTGATGCATGCACCATCCATCATAAAAAAACCCTCACGGAGCCATCTACAAACGCTGCGGCGGGGGCCCCAAACAACCTGCTACAATCTAAAAGCCTTGCAGCAGTGCTCTCCAGAACCGCCCAGGGAAACACCCCCTCCACCGAGAACCGCGGGCCAGCCCCGCAGGGCCGGGTCACCGCCGTCGGGCTGCGGGCTCCCACAGACCGCGGCTGCCACAGACTCTCACTCCTCTCATCCCAAAGTACCAGAACAGAGCCAGCACAACCCTGTGCTGTTACACATCTGCTTTCTACAAATAAAACCAGAGTCCCAAGTACCACCCTGTCACGCAGTGCTCTGGATTTACTTCAGAAGTCTCTCATCCAAGCCATGATTTAACCTCCCTCACTCAGCAACACTTCACAGGCTCACAGATTAACAGGACAATGCTCCGTGCTGTTGCAAGACACGATGTAAAATAAGGATGAGCATCTTCACCCTGGAAAGAGGCCGAGAACGGCCGCGCAGGCTCTGGCCTGGCAGCAGAGGCCGTTTGCCACAGGGCAAACAACCCCCGGCCTCCTTTTGCAGGGATTTCTCCTGAGCACAAAGCTCTGGACGGCAGCTCGCTGGATTAGAGGCAGAACGCTTGTCCCACGCACGCAGACGCTCAGACACGCGACGGAAGCGCTGGCGTGCCCAGCATGTCCCACTGCAGCAGGCCGGACGCGCCTCTGGGGGTGACTACGAACAGCTCTTTGCCATGGAAATGCGTTACGTGGCCGCCACTTAGCACTTCCTTAGGGAGCTGCTAGGACTGCACCGTGGGCAACGCACAACCGCAGATTCCAGCTATTCCGTCTGAGCTCGCGGCTCCTCAAAGAAGACAAAGCAAAGCAGACTGAGCAGTGAAACCCACGTTGTGCCCTGGGCACGGACCCGGGGACGCTCACCAGGACGGGGCAAAGCGGCAGCGCTCAGGGCTCCTGCGTCCACGGGCCTGTTACGGCACTGCTTTTAAAGCACCCACCACTGCCCTGAGTGTTTCGAGAGCGCTCAGTTCATTAAAACCCAATTACCCAGTAGCAGACTATCTGCATTTCCTCTCTAGCAACCACTGGCTGCCAAGAAAATGTACCCGTAAACAAAATGTTCCTCATCCTGTGTCTGCAACCCCCTTCATCACTCCGAGGCTCCAAATGCGATGTCTCAAGAGCTGGTTGGTGTCATCACCACAAACACCAGGCGAAACGTGTTAGAGCTGCATGTAAACACACCAATCAATGCCAGAGAACAACAAAAGAAACCAGAAATACAGATAATGCTCAGATATCACAGGAATGTGTTGAAACTCAATTTAGTTTCTCTAAATAAATTCGGGACAGAAGACTGGCTCCGTTAACCCTCCAAAATCTCAAGCAGAAATGCAAAACAAAACACATCGGAAAGAAGCACCTTCACTTCAAATGTTTGCTTTAGTTGACCTGTAGCTGTCACAGATCGAGCTCTTTTCTCCCTGCACTTTCAAGTTTGCTGTATTTGGGTTCTGATGTACAAACGGCATCTACGAAACTCCCAAGTCTGAGTTCCCAACCTTTTTCTTTTTGGTTTGGGGTTTTCCAGCACTTCTCAGGAGCTCTGTTACTCTTTTGAGTGGGACTCCAGGGTTCAAACCCAAAGGGTTCTTAAGACAATGTAGACAAGGGCAGCGCTCTCCTGCTGGGTGAGACTGTGAAAACGGAACTGCAGCTTCTTTGTGTCTTCAGGGACGGATGATAACACGAGCACGCGATGCGCTACTGATCACACCTTCCAGTAGCTGCTTTTTGCTTTAGAGAGCACGAGAGCCACAGATCTGTGTAAAACTGCACCAAACGCGGACTTGTTTGTGCCTGTTTCTGCAATAGCTGCAGCCACCTCCCGATCAGCGCATATCAGTCAAGATTAACCGTCCCTCCGGCTTATCTCTAAGCTGGCCTCATACACAGCTATATATAGTCACCCACACATTCGGAAGGGTGAGCGCACAGCGCGGCGCCCGGGCCGGGTCAGGCCGATCCCACGCCAGCCCTGCAGGGCCGGGCCGCAGCTCCACACCCGCGGTTCTCTGACCAGCGGCCATCGCTCCTGCCCTCAAACCACACTGAAGGGGATGCGCCTGCAATTCCATTTGACAAGCGATCGCGTCCATCAGTTGTTTACTTAAAATACAGAGCACAAAATGGGATGTATAGAAATGTATTCATCAAACTTTTATTTGCCCATAAATTCCGTACATGAAACCTCATTAACCAGCCAGTCCAGAATTGCAAAAATGTTATATTTCAAAACCAATCCTGCAAGGTTCTGGACCAGCTTTAGTAAAAGGGCTAGGCTGAAGTAAAAGAGAAGTTTGAATGCCCAAGGCTGACAGATCGATTTTTGGTTAAGCGCCTGCCCTAGGACACCCCCACGCAGCCCGCACCGAGCGCCGGGGTGCGGGAGGAGGCCCTGGCTTCAACAGCAGCGAATAACGCTCTGCAAACGAGCGCTTATTATTTACAGGACTTGCATGGATAAAAATACAACCACAATAATGGCAATCAATAGAGAATATAAAAGGAGCATAATCTCCAGCAGAGAATAGAGGAGAACTATTTTGTGTGCAGTAGGCAGCACACATCATCATTGGATTAGACACAGTAGGAAACACTTTCCTGTCCAGGGGTTTGCATGGCGCCTACAGCACCAACCCCAAGAACAGCCGAGGTTCAGCTTCAAATCCTCCCCGAGCCGCGTTTTCACCAACGCGTTTGGTGTCACACACGAACGAGACAAGTCTGAGAAAATCTGCTGTTACGGCAGGTGGAGCTGCCCCGGTCACCTCAGCGCGTTCCCATGGAGATGGAGCGACAGGAAATTCCTCAACAGACCAGAATACCAAAAAACCCCTTTCTCGGTATATAGAAAACGTGCATTTAACACTGTTGTGTAAGCAGTTTATACGTTTGGAAAGGACTTCCAAACCAAACCAAGCCTGTCAGGGAGCCCAGCACTGCAGGGGTTGGTGTGGCACACACGGAGCTGCGTGTCCTGAGAACCCTCGCACCCCGCAGCTGCAGTTTGCCCCAAACCCACAGACACGTACCGAAGGAGCGAAGCCAAGCCCTCAGCAGGGCAGACCCCGTCTGTCTGACCTTCCCTGCTCGGGGTACCCGTCCTGTCCTCAGGAAGCTCCCGCTGGCTGCGCAGCCTTCGGGAACCGTCTGCCCAATTCACTCGGTCCGTCAGCCCATAACATCTTTCTTCGGTTTATCGCTCAGTTCCCTTCACTACAGCATTATTTAACGCTGCTGCATTATTTACAGCAACTGCAATATTTGGAATATGATTTGTACAAAGGACAATTTACAAAAAGTTATATTGCACTATGTACTGTTTCTGCTCTCTGAAGAAGCAGATATTTAATTCCCAGAACAGTAAATCCCTTAATCTGAGCAGACCTAGATATTGAGCTGGAATCTAAAACGTAATAAGTAGAAGATAACAATATTTTCACCTTTCTAGTTCTGATTAATAGAACGCCATCCCAAATGCATAGTTCAAATCCCGTAACTCAATATCGCGGAAAAAAGTTTGGGATAGCTGAAGTATTTGGATTAGCGAATCTATCGCTGCAACAGGCGAGCTGCACACAGAGCACCGGCCACTCACCAGCGCAGCGCGATCTTGATGGGCGTGGTGAGGCAGGACGTGAAGAGGTCGGCGGGCAGGTCGGGGATCATGGGCAGCAGCTCGCTGGCCTCGCAGGCCGCCAGCTGGATGCAGTTCTTCATGGACGGCGGCAGCGGCATCTGCGCCAGGGGGTGGTTGGGGTTGATCGCAGCCACCTGCAGGGAGCAGGGCGGTTACTCGGGTGGGGATTCAGTCACGTTCATCGCTACATCACTTCGAAAATGAACAACGGAGAGCTTCAAAGTTCAGTGGATCTCTGAATTTGGAGAAATGCCCAACTCTGGTAGCACCAGCAATAGCTTTACCTCATGTATAACTAAGAATATTTCGGTTTTAATCAATGCTTTAGTAAAAGGGTTTGAGGTCCCTACACATATTCCTCTGGATGGAAAAAACAAGGTCATTTCTGCTCTAAACAGAGAGTGTTACACTCAAACCCAACTCTCAAGTAAGGTCTTTGCAGCACAAGATCTAGAGCTGTTCTAACAAGACACGGTTTGCCAAGACTCCACTAGTTCATATTTCATTGGGTATGATCACCTCTTTAAACCCTCAGAACTGAGACACGTTAGTGCAGATGCGGTGCTGCTCTGTTACCAATTCCAGTTCCTGCAGTTTCATGTTCTTCCCAAGCCACAGACTTTGGGAAATTTCTTATCTTCACAAAGTGTGGCATTATCACTGGTTAAGAGAGGAATCAGGAAACAATCTCCATATCCCGAGCTATCAGACTGATTTATTTCAGGAGAACGGAACTTGCACCTGACAAAAGAGTCACCACAAAAGCATCTCCAAAATGGAATTTAGAACGAAAGGAACTAGAGCCAGGGATACGGTTAATATTGGCTTGAAGGTTCTATTTGTGACAGTCCATTGCATGATGAATTAACACTCCTTGCTTGAAGCTGTTGGTTTGTTTGGGCTTTGGGAGGGGGGGAATTGTTGTTGTTATTGTTTTATACATAACCAGATACTAGACTTCTGCATCTAAAATAAATATGTCTAGTTCACCTCAGCAGAAAAGACCATTAGGGCCCAAATTGATTCTATTAACATTACCATTTAATTAGCTCTTATATTAAAAATTATTCCAAGTTTAATAGGATAGCAAACTGAACCAGAAAGACTGGGGTGGCAAAATTATCTGCCAATTCATTTGCCTCCCAACATAGTTCTAAGCCCGTTTCTCAGGCGCACACAGCGAAGCGAGCTCCAGCGGAGCCCCCGCCCCCACCTCCAGCTCCTGCTCCCTCTGCAGCGCAAACTGCTTGAACGACTTGACGATCAGGCCGGCGTTGGAGCAGTCGTAGACAAAGATGGACGGGCTGCCCATCCAGGTCTGCAGGTCGTAGATGGACAGGGGAATATACTGAGTGTAGTTCTAGAAGAAAAAGAAAAGCACTGGAGTTACAAAGAGGCAGAGAAGCAACAGAACTTTCATTGGTGAGATAATAAAATAGACACAACAAAATTCCCACTCTGAAATCACAAAATAAAACCTTGATTGAACACTGGGCATATTAATCCATCCAAATATCAACATCTACTAACAACGAGGACTACGAACCCAACTCCAACATAAATGACAAGTAGATTCTACTGTGGCGCTGCCTGAAATTCTAAACTCTAAACAAAATTCTAAAACTCCAAGTGCTCTGATATGTCCTAACAACCCCAACCAGCATTTAACAGTCCAATTTTATCTCAGATTTCTGCAACACTGATAAAGGACGTAAACCAGCTGTCTCTAATTTAACATCAAACATCTTAAATTGAAAACCCTATCAATAAATCAAGATTGATAATTAAGACTGCATAGCCCATCAGCAGCTACCTCATCTTACTTTAATGAGATGCTCCATAATTTTATTACAGTCTTTAACTTCTCTGCAACTTCCAGAATTATCCAATAAAAATCAAAACCAACTAAGCCCGCCTTCAGCAAAGTAAAGTGCCAACAGCTCGGTTTCTGTACATATGAAGTATTTTGTCCCTTGTCTTCCACCTTAACCCCCCTAAATAACTGGAAGCAAGAGATTCCTAAAATACAAGGAGGATGAAAAATGAGACATTTAAAATTAACTGTGAAGGGCGAGACCCTGAACTCAGGGGCAGAGCTGAAAATGTGAACTAAAGCCCATTTCTGTCCTGGGCACACACAGAGGCCCCAGCAAACCCAGGGGCCGAGCGCCAGCACCGCCCGGCAGCTCCGGCACCGCCCGGCGCGCCCCAGAGCCCGGATGAGAGCCAGGATGCTCCTGTCCCCAGAGCCGGGACGTTCCTGTCCCCAGAGCCCGGATGAGAGCCGGGACGTTCCTGCCCCCAGAGCCAGGATGTTCCTGTCCCCAGAGCCAGGATGTTCCTGTCCCCAGCGCCGGGATGTTCCTGTCCCCAGCGCCGGGATGTTCCTGTCCCCAGCGCCGGGATGAGAGCCGGGACGCTCCTGCCCAGAATGATGGATGGGATCATCACTCTCTTGGAAACTCAAGAGACTTAAACCAGCTGTAATAAAACCAGTAAACTTTTACAAAAATCCAGTTTTCAAGGACACTTATCAGCATCTATAAAGACAGAAGTGATCATAAACCACATATTCGATAAGGTACAAAATAGAAAGTCATTTCAAAATCCAGTTTTGCCCATATATAAAAGTCTTGGTTGTTTCACTATAATTAATAGGAAAAACTGTTTATAAAAGCCAAAGTTTTAGGGAGTGAGGAGCTTTGCCAATTGTTGCCGGACAGAATGGCACAAGAGCAGCTCGGCCCTGGCCCCGACCTCTGCTCAGGACACCGCTCACATTAAGCACATTCCCACCATAGTGAGTTACATACAAAAAACCTGCTCTGACCCACATAATCAACGGCATTTCATGGGCATGCATTGTTTTAACTTTATAATGCACATTGCTACAGTTAAGATTGGATTATTGCTCTGATTAATACTGTGATATTTCAAACCCGAAGAATTTTTTGTTCCGACTTTACTGCAGGGTGACATATAACTTAGAAAGTTTGCTAACGATATGTAAATGAGATAGTTTGAGGAAAAAAGGAGTGTTAAATAAGGGTTTTCTAGCCTGCTTGCTCAGGGCGATGTTCCGGGGCTGCTGTGCCGCGGGGCCGGGGGGCAGAGCCGGGCCGGACACGGCGTTCTCAGCGCCCACGGCGCCTGTCGGCAGGTTCCGCTCCATCACCACACCTGCCAGCGGTGACGGGAACGACACAACAAACAGCGACACTAGAGACTGACTGCAAACCGACTTCATAGCCAAATGCTTAACGAACAACTCAAAAATATTTTTAAAACCGTATTCAGATTTTACAGAGAAGTTGCCCAGAACTTCAGAATAAACATCTTTGCAGTCAGGGGTTTTTGATTCTTACCTTTCTGAAACCACACTGGGATTTTAGTAGCAAGCAAAACTAGAAAAAGAACATTGCTCCTTATTTATTAATACAACAGCACGCACAATAAATACACAAAAAGCACATCATTGCACCTTCAAAATCTGCCAGAATGGCAGGTAAGGCCGAGTTTGCTGGTCTAGTAGGCCTGTCTGAACCCTGCCTTTGCCAGGCAGCGCTGCCAGCGAGCCAGAGCGGAAAACCCCGGGCGAGTCCGTCACCGGGTCCTGGCTGTGCCGCCCGGCAGCAGGAGCCGCAGGTGATGGAGGAGCTGTGGCCACCCCCAGCCACCCCCCGGCCACCCCCACACACGGTAGCACTGGCCCCGCTGGGCTCCAACGGGCTGGCCCAGCAGAGCCCAGCTCACGGTGAGCGAGACGTAAATCGCTTCCAAAGGACTTAACAAGAACACAATGATGATGCACATCTTGTGTTTCACATTTTCCTGTTAGCAGCAGAATTTGCTCCTGACAACGCACACATTTCACAGCTTTTTGTACAACAGTGAGACAGAACAGACCCAGAAAAAGGACATTTTCAACATAATCGCTCCTTCCAAAGCATGGTACAATTCCTCTCTCCGTGTCCTACCACAAATGAAGCAAAGCCTACGAGTGTGCTCCAAAGAGATGTCTCTCAAGCTCCAAAGCTTCCTCAGCAGGTTGCTGTGTTCAGCTTCTGTCCGGGGATCGCTGAACTGCACGGAGGCTCACGCCGGGACACGGCAAGAACACGGCATCCATCCCCCTGCCCCTTGACAGCTAACTCCGTCAGCTACATAAGCAGATAGTTCTCAGAGAGTAGATAATAAAACATAAGAGAGAAGCATTCTCCTTTCATTTCCATGCTAAACATCAGTTCGGATAGAGCACCAACTGTGCAAGGTCTAAATTGAATTTAAAATACCAACCCTTGAGAAGTTAAGGGGAAGATATTAATGAAGATCTAATACCATGTGAACTTTCTCCAGCATAATTACAAAGTGCTCCTACAGCCCTACATCTCTGTGCTGTCTCTGATAGCCTGGCACATGGTGGAAGATTTATTAACAAATGCCGTCCCCTCTGCCATCACCTACATCAGCCCCATAACGGCTGCACACCGATTTAACGGGAGAAAAAAATAAAAGGGAAAGGAAAAGGAGCATCTCCAGCCCAGGAACAAAGGCGCAGGGAGATGCGGGGGCAGCCCCTGGGGATTCACTGTTCCTGAACCACAACAGCCCCGCAGCTCCTGCCAAACCCGCCCCCCGGGTCCCGCGGGGCACGACGGGGATCTCGGCCCGGCCCCACGGGAGCGCAGGGGAAACCCAACACGTTTTATGTGCTGGCCGGCCAGGTGAGCCGCAGTGCGCCGCAGCCGCCCGGCCCGCACGGCCCCTCCAGCTCTGCCCCCTCGGGCCCAGGCTCCCGGTGCCTGTGTGAGCACCGCACACCTCACCGGGACACAGCCAGCTTCCAGTGCCTCCACGATTCCACCTCAAGACTGCTGGAACCCTGAGCCTCACCAGGCCCTCTGCTTAGATCTGAGACTGAATCCCTTAGGACTGAGTTCTAAATACTGCTGATTTTTTTCCCACCGGTATTTCCTTAAATTTAACCTTTTGCTAAAAGAAAAGTTCTACTGCTGAGTCTTTCCTTCAAAAAAAGCCAATATTTAGTAATATGCTGCAAAAATTACTAAGTTTCAACTTTCTCCACCAATCTCTATGGCAATCAAATTTTTTTCCCAGTCTGTAAGACACACCAGAGAGCTCCGCTCATCACCAGTGGCACCCACACCAGGTTAACCCAGCTGCTACTGCAGGCAAACCGGGGAATGCCCAGTAAGCTCTTCAGAAAGCACCTGGCACAATCCACGACTTCACCGCACAGCCATTTCCCCTCCCCATGGGGAACACGTTCTGCCCAGCGTTCCTTCTGCCTTATTTACTGACCACTGGCTGTTAAATAAGAAGAAAGTCTCTCCAGTTTGTTCTTACGCACTAAATTCAGCTTCAAAACGAATTAGTGTTCAGACCAATTGTTTATTGCTCTGAATACTAATCAAGTCTCCAATACAGATGCACCAGAATAAAGTGATGCCCTCTTGCACTTTCTCCCCCACCCTTCTACCTGCTCTTTCAAATTAGCACTGAATGCTCGTTCAACTATAGAAATAATCCATGTGAACTATGAGCAAAGAAGCTCAATAAGCTCCCAAAATAAAACAGGAGCATATCTATGATAATGAATGCAAGTCCTATGTCAGATGAATGTGCTTTCAGCTACAAGCACAATGTCCCAGTTTCCTAAGACTCCATTTTAGTTCAGTTACATTTAAAAGACACTAAAGAGCTTAACTAAAGGGAAAGCAAAGTACATGTGGGTCACACTTGGAATCACGGGAAGGCTGCTGCATGTGATCGACACAGCTGTACAAAGCGTGGCTGAGCGCTATGGCCGAGCAGGGAACCAAACCCATTCTACACCAAATGCATTTTCAACCTGAAAATGCAGCTGTTCTCCACCAGAACATTTCAAGCATATCCACAGCAGTGGAAAAGGAGCCGTTCAGCACTGCTGGGCAGACGCACCTTATTGAAGACCCAGATCTCGCCGTTGACCGTGGGCCTGGGGACGCCGTGGCCGTTGTAGTGGAACAGGACCCGCTCCTCCTTGGCGTTGCGGCGCAGAGACGTACACAGCTTCTTAACCTCGTCCACCGTAGGATCGAGACTCTGCTTGTACCTGGCCTAGGAACATAACGTGTAACATATTCATTTTAAGCGTAAAAACAAATCTGTTTAAGATGCAGGCAGCTACTTAAGATAGAAGCACGTATATAAACTGGTTATGTTGGAAAAAGAAAACAGAAAACATTTACTGTAGAGCTGAATAAACAAAATATGTCTGCTGTGCGTGTGGGACCGCGCACACAGTAACGACACCGAACCCCGACCCGTCCCACCCGGGATCACCAGCATTCCAAATGCCCTAGGAAGGTCAAATACATTTTCAACATTAGCCAGCCTCAAAAATAACCCTGCGTAATTCCTAATCCTCAAATTCATGCCCTGTACATCTCCAACTGAACAAAATTCGCTCGTAAAGACAGAACATTGTATAAATCAGATATTCCGTAAACCTCAAATCTCAGACTGAAATGTTCCTTCCCTCCCACCTGGAAAAGGGACACGGAAACGGGACAAAAAACCCAGCGTGACGGGAGGAGCTCAGGTGCTCCCGTTCCCAGAGTGAAACGGCAGCAGCCTCGGCCTCTGCCTGAGCCCAGACCAGCTATCTAGTTATCTAGTTGTTATCTAGTTATCTAGTTGTTATCTAGTTATCTAGTTATCTTCCCTTTCACTAACAAGCCAGTTTATGTAGAAGAAACCTGCCCAACACCTCTGCACACGTTACATCCACACGGAATCTTGCCTTTTGTAGATGGACCCACAGTGAAAAAATGTTACGGCAAAAGGTTTGTCTTCAAAAAGAGACACGGGCAACTTCTCACAGCCACACTACGGACACCACAGAAACCTGCGGAACTACAACACAGGGACAAATGTGCAATCAGCAAGCACGCGCCAATTTTATTCAACATTGAGTGGTAAATAAAAACAGAAAAAATCAAAGCAATCTAGCATAACACTAACATACTTCTAAATTAACTTACTACCCATGAGGAGTGAGGATCAGGCACCAGGTCACCCCGGACCACACCGCACCCCCAGAGAAGGGCTGGGACAGAACCGAGTTCTCAAAGAGCTTGGACTGTAAGACATCACCGTCCACAAGACAGAAGTGCACAAAAGCCCCGGGATTCGATATTCACAGCTGGCCAAAAGAGGGAAAACCGACTGAGAGCCCTTGGCAACCAGCGAGTGCCAGTGGGAAACCGGCCCGCACGGCTGCTCCCGGGCACACAGCTCTGCAGTCACCGAACCAGCGCAGCTCCTGTGCTCGAGAGAAAACCAAACTGCTTACAAACCACAACGCTTCGAAGCCATTTTTACTCGGGTAAGTTGAAGGTGCCCACGTATGTGCCAGTTTATCCTACTTAAAGTGCATTTTCTTGAAGCAAGGCCAAATAATAAAAAGTCTTTCGACTGTCCTTTGAATGATAAAAGCCTGTTTCTTCCTCTCTGCTCCAGAACTGCAGAGAGACTGAGAATCCACAACCACAATGGCTTAAAAAAATTAAAGCCAATGTATTGAAATAAAGAACCAAGTTTAAGAGCAGGACAATTGTATACATCTCTCTACAAAAATCCGCTACTGAAAGCCTGTTTATAAACCAAATAAAAGTCTCAGAAGTTTGGGCTTTTTAGCCTTTCTTCTATGACAGCCAAAGATAAGAAAGTCTTAAAATACTACAGTAAGGAGGATGAAGCACTTTATTTAATATAAAAACGTTTTGCTTATCTGTGAAGCTTGAAAAATAGACACCATGCTGCTCAATTAATATTCAGCATCCCAAGCCAACAGGCAAGACGGATGCGACGAACGGCATCGTTTACATGATTACAAGCACAGAGCAAAGCAAGCGAAAGGAGGAAGCAAGCATCAAGAAAGCAGCAGCGATGTGACCCACTCATCCCCCTCGGGAAGCGAGGGAGGAGCCGAGCTGTGACCGCGCAGCGCGGGCCGGGCCTCCCGCTCCCTCGGGGCTGTTATGGAGGTGCTGATTTGCACAATCGTGCACCTTCAGTCACGCTGCGCCTGCTGCCACCCTTACAGACACCAGAACCACAGTGCCCGGGGATGCTTCAGCTCCTTTCCTTCCAGAGGAGAACACGCTCATTGGAACACTCCTCACGTCCTTGCAGCATAAATATTAAATACAGCTCACAATTAATGGTGTGAATTCATACGCTAAAACTAAAGCCTGTAGATCTAAAGGTCCAAACTGTAAACTTATTATTTGTACATTGAGAAACACGAGGCTGAGAGGAATGAAAAGCAGAGGGAGCTGTAAATGAGCACAGTCTGAGTCCCACCTGCCAGCCCAGGACTTTCACACGTGTTCACTCCTCATCGTTCAGGATGCGACACCAAACAGGTACCTGAGGAACAAACTACACCGGGTGGTGGCTTTTTTTTCCCCTAAAAGGTATCGTCAAGACTGAGACCAGGAAAATAAAACAGTTTGGGGCTAATTACCAAGTGCCTTAGCTAGATGGCTTTGCTCTGTGAGTTACCGGGGATTCTCTGGAGATGCGATCTATCAAAACCGCACCATTTCCTTACTCGAGACAAGAGCAACATTCTGGCTCTATCTGGTTTGCTAACTTGAAAATATTAATTACAGTGAAGATGGATATTTAAGTTTAAATGCTAAACCAAGCCACAAGGAAGACACTTGCAAGTCTCAGGCCAGTCCTCTGTAGGTATCTGGTTGCAGTTGGGAAAAAGGTTTGCACAGCACTCTGGTGCTTGTTCAGAAAGAGGCTCCAGCTGCAGCCAGGCCCTGCCCGCTCCTCGCGGCGCCGCCTGCACGAAGAGCGCGGCCATGCCATGGAGCTGCCTCTCTCATCGCCAGGGATTCACGAGCTCACCAACACAAAGACAAGGTATTTTTAAACAGGTCACACAGAGGCTGGGAGGTAATTACAGAAAAACATTAATCAGATTTGAGCAGGCAGAGCTGCTTATCCCTTTCAAGAAGCCTGTCTAACATCAGGGCCTTCTTCACATCTTCGGACAAACTGACATGAGCAGCACGACGGTCAGATGAAAACACCCTGGAACACACAGACCTTGCCTGTCTGCAGACTCTGGCCTCACTGTGATGACAAAATACCAAACAAAACAGAGGCACACACCGTGTGAAGGGATCTTATTGTCAGGAGATGACGGAAAGCAAAGCGAGAGAAGGCACGGTCACTGAACGATCCCGTTCAAACAGGATTTCAGACGCCTGGGAGCTCAGACGTGGGGTGATTAAGTGTTTCAGAGGCAGCATTGGGAAGTTCCACCCATCGCATCTGCAAGCCAAGCGGCGTGGGGAGGGGAAGGCGGCTGGTAAAATAAGAAGCTGGCTCCTGGTGGCCTCGCGTCCTCAGCTGCTTCCCAGCCAAGCAGACCTGACAGCATCGGGGACATCTCACCACTCCAGTTCGCACTTCCCCAGGAGCAGGAGGTTGTTCTGGCCGACCCACAGCCATGGGGACGACCCACAGGGCACAGTGGGCAGGCAGCACCGACCCACAGCCATGGGGACGATCCACAGGGCACAGCGGGCAGGCAGATTGTTGACTTAGTTCCAGAACACCAGATCTGTGATGCATGAACAGTTCAGTTCACAAAACTGCTTAATGCCACCTCCTTATCTGTACAGCAGCTGAACACACTTCTTCACATCAGTTCATGTCTGTAATTATTTTCTCCTTTCAGTGCCTCATTCTTCCACTAGAATCTCAGAGAAATCAGTATTAAATGCATTACTGCTCCAATTTCACAGACCCATGGCCACAGACCCACTGCCCACAGACCCACGGCCACAGACCCACTGCCCACAGGTCAGGTCACAACTCCAGGGAAGCCGGGCAGGGTGCAGCTGCTACGACCTCCGCAGCTGCTCACTGCTCACTGCTCACTGCTCACCGCTCTCCGCTCTCCGCTCACCGCTCTCCGCTCACTGCTCACCGCTCTCCGCCACCTCCTCCCCGTGCTCACACAGCAGGAGGAAAGGGGCGGCTCAGCTCAGATTTTTCAGCCCAAGAGAGAGCAGCTCCAGGTGATGGTTCAAACCATCTCTGCGGACGGTTCGACCCGCGCTGGCGCTGGGCCTTCCCCTGCCCGGCTCTGCGGAGAAACGGCAACGCAGGTACTGCTGCATTTGCCCCAAATTCTTCCATGTTCACAAGACATAACAAAGTGGCTTTCATCATTTCAAACATTTCATCATTTACCACACTTACAACCTGTGCTTTTCTGGCTAAAGTACCAGTTCTTCTAGAGGGGTATTTTGCAAAACCAGCACATGGCTAACAGTGAAAGCCTGAATGGCACCACAATGATTCTTCAGATAGAATGAGAAGGTAAATAACTGGGTTTGGTGATTATACTTGTTCACCCCTCTTCTATGACAGACCTGTTTTTTTTCTGGAAAAAACGCTGCAGACAGTAGATCGTTAACAAGACAGCAAAGGATGGATACAGCAAGATTTTGCAGAGCCTGAAACAGCTGCCAAATGCAAGAGGCTGTTGGGAAAATAAGAAAAAAAACAACCAAACAAACAAACCAAAGCAAAACCACCACCAACCACCCGACCATAGACCTCTCAGGAAAACCTGGTTTGTTAAACAAGGTCACAATGCTTGTTGGTGTTGGTTTTGCTACATGTTCCTACATCTGCAGAGCAGGGAGACCAAGTACTAGTTTTTCCATTTTGCATTTTCCCCTTTGGAATTCTACAATATTTCTTTTGCAGGAGCAGTTAATATTTGCTGTTGTTTTAAAAGAAAAACCCTACAGAAATAAAGGAAAAGTATGACTCACAGAGAGACCAATAATTAGGTCATGTGTTCAATTAGTTTTCAGCTTAACTAGTTACTCTTTAGGAAATGCTCAACCTTTGATGTGCAGCAGGCAACTTACCAATTAATTAGGCAGAAGGAAGCAACGCAAGGAATGAAACCTCAGAGCCCAGAGATCGCTAATGAGGGAAACAACAGCATCAACAACAGAAAACATGCACTAAAAGGTAGAGGCTTAAATTATCTGTTTCAAGTATCTCGGCTGTACTTGCTTTGACATTAAGAGAAAGCTGTTGGGAAGCAGAGCAGAGCAAAGCAGCAGCCTCACTGGGTCACAAAAGCAGCACCGTTTCCTTGAAGACTTGCCACAAAAACTCTAATCTATCCACATTGTACGAGATGTCTCCTCAGAGCCCATGACTCACTGGTGGATGTGAGCTGCAAGAGGCAGCGCACAGCGTATGAGATTGGATTAGGAAAAAAAAGGAAACTCCTTTATTTGAAAACCTGCATCGTCAAGCACAATGGGACATACACACTGCTGGAATCTCCATCTGGCACCAACGGCTTGGGAAAAAGATAACACATAGCGACAGCTCATCTAACGACCACCGATGAGCAGCACACGCGAAGGAGCGGGCACGGCTACCGGGCTGGAACCCAGTTCCCCAGCCCCCGAGGCCGCTGCCACCGAACATCACTGCAGCCGCTCCTCCTCCGCTCCCTGAACTCGGGGAAACACGGGTACAACCACATACATTAAATGGGCTGGAAAGACCGAACACATGCCTAGATGTGCCAGCCTGGGGCGGTCAGATACGTGACCGCCTGTCTCTCGTTAAGTGACACCAATGCAGGCGAGGAAGCATCCTTCCCAAAGGCTTTTGAAGAGTCTGTACAACCTTGTCTTACAGATTTCTCCAGCCCTTCCCCTGGCGTCCATTCCGGTGGGGCTGCCATGGAACACAATTCCACCAGCAACCAAAGCCTGAAGGTGACTGTCTACACAAAACAGGAGGAAGTCGAGAGAAGGAAAAGTGAGACAACAATGTAGCACCTGAACTAGAAAAAGCAATCTTGTAATTGGCTTTGAAGGGGGAAAAAATTCTTCGGGATGTAGTATTTAAAGTCCTGTGAAATTCCTGGTCAGTTTAGAGTTAAAGAAAGAAACTGGTCAAAAGCCACAACTAACAAAAAAAGAAAAAAAAATCTATCATTTCATGTAAATTTAATAGTATATTTCATACCAGATCCTGAATTATGTAAACTGTACATCATTCAACCTACAGTTCTGCCTTGGGCTACACAGCCCCGTTCTCAAAGGCACGTATGAGGAATGGAAACGATATTGTCGAGGGAGGGCAAAGCCAAGTAATGCAACGTCCACTCCGAGCAAGGAGCGGGGAGGAAGAAAACACCCGGCGCCTTCCAGGAGCGACACCAGCAGGCCCAGGGCAGCTGAGCTGCTCGCACCCTGCACCGCGCTGCACGGGGACCGACCGTGTCACAAGGGGCAGCTGGTGCTGCCTGCACAGAACCGCAGCCCAGCCAGGGAACTGCAGCCCAGCCAGGGAACCGCAGGAAAACCCGCAGTCCAGAGCAGCCCTGGAGAACAGGAGGGCAGGGAACAGCTTCACCCTCCACACCCAGCCGGTGCCGCAGGGCCCGGGCTCGCTGAGAAATGGGTGGACACTGAGACCAAAGGAACGGTAACTCCTGCCTGGAAAAATCCCCCCAGCTGCTGCATCTCCACGAACCCCCTCCCTGCAGCAGCACTCCGAATCGCAGCCCATTATTCCTGTTTTGAAACAAAGTCTAATGACTTTTAAACCAAGGAAAGTTCCTGCCTTTCAAACAGCACAACACGCAACGCTGCCAAGAAAGCTAAATTTGCCTCAACCATCAGGGCAATGTGCGCTGCTGGCAGCACTGACCCAGAACAGCAGCGGCTGCAGGGGGGACCAGGGGAGCATCAGAACCAGGCAAACACCATTTCACAGCGACCCATTTCTTATCCAAGTATTTTAAACACAGAGCACGGAAGAATCGCCAACAGACATCTGACGTCCTCTGTTCGGGGCAGCTGGAGCGATGCAAGGCGCTGGCTCCAGGCTCCCCTCCCGCAGCGGCCGCCCAGCCCCGTCTGCCCAGCTCCCGACCCAGGTCCCGCAGGGGCAAACCCCAGTTTGGCCCAGTTCCCCCACTCCCCAGCCCAGCAGCCGCAGGTTCCCCAAGAAGCAGCCCAGGGATGGCTCTTCCCATCCCAGATAGGCCGGGCTTTGGCTCTTCCCCCCCAGATAGGCCAGGCTTCGGCTTTTACCCCCACCAGATAGGCCAGGCTTTGGCTTTTCCCCCCCCAGATAGGCCAGGCTTTGGCTTTCCCCACCCCCCAGATAGGCCAGGCTTCACAGGTCCTGTGCTGGAACTTTCACTACCTTCCCCTCCTTTCATTCTCAGCTGCTTAACCAGCCCCTTTTATCCCTGTCACTGAGCCTGCTTTCCAGATTACCCTCAGCTTTAACCCCTTCCATGCCCACTGAAACTCAAAACCCCTGGTCCTCGGTAACCTCAGAGAAGAGCTGTCTGGTTTTTTTCTTTCCACTTCTTCACTAGCACCTACATCATCCGTGCACCGAACTGCAAGAACTCTTACTTGTTCAGAAAATCCCTTATAAAGAGAAAAAAAGCCTGTAGCTTTGTCATCCCCTGCTCTCTTCCCCCGGTAAAATTTTCATTTGAGAATTGCAATGAAATGACTGGATATTGTTTAACTGCAGTATTTTGCAGATGAAACAACGGCTGAGGTGTTTTTTACTCCCGCAGCACACAAATTTATGTAGCTACACAACAATAAAGCAAAGTCTTAAATTTAATCAGAACAAATACTTCGAGCAATGGCAAGCTGATAAATTATTTAGAAAGGGGCTCGATAAGACCTGGAAGGAAATACGCATCAGCTGTGCAGCCTGGGAGCTTCCAAAACAAAGAATTTCTACGCTTACCGCTTTCAAGGCTTTTGCACCCGAACAGGCAGGCGCTGAGCGATGTCCTGCAGCTCCCAGCAGCCAAGGACTGCACTGGTGCTGGTGTCACCGGGCTCTTCCCAGTGCCTCCCACTGCCAGGATCCAGCTCCCAGCGCTCAGCACCGCCTGTGCATCCACCCCGCGCTGCTGCCCTGCGGCCCCCGATAGCGGCTGTTGCAGGACATCCTAATGATTTGGTCTCCTTTTCAGACTGCCTCATTTTTGCCAAATGGTCTCCCATCAATTCTTCAGCCATTTCAAAACACTGAGAAACAGACAAAACTCGATGTATTAGTATTTATATGAAAGGGCTGGGAAATCCAATAATGTTCCTATTGTTTTATTGCAGACGGCACATCAACTTCTCTTTATTACTGCAGAAAACTCGAGAGCCCCGTGGAGTGCAATAAAACGGTACGTGCTCAGCTTGGCGATGTTTCCAGGGGCTGTGATTTACCGGGAGGAACCCGGGAAGGCGGCAGCTCGCACACAGCCAGCTGAGCTGGGTAACGCCTGGCGCTGGGGTGGGCCGCACAGACCCCGCTGCTCCCCGCCGGCCCGCCCGCTCAGCAGGGCGCAGGAAGGGCTCTTTTCACCTTCGCACCACGAGGTTTTATTCTCCTATTTGATTTCAGACACTATTTGAATTTTCTGCCAAATTCTTGGGCTGCTAGAGAGAGATTAAAAAAAATTGTCAATGTACCAAGAAGAAAAACGCAAAAGTAAATTCTCGTCTTAAATGTGTACTATATATACTTCAAGAGAAGTCCTTCTTATATAAATATACTTACAAAACACTTCAGAGAAAAGCATACCCACAGACAATTACCCGCAGATTTACTACTGTAAACTTTTCACCATTTAAAACAGTAAGTTTCCTTCAGGTAATACATTCAGCTTTTAGGGAACAATAAACTGAACTCTAGTCAGCCAACCCTGAATAAGGGAGCAGGGAAGTACCAAACAAAGGCAAGAGGTAAAGAACAAGAACAAGCTGTATTTACATTCAAATTCCTCTGGATATATAGTTATCTCCACCCAGTCTGAGTTAGACAAAGGAGGGACTCCGAACACATACAACAAACCACTTCACCAGCCGCCTTCAACCATACCCACACCAACAGCCCTTTTCCAGTGAAAAATATTCTCAGCAGGGTCTGGCAAAAGCAAACTTCATATTTCCTACTGCAAAGACCATCTCCAAGCCAGCTGTCCTGTGCCTGAAGGAATCGGAGCTGCAGGAAGGAACAAAGCCCTGGGAGAACAGAAACCCCAAGTTCCCTGTAGGAACAGGACACCCAGAGCTGCGCGGTTCCAGACCCGAACAAACCATCGGCAATCCATCTTTATTGATTTAGAAATTATAAAGAAACGAGTAAATTAATGTAACCCACCACAGTTTAAATAGAAGGACTGATTAAAAATGCCTAAGGGCGCTGCTAACACAAAAACCTTCTCAACCAGTCATCCTATCCAGAGGACAGGAAAACACCAGTAACTTCCAATTACAGACCATACTCTCAAGCTATACAGTAACAGACATCACAGAGACACTTGGTAAGTTTAGACTTTAAATAAGGTAGAGAGCAATGTCAGAAACAGGACATAATAGTCCTGGCGCTGACAAAAATGCACATCAGTATCATTATTATTATTATTACTGAAGACAATCTAAAAGGAAGAGAAGAGACAACATCTCCTTAAAACAACGAAGACCAGGTTAGTATGCACACCACATCCAAATAAAAAAAAAACAAAACTAAAGCAAATCTATAGGTAGATTCATTCAGGGAAGTTACTGTTTCTGTTTGGGTTACACACTACATGCTCATAATGATAAATTTATGATTTAGTAGTCAATAGTCCAGGTACTTTGAAGAGGAACATTTTGACCCAAACCGCTCGAGCACACAGACAGGGACACGAACATACTGGGGAACATCTCCAGTGAAGAGGATTCTACAGTCTGGTCTTTGTACCTGTCTGAGAACACTGCACACTCCAAGCCTCATTGTGTAGGTCTTTCTGTAGTTTATTTCCTGAGACACATGAAACTACGGACAATGAAATTCCCAGAAGCAAAACACTTCCCAGTGTGAACAAGATGATACAAACCAGGAAGTAAACGGCAACTTGGGTGTTTGTTTATCTCGGGCTTTGTCGCTACTGTCCAAAACATTCCGCTTCAAAACACCCCCCCCCCACACACACACACTATACTTTAGCTACAATTACAGTTACCAAAGCTCTGAAATGATGTTTTACAACAAAACCGAAAGCCTTCCTCAGCTACTAACTGCACAACATGCATTTGTTCCAAGGGATAAACCAGCACTGGTGAGCGCTGGGACATGTGGTTGGAACCAACTGAGCCCAAACACCCTGTTACAACAGAAGAAACTATAAACCCAGCATGAAAAACTTCAGAACATCTCAATAATACAATAAAGTCAGAGAAATCTAAACTAAACAAACAAACAAACCAACCCCAGTAGGACTTGGGCCATGAAGCAACCAGCCGAGCCCACAGCGGGTGCTGGCCAAGGGGACCCCGGCTGGAGCGGCGCCCAGTCTGACCAGTGCAGGAGCTGGCTGGCGCTGGTGCAGGAAGGAAGCACCATGGCCACGGCCAGTGCTGCAGGCCCAGCAGCGCAGGGGCGACGGGCGCGAGGGACACGGGACACCTACCCGCGGCTGCCAGTTCTCGTACTGCTTCTGCAGATTCGCACCGATGGTCTCCAGAGCTTTCTGAGGGCCCATGGACAGCGGATCTAGGAAACACAACACAAATGAGGAGTCTGGACCACAACCGAACAGTTCTATGTGCATTTCAGCCTCCAGCTCCTCCACATCCCCTGTCTGCGAAACCCAGATGTACAAGCTGTGAGCTCCACAGCAGGACCCACAGCAGGACCCACGGCTCTGCCCCACGGCAGGACCCACAGCTCTGCAGGGGAAAGCGCCCAAAGCCTCCACACGTCCCTGTGCAGAGCCTGTTGGCACCAGAGATCCTTTAATGATGCTTTAATGCAGGTTCCTTCCATGCATTGCATTTCAAGTTCATAAACATCACATTCTTCGTGGAACTTACTTGGCTACAATACCCCCAAATTATCCCCAAATTCTTCCCTGAGCTAGAAATTAAAAGACCATAAACACTGTCAAACTGGGAAGATTTATCTTGCTAAGGTAATAAATACAATTTTGTTTTTAAAGACAGGAGAAGCATAACATTTGTTTCTTTTAATATTGAAAAAAGGTTTCTATAGTAAATGATGAAAATTTAAATGAGTTAAATATTTGATGATAAGCATTTTTCTTTATGAATTCAAAATCCTGCTTCATTTACTTCCATTGCTTACTGCTGCAGAGACCATACACCATTTGTAATTTTTAAGAAGTTAACTTTATCACCAGATAATTACCACCACCCATACACACCAATACAATTTTGGCTTATGCGCTTTATTCAAAAACCATGGCCATACAACCGACACTACTGGCAGGTCCGCACCGCACACCCCGCAGCTCAGCACTCGCCCACAGACCCTCCCGAAACGTCTCCAGGTCCCGCAGCGGCCCCTGCTAGTGAGGGAGGGCCGAGCGGAGCCCTCGAGACGCGGGACAGTGACCCCAGCAGAACTCACGCTGCCCCCGAACATCTGCTGCTGCTCGGTGTGCCATTGCCTACTGCTCGAATTAAAGAGTGGAAACAAGAAAATAGCGTAAACACACCAGATGTTTTTGTGAGTCCTTCAAAAGGACCAAATGGAACTTCCGAAAAAGAAATTAAAAATACTTCCCATGCACTTTGACGCAGAGGAATGCAGCTTGTGGCCTCCGGAGTGCCTTCAGAGTAATTAGCATTATTAACAATACCCTTTATACAAAAATAAAGCGCACGGGTGCCATTCCAAGAGCCAAACAATGGCCACGAGTTATTTTCCTGAGCACAGGTCCTGGCAGGTACAGGAGACCCATGGGCTCTGTGTGGGTCACCGTGGGGACGGCAGCTGAGCTGGGACAGCAGCGATGGCACCGCAGCGACGGCACCGCGGCGACGGCACCGCAGCAACGGCCAGAGCTCCCTGCACAGCTGGCACACACCCCCAGCTCCACAGGACACCCTACCACCCGCCCTTGACACTGTTGTAGAGAAGAAGGAAAAATAGGGGGCATTTTTGCAATCACCTTTTACAGAAATTTCAAGTTGACTAGAAATGGAAATGAGTGCTTGTGTATATATATACACACTAAAAATTTAATTAAAAAACTGCATTCAGAATTCTCTTTGTTGATGATAATCACTAATAACTTTATTTTAATGACTCTGCAATGCTCCTCATTCTCTTTGCTCTCTATTCGTGTATCCACGAGAAATGAGAGCTGTTCTCTCCACTGAATACATGTATTCGTTAGCGCTTGCTCATGGCTTTTTAACTGCTTTAAAGTCATCAGCATTTTTACATTAAAAAAAATGCGATGCTATGATTCATAAAGCAGGTAAGGTAAGGTTAGAAATGAGCCATTCTGAAAGTTTTCAAAGAAATTCAGTGTGTGCAATGATTCATTTGCCTCTGCAGCCCCAGAGTTTAGGATTACGGTGCTCTGCGTGTCACTTGCTGAAGACTGAACATTTTCAATTCCTAGATAAATCCCAAATGTCTCTTAGAAAACTTTCTTACACAAGGAATTTCCTTCTAATATTTCTCCAGATTTGTCTCATCTTGATAATCGGACTTGATCTCCAAAACCAAGGGAACTTCTAATTTCTTAACAAAAAAAACAGGAATTTAGTCCAACCCTGCATCAAAGTAGCAAGTTCACGTGCTGGAATTATTTCCAAGACATCCTTGGGAATAACTCCAGGTCTTCTGAACTCACGATCCCAACCAGAACAGCCCCAGAGCAGTGAAGTCCACGTGCTTTACAGAAACGTCCTTCTCCACGGCACATTAAACCTTTGCACATCACAGCGCTCTAAAGATGTTACTCCTCGGAGATTTCCTTAGATATTTATAAACCTACAACAATTAAAAGCAAGCTAAACAGCTGATTAACAGCTTGTTTTTCTGCATGTCACCTCACTGTAGAACAACCGGAGCTGCCCCAGGGCGGCAGGCACGGCTGGATGCTGCAGGAGCTCACAGGGCCACGGCCACCGATGCCCATCTCCCCCGGCCCACGCGGGTTCGAGCCCGGGAGCACAGGGCCCGGAGCCGCCCGCACACGCTGGAGCTCAGCAGTCAGCAGCCCAGCCCAGGCAGGTCAGGACTCACCAATCCAGCACTCCAGGCGGGCACAGGGAGTTGTCTTCACCACATCAGGAGGGTCCACGCCGACATTGAGGCACAAAACTAAGGCAACACTAACAGTCTTCATCTGCAAAGAGCGACAAGAAGAGCATCAAAAGCAATTCTCGCTTGTGCTGGAATTTTAGCACTACTATAACTTTTGAAGCATTTCAAAGCAGCTTTGTTATCTGCTCTTTAACACGGACTATTTTAAGCAAGGCATGACTGATTAAATTTTTGTCTCTCCTTTTTTTTAAATAGAACAGTCCTTAGACTCTACATTACTATTTTTATTATTATTTCCAGAGCCCATTCTTCTTTCATAGGGCATGAAAATGGATATCACTGGACTTCTGCTACTCAAATTAGTCATTGTCAAACTGAAATACATTATTAAAACACAAGAACATGCTATTCAGGGTCCCTGATCAATATTAGAGTATAGTCTGTCCTCTCTAATACTGAAACTAAAAGCATTACAAGGAAAAAATACCCAAGCGACCAACCGAAGCGTAACAAAATGTTTAGTCCATCTGTTCTCCTTCGCATGTCAGCTATCCTGGGTGTTCTTACGGACAAAGGGTCCCTCAGGTCCCTGTCCCAGTCTTGGCCGCAGCTGCCCCAGCGTCACCCTGGACACTTTACAATATTTTACTAGTAAAGTCTGATCTGCGACTTGTGCTGAACAGGCTGATATCTATTTTCTGTTCCCGAGTTCTGTGTTTTAAACCAGCGTTTCTCCTCGCAAACAGTGAAGTGGTGATGCAAAGAGCCAGCCTGAGCCCAAAGCCAAACGGGGCCGTTCGCACCCCAAGGCCGCGCAGCACTACACTATTTGTTCTGCTGATACGGAGCACATCTTCAGCAGGAATTACAGCCTTCCTGCGCTGCCCTCTGGCTCCTGCTCAACAGCCATCTATGATGTTGAGCCATTACAGATCAAAAGAAAACCTGAGCCCAAGAAACCCAATAATGCTTTTCACATTTCCGAACTGGTTGGGAACTCACTACCAGAAACTTCGCAGCATCTTTAAAGCTCCTTAATACAAGAAGTACTAGGACATTCTCATCTGTCATTAAGACAGTGGAAATTTTCTTTTCTACATTTCAAGGATATATCCACCAGAATACATTTCAATGGTCTTCTGTCAGAATTAAAAAATGAAGCATATTTGGCAAGGCTCTAGGAAAACCAATATCCAAAATGCTTTTTAAGCAAAGGCTCAAGTTCAAAACAATAGAAGCTCTTGCTGTGGGCTCTTCTCCACATAGTGTAATTTGTATGTAAAAAAAAATATTAAAAAAATTAATAACTCTGGGTCAGAACCTGCCATGTTTAAATTGCAAAACCCACTTGGTCAAAAAGCTTTTCCTGAGAAGTCCTAGTGTTGAATTCAAACCTCAAATCCATCAGAAATGGGAGTAAGTGACCAGAGACCACTGTGTCTATTCAGAAGATGCTTATTAAAGCATTTGACAATAAAACTTAGATATTATACTAAAGATCAGAGAACTTGTATAATATTTTTACTTCACCTCTTATTTTGAGACAAAACAGATTTGCAGATGAGAGTAACATCCCCCATAGGTATCTCACCCCAAACGAGCACAATCTCTGCAGTTATTTTCAGCTGGGAAGAGTCCATTCTGTTGAGCAGGTTGGTTTTGATGGCAGTGTGAGGTTTCCCCAGCACAGGAGCCCAGGCTGTCCTGCACCCCGGCCAGAAGCAGGTCCAGCGCGGCTGCTCTGAGCCCCCATTCCCGCGGTGGCTCCCGGTTTGTGCCGGGGCGGTGAGGCCGGCGTCGCCAACCCACCCAGCTCTGCCTCCCGCTCAAGTGATACCAACAACTCACTCAATCCACTCAGGAGAAATTTTGCGTTTCATGGTAAGATCTTCACCTGACTTTCCAGAATGGACATTTTAAAACCCACAAATATTTTATTTCTACACTGGAATTTTCAAGCTGAAAAATTTCTGTTTAAATATTACACAGATGAACACTCAGCCCTTATAGACCTGCCTGGGTTTACGCCAATAAGTTAAAATTGCTCCTGTGAGTTAATACAAACACAAGATTAAGTCAGCATTAAACACAAAATATATGCTGCTGCGTTATTTTACAGAGCTGAAGGTGAACATACCAGCATTAAATACAAACACTAGGCCAGATTTCCAGACTGAGAAATCCTCGTACCCATCTCTCTTGGGATTCCTCATTGGCCAGCGAGCTCAGTTCTACCTGCTTGTTCAGTAAACGCCTTCCCTTCATAAAGACCTTTTTTTAGACATTTTTCTCCATATGCCCTTACAGAGATTTAGCACAAGCCCCTCAGCCAGAAGGCCCAACCAGCTCGGTGTCCCACAGCCACCTCCAACCCCGCCAGTGTCTCGGAGCCGTGCCATCGAACACTTCCAGCAGTTCCCTAAACCCTGAGCAGCATCCAGCAACAGGAAACATTGTTCTCCCTTTGGAGTTTCAGTTGCAGATCATCCTGCAACACCCAGAAAATCAGGTTTTCTCTTCCCCAAGCCCCGTGGAAGGTTCACACACGCCCCACAGCGCCCACAGGGACACCTCCCAGCAAGCCGGATCTTGTGGGGTGACGGAGGAGATGGAACAATCCCGAACCCCCTGGCGACCGCCCGCCCGCCTCAGGCTCCCAGCTAAGAGGTGACAAGTGGCGACCTGGCCGGGAGCTCTGACAGCACAGGCACCGCTCCCACAACGCGCAGGCTGAGGAACGCCGGTCTGCAAACCCGCTGCTGAAAACGTCCACCACACACACCCCGACCTTCCCGAGCCACTCGATCACACAACCGCACACAAAACAAGGGAAGGGTTCTGGAGGGAGGATTCAGGACGCACCACACACGTACACGACTCGTCTGCACCCGCCGACCAGGAGCACAGGCCCTGCTGCACAGGCGGAGTCCGATGTGCTGCCCTTTGAGCCGTCGCTTCCACCACCGAGCTCGAACTGGGCGCCTTTCTACACCCACTTTGCACCACACTGTGTGAGATGGACGAGAATCAAGTGCTGCTCCGCTTTTTAATCTATCTTGCCTTTAGTGGGTCAAATACCTGAAGAAGAGCAATGTGCCAGTCCTCTTCAGCTCACGTGGAACATCTGCAAGCTAAAGCATCTCAAAAGGAAGAGCTTTCCGTTTCAAGGAAGCTTTTTTATAGGAAGTTTAAGACAAATAAATTGTTATGAAAAAAAAATAATAATCTCAGCGTGCTTCTCCACAGTGATAAAAATAGTAGAATGCAAAGAAATGCTTCAAGTTACCATGAATAATTCAAGGTCTCTGCAGGTAGCCTTCAGCCATCTGTAGCCCCAAAGGCCGGGTCCTGCTGGGCCTGTTGTGACAGCACACACTCCATTCCCGATCAACTCCTCCCCAGTGTCTGCTTGCTTTTTCTAACCCCTGTATTTTCCACTAATACCATGATTTTTCTTCAGAGGTTTCTGATGTCCAACATGTTCGTTCAGCTGGTGAGCGCAGCTCCTACACAAAGCCCAGGAGCAGCCAGGAATGCGAACACAGCTCCTGTAACACAGACTTTAACTGCTGGCGTCGGTACGTCCTCTATCAGCCCTGCTTACGCTTGTGGAGCTTGTGGAAACCACACAGCCCAGGAGGCCCATGCACTCTATCACGGCAAAGCATCAAAATACTGCTTTTAAACCACTGCTTAGATGCATACAACCAAAATGGTCTTTTCTTGTCCCTGCCAATCATTTCTTAAAAATAATGAAAAATAATAGAAAGCAAATATTGTACTTGTATGGTCTTTGCTTTCTTTATACAACATGCTAAAAGAATGAACAAGAGACATTTTCTAGCTGTTACTCCTCGCCTGGTCTGTGACGGCGGCTTTCCGTGTCCCTCAGCACAGCTCTGCACCTGCTTTGCATTCTGTGCAGGCTCCTTTTCACCGCTCCACCACGTTCCCGCTCCTGTCTGGCACCGTCTTTAACAAGGTGCTCATCTTCGCGTGCAGTGACTTACTGCATCTTCAGATCTTCCTTACAAACTATTATTTCAAATCACTCTTAGACGACGTTTTTAGATCTTTAACAAGTCATTGATATATGCTACACGATGTATATTTGATCAGGAATCACGCTGTCCCATTTAAGTGGAATCCCTGAGCCACAGCCAACTTCAGTAATTTAAAATAACTTCTTAAAATAGGAAGTTTCCTGAGCTTACAGGAACAAGTAGGAGGTAACGATAAGGACAAGATCAAGTCTATAATTTCAGCTGAAGTACCAGAAACACAAAGATGAAGATGTTTGGCTCTGTTTGAGAGCCATACAGTACAGAACACTGTCCCCCTGCATAGATCACCCTGCCACAACACAGCAAGAAAAAAGAAATAAATAGAAACACAGAAGTAAGACTCCTGGTGAGGGTGTCGCTGGTAGAACCGCTGGGACAAAGAGATAAAAGAGAACTCTTGAGGCCCTGAGCCCATTGCATGCCACATCATAGCTCTGTATTAATGAATGCATTAACACAGATCTGGTTTTGTTAAGTGTTTCATCAGCTAATTTATTGAGAGAGGCACCTGCAGCACATTCGTTGTAGAAGAACAGAAGAGCAGGACAAACACCTTGGGTTTATCAAATGTACTTGGAAATGCAGTTAAAGCTCAGCTGATAACCTCCCTGTGCTCTCCAGGCCGTGCCAGGAGAACAACCAGTGATGGACACAGCGGGGGTGGATCGAGAACAACCAGTGTTGGACACAGCCAGGGTGGATCGAGAACAACCAGTGATGGACAGAGCCGGGGTGGATCAGGAACAACCAGTGATGGACAGAGCCGGGGTGGATCAGGAACAACCAGTGATGGACAGAGCCGGGGTGGATCAGGAACAACCAGTGATGGACAGAGCCGGGGTGGATCAGGAACAACCAGTGATGGACAGAGCCGGGGTGGATCAGGAACAACCAGTGATGGACAGAGCCGGGGTGGATCAGGAACAACCAGTGATGGACAGAGCCGGGGTGGATCAGGAACAACCAGTGATGGACAGAGCCGGGGTGGATCGGGAACAACCAGTGATGGACATGTCTGGGGTGGATCGGGAACAGTTCAACACTGGACATGTCTGGGGTGGATCGGGAACAGTCAGCGATGGACACAGCCAGGTTGGATCGGCACAGCAACCAAGTAAACACCATCCCCGAGAGGAAAACACAACCAGACCCCCCCATCTCCTGGAAAACCTGCATAACCCACCCAGACAAACAAACGGAACGCCAAGCAAGGCTGCTGCCCTGGAGCTCCTCTATCTGCACAACGGCAGAGGCAAGAAATGGAAGAACCAGAGCAACATGAACAAAGCATTTCTAGAACAGCCCCGTATCCTCAGCAGAGCGGACGGCCCCAGCTGGCGCCTCACCCCGCAGCGCGTGCTGCAGCCTGGACTCACACCGGCCACGCTTCAGGAGCCAGAGGAAAAGCCTCATACAGTGACACATACTTTTAACTGCAGTACGCAATCTGCAGTAGCAGTCTAGTGCTTACATATATCTTTCAAGGCATTTATTTTTTTCGTTGTCTGCTCTTGACAGGCCTTTCAAATTTCCACCAACATGTTGGGCAGGAGGGTAATTAGCTACAACAACATATATGTTGATTTTAAGTAGCAATAATTGCCTAACTCCTCTCCAAATACCATATGCTGGGTAACACAGCAACACCAGTCTCCAAGACAAAAAACTGAAGCACGTTACATATAAAGAAGTATCCTCTCATTGCATTTTTCTGAATGGAGAAGCACAGATATAGTTATTTTCTGTCATTCCAATTGCTAATGGTGAAGTCTCTCCCCACTCTAAAATTATCTTTGCACGTGATAAAGTTGTCAGCTCCTTTCCCACACATTACACTGCATTTCTATCCCTTATTACTCATATTGCAAATGTAATTACAATGAAGCACTCTCAGGAAGTTATTTAAAGGAATAAGACTCCTGGACATTTCTGTATATTAAGCTATTAAAATTTTAGATTTACAAAAACAATTTTCTTTCCCACCTAACTGGTAGAAGTAGAAATTCACAAATTCACAAACATACAGTTATGCATTTACTCCCTACATTCAATCACCACAAAATAACTACTTACTATCTTACAAAAGGTCATCACAACAATATTACAAAAAATCAGATCCTGGATATGCTCAGTCTAAGAAATTACCTAAAGGAGTTATCCTAATGCTCCACCTAAGCTAATTAAGTATATGATGGAATATAAAGCCTGATGCTCTCGATAGCACAACAGCAAATGCCCAAGGACTGTCCTGCCACCGCCGCGGTCTGATCAGCGCCAACACAACCGCCGTGTTCATGAGACGTGTGGATTGCACTGCCAGGAACTACCAAACAACGGCCATTTGACAGCTGAAAGTGAGAACACTCATAGGATGAGACACTGACCACACCGAGGATTTCAGTGTTTCCTACAGGTGTGTAAAGGTGAGACGTTTTTCTTTCAAAATCCATGACTAGTTGTACTCAGAGCTGTCAGTCAGTCTCCTCTGCTTAGACCCAAAACCTGTGTCAACAGCGGTGGATACCGCACAAGTTCCCAACTCTACACAGTCAATACACAACCATTTTTATCCAAAAGGACCTTTGCTCTGGGTAAGAGCAGATCCAAATCTCTACCATGGATGACAGTGCTCACCACTTCCAGCAGGGTTCGGGGCGGGAGAAGCTGCGTTTGGGTTTGTTCTGGTTTTAAAGCTGCTCGTAAAGAGCAGACAGCCCATGCCAGACCTCCCTGGGCAGACACCACCATTCCAGGCACCCCGGAGCTCACACGGATTTCAGGGAGACATTGACACCATTACCAGTTCTCGGGGCTACAACACCGCAGCCAAGAGCTGCTCTTCCCACGAGCTCATCTCCACACCAGGGGAAGAACAGAAAGCACCTCAGAGCCCAGACTGCTTGCTGGGTTGTGAGGGTCCCACAGACAAGCAGAGCTGACCGTCCAGGATCAAACAGAAACCAACCATTTAAGACGGAGCAGAAACCTTCCCCGGGCTGACAGAGCCACTGCCGAGGGAACGGTGCGCACGCTGCCCCGCGCTCTCCTGCGCCACACCAACCCCTGCCGCGCAGGAAACTCCCTGCCTGAATGACGCGCATCTGCATGCGGCCCTGCTTTGATCTGCATTTGCATAGAAACCTAATTGTGTATTCCTCTTCTCATAAACACAGGATTTAATTCTCACTCGGCAAGTTAGGAGGCAGCAGGAAAAAATGTTAAGCCATTACAACCAGCTTTGATGCTCTCTGCTTATTTTAGAAATCAATGTAAGTACAGCACATCTTAAATTAAATATTCTGAATTTAGTAGCGACTTGTCAGTAAAACCTGGTGTATTTGAAATCATTTTATTTAAATCAAATTTCATGATTTGATTGCTACTAAGGCTGTGAGATTTAATTCAATACAAAAAGCATAATTCCAGCCCTCCTGTGTTAAAAATATTCTTTAAATAAATAATAGATCAAAGTAGTGTCACTTTGATGGCATCTGTAGTCCACGGAAGCAGGAGAAGGAGGATTAAATGTTTTCAGAGCAGCCCTTCTGGATGAAAGGGGGGGCGGGGGCAAGGGAACGCTCAGTTATTTTTTCTAGATTTACCACTCATTACTTTTCTTATTTGATTCTTCCCTTTTATTAGAGTTCTGCCTTCTAAAGAACCTTCAAGTTCATATAAACTCTAGGTTTTTTGAAGCAATGAAACAAAATGAAAAAAAGGAGTCAGTCCATTCCCAAGTCTTAGTGAATCATTTCCCATGACTATAGCAAAGCTCGGATCACTCCCTGGGACTGCTCAAGACGATGAACAAGGGCAAAATCTGCCACTGCCTTCGCCTTTTCATGATTCACAGTGGAAACACGTCACAGGACTAAACAGAAAATGTTAGATTCGCTCTTATTTTCTTTGTGTACAAAAATAAGACTCGGTATGTTGGAGAAGGGTTCGGGGCCCAGTTTCGCTGAGCTCGTGCACATCCAGTCCCATCCTGTTCACCCGCAGCACAGGGGACTCTGAGGAGCAGAACCTGCAGCTCCCCAGGGGTGAGGACGGTCAGAACCCCGTCACCACCGCGCTCTTCATCACCAAAATCATTCTCTTTGGCTGTAACATGCGTGTAAAACATTTCACAACAAATACAAAGCCAGCTGATCACTGCCACTTCACTCGTGCTTATGCTGCACAACCTATTGATTATCTTGATCAACTCAATGTCATACCCAATTTAGAAAAAGCCAACTTTGCAGATCAGGAACTAAGGGAACAGGAAGGCAGCGGGATCACTAAAATAGACAAGCAAGCTCATCACACCTCCACGGTCTACTAGAGAAAAATCTGTTCTTTGCCAAAACCCTTTAAAGAAGACATGACACACCACAAAACTTTGTGTTCTGTGGCTCATCTCAATTACATCAAAAAAGCTCAATTCAATCCATTAACAATCTGCCAAGTCTAATTCTCAGTACCTGATTCTACCCGGTCACACGACTGCAGCCTTCCCCAGAACTTCTGAGAACTAGAACCATTTAGGTGAACACCCCCTAGGAACGTTTAGCCACAGGTACAGCATCCTCGTGTCTGCTCATAACACCTCTGGAAAGAAATTACAGGATGGAGTTTCAACAACAGTTCCCAACTTATTCCATAGCATTGCAAGAGGGACCGTAAACATAACAGAGAATTGGTCACAGAAACACCCTCAGATGTATTCATAAACACAAAGTTATGGGCAAAACAACTTGGAGACCTAAGGACTCCCTGTAACCCAAAGCAGATGTCAAGAACGAGTGGATCCATGATCTATGGCATTTCTTAGGTGATTTGTTTGTTTTCTTATAAATATTTAAGTTGGGACATAGACGCAACACAGGATTCAGGATCCTCTAGCAGAGATCTTCCTTTGACACATTGGCTTTGTTTAATACACAACATATATTCGAACACAAGAAAAGTACCTTGCTTTAATACAATAAGTACTTCATATTTTCTGCCTCCAAAAAAACACGTAGTCTCAGTTTTCCCACACACAAAGAACGCCTTAACTTTATACTCCACATAACAGGCTGGTGGCAAGCTTCAAAACCACAAAGCTTCCGTGCCGCTCCACCACCAGATAACTGTAATGACTATATGCACTGTCCTTCATGCTTGCATCACTAACCTACGATCCAGAGAGCTCTTGAACACTTCATTATTTGTATTGTCCTTCCTGAAAGACACCAAGCACTCAAATTTCACTTAAAGATCTCAAATTAGGGAGCTACTCATGAGCTTGGAATTAGTACTTTTGACCCATCTACATGTTTGCTTCCCTTAGTACCATAAGACTGATACACAAACTAAAGGCAAGTTAGACCATCGGATCAAATACCCAGCGCTTCATCTGAAACTGCCTGAAGCGCCGCAGTCCCCTGAGCACTTCTGCCTGTTTGTCACCTGTGCCCCCACTCCCCCAAAGCCCATCCTGCCCCCAAGCGTTACCCGGTCCTTCATCCTCCAGCTCTGAGCCAAAGACTTGGAGCCCTCGATCTTCTCGCAGTGCCTCTTCTTCATGAAGGCCAGAGGCAGATTCCAGTCCGTCAGGTCGGACTCATCCTCCTCCCCAAGCCCCAGAAGAGGGGACTGCAGCATCTCAGACTCCATGGGAGGGGCAGTGCCAGGCAACAAGTGAGCAGCGATCTCCAGCCCCGCAGGCAGCGGGGGCCGAGGGTCCGTCCGGGCGGCGGCCGCGGGCCGGGGGAGGACGGGACAAGGGCAGCGGCGGCTCCGCTCCCAGGGGTGCGGGTCAAGACGAGCCCGGGGCGAGCAGCCCCTTCCACCTGGCGCCTCTCCTCCGCCGCCGCCGCCCGCAGGCAGCAGCCCCGGCCGGGCTGCGGGGAAGGCGGCGCCTCCCGGCCCCGCCGCGGGCCGAGGTGCCGCCGGGACCGGGCCCCGGGCCTCACTCGCACCTCAGCCCCGCGGGCCCTGCACTCGCTGCGGCGGGAGCCGCGCCCGGCCCATGGCGGCTCCCAGCTCCTTCGCACACGGGCGGGCCGAGAGCGGCTCGGCGAGCTGCGGAGCGGGCGGCAGGCGGGAGGAGAAGGGGAGACTCGTCCCGCAGCGCCGGACAGCCCGACTCCCCTCACCACCGCAGCACGGAGGCGGCCATCTTCCCCGGCCCACAATGCACCGCGCTACGGGCCCCCGCGTGGGACAAGCCAGGCCGCCGCGGGCCAGCCGCGGTTGCCATGGTTACCGCGCGGCCTGTCCCGGGCCTGGACCCCGGGAGCCTCCCCGGAGCCCCACCGGGAGCTGCCGGTTTAAAACGCGCCGCCCTCCCCCGGGCGGGCGGGGAGCATCGGGGTGAAGGTTCCCTGTTTGCCTGGCCCTTCCCCTGCCATGTGCGGCCCCAAGATGTCCGCAGAGGCAGCCCGGCCAGCGTGTCCCCCATGGGCTGCTCCACTGGGGCCTCGTTTCCTCTAGGGCTTTTCCCTCCTGCAGCGGTGAAGGGATGAGTTCATTGATTACCTTCAGGGTGGTGAAAAATGAATACACAAAAAAAATCACCATGACTTCGGTTTCCATCACACAGAGCAGCACAAGGCCGGCGGCACATCCCGCGCCTTCCAGAGCTCCTGCCCTACAGTCACAGTTCTGCTGCTCTTCATCTGAAACAGAGATAAACACAAACCGCGATGTCCAGGTCCCGGCTCCGAGCAGCACCGGTGTGTCCTGGTTCCCCAGCTGCAGCACAGACACGGGGACAGTCCCACCGCACCAGCCCTGGGACCTTTCTCAGCTGTAGGGTCGTTTCTACCAGGGTAAAAGTGCAGGGAAGTGGTGAAACCAGACAATAGACACCAGCAAAATTGTGTCTGATTCATGTTCATTCCATGTATAAGGAAATGCAGATGTAGTACTTCAAGAATACATCTTCTTTGCTATGAAATAAACTCAAGGTTAATTAATATCAAATAATGCTCCTAATGAAGTTCCTCAAAGTGTTTGCTCTTAGCAGTAATGAAGTCCAACTGCATTCGTGTTTGTATTTCAAAGTAGAAATCAAAGAATACATGTATAATTTGCTTTATAGAACCATATTCATTTTCATTAATATCTTCAGTGTGCTTGCATTCATGGAATATTTTAAATGCAAAGACCTTTCTCTACAATAAATTGGAAAATAATGTTTCTTGGAGGCTCTGGGGTGGCCAACATTTGCTTTTGCTACTTTGATTTACTGACTGCGCTGATTCATTGCTTTACGGGTACTTTATGCTGATGGCTGATCATAACTACATGATTGTTATTGAAATGAATTGCCACAGCATAGAAAGCACTTACGGTTGTGTTTCTGCTAACCTTTAATGAATTCCTCGTACCAACGGCAGCTGCGCAAAATGGGAGCAACAATCCCAACGCACCTGGAAAAATTACAGTGGAGCACCTGGGGCAGCTAATCCAGCACGGCGGCTGCACAGATGGACCTGGCACTGGGCAGCACTGGGCAGCACTGGGCGCTAATCCTGGCTCCTGACGGCTTTAGGGAGCGTGTGCTGGAGCCGGCGTCTGCCCCGCCGGAACGTGCTGCTCCACAGCCCCGGGAGCTGCCAGCGAAAATACCTTTGAAGGACACAGCTGCCAGAGGGCACGGCCGCACAGCGTCTCTCTGCTGAATACATGTTATTTTCTAATGCATGATGAAAAGGACGTAACATTTAGTTTTAGCAAATCCGTGATTGGGAGTTTGTGAACTGACCAGAGCCAGTAAATATCAAATGAAAAAAAAAAATTATCTGCATTTTATCAGGTCTCTGAATAAGCCTCGCAAATATCCTTTTCTAAAGGACACACTCTGCAGGTCAGTGGGGATCAGTCTCCATTTGAATTCCTAATATTGCAAGTTTTGATGGAAATCAAAATGAATTGATTTGTTCAAAAATAGCATTGCCAAGCACTTGGCCCTGGTGGCATCTGTTCTCTGATAATGAAAATCTTCAGGCTGGTGGTCATGGACTTTCTGATCATTTGCAGCTTGCCTTATTTCTGTCTTCATACGGCAAGAACCAAAGGGAAATGTAAATAATATTCCATTTATATCTTTATAAAAATTAGTTGATAGAAGCGATGCCATTACCTGAACTTCTTCCATTTCACTCCATAGTCCAGTGTTTCTGGTTTCTCTCATGGCAGAGAAAATCCTGCAGCTTTTACTCCAAGTATTTCTCAATGTCACTAGGCCAGGACAAGCCCACGCCACTGGAGTACAGAATGTGGGCTACGCGTGTGCTGATCCTGCTGGGCTTGTGGGGCTTTCTTAGTGTTCTGATTGATTGATTTATAATGTTTAATTTGTATTTCTACAGGCTTTTAAGACCTCCAGTGATGGAGACTACGTAAGTTGAGCCCAGTTTGTCAAGTGTATTCTCAATTAAAGTAGCATTGGAAACCCCTTAGTTCCTAGGGACTCTGGGGAGTGGATACACCAGGTCAAGTAAAGCACATTAAATGATGTCCTAAAAACCAAAATCCCAGCATCCCAGCCTGGCTGGGGTTGAAAGGGCCTCTGTAGACCCCCAGCCCAGCCCTGCTCACGCAGGGTCGCAGAGCAGATCACACAGGTCGGTCCAGGCGGGCTTGAATGTCTCCAGAGGAGACTCCACACCTGCTCTGGGCAGACTGGGCCAGGCTCTGGCACCTCCCGGCAAAGGTAAATCCTCACATGCAGAGGATTATCTTCCAGAAACACACTTGGACACATTTTTCCACCTGTCACTCTGTTTAATGAAAAATTCTCCTATCTCAGTCTCTGTCAGCATCCTTTGTTTTGCCTTATTCAGCCAGCTAATTCTAATTCCACTCTTGGGCAGGAAGAAAGGAAGATATGGGAAGAAGTACGTTATTCATAAATACCAAGAGAGATTTTATCTTTAATTTTCATTAGTGAAATTCACAGGTCACCAAGTGGGTCACAGTCAGATGCAGAGGTCAGTGCCCTCAGCCAAAGGGCCACCTTCCCCAAGCCTTGAGCAGGCGTTTGTGTCTATGCTCACACATGAAACACAGACCTTCCCGTACGCAGCCGTGGGCTCTGCCAAGCACTGTTCGTCCGGCCATGGCCAGGTCATTTTAAGCATTCAGGGGCAAACAACAAGGTTTGTTTAAACACTTCAGTCATGGGAGCTTTACATCCTAAAGACAGAAGGTAAGATATTTATTAAGAAGAATATCTATTTTTAACTAAGTATGATTTCAGTTCTATTATTTATGCATGTGCAGCACATAGACTTCTGTGCTGGTCTCCTACAGTAAATGTGAATTGAAGACTTGAGGCTGGAAATGGGAATTGGAGCTCAGGAAGGGACCGGGAGGCAGGTGAGAAGGGGATGCTGGGTGTTATGTGCCAAATCCGATATATATCAAAAAATGATTCACAAAATTGACTCTCCATCTCATAAAATAACCCCAGTGACCTCCCTCTGTGAGAAAGAGAAGGCTGGGTCTGTTCCCAGCACTGCCACACTCTTCTGAACTCACTGCCTTCAGACACACGCGGGTGGGGAAATGGGGAAATGTGCGGCCGTGCAGGCACCGCCGAGGACCACGGCTGGAGCACTAAACCTGCCAGGTTGGGTCTAACGGGGCGTCGGAGGCGTTCGAGTGCAAAATACCGTCTCGTGAGTAGCTGCTGCTGCTGCTGCTCCTGCTTTCCAGGCAGTTTTCCCCCAGCACAGGGACTGAGACAGCAGCCAGGAGGAACAGAAAAGCTGAGGCTTTCCCCTGCCCGGACCAGAACGAGCATGAGAAGACTGAGGAGAGAAGATGGATCAAACCTGAAGCAGAGGAAAGCACCACAGGGCTGCTGAGTCTTACTCCAACTCACTTTGCTTCCAGGGAGGGGAACACACATCCACAGGGATGCAGCCCCACATCCATGGGGATGCAGCCCCACATCCACAGGGATGCAGCCCCACATCCCTGCCCCAACACGGGCTGCAAAGCTGCGTCTGAGTCAGGAGCACTGTGTTAGGAATATGACAGGGATTGTTCTGCTCTTCTCATGTTGAAAAGGCCAGACTAAATACTAGGTCAAAAATCTCTTCTTACCCTTTTAGTAGCAGAAATGTTTTGCCACCAGAGGAATTTTTTGTGAGCAACAAAAACGAGAGAGAAAAAAGAGGTGATGCAGCCGTTCAAACCAGAAAATTTGTGAGTTCTGTCTTTTCTCTTTGCTACCACTGAACTATAAAAGGGTTTCTTGACAAATCAGTAGCTGTAGAGCTTAGTTAATGAGCGTATTAGACATCCTTGGAGACAAGGTAGTAAAGAAGTTGGAAGTAATTTAGACTGTGAAGCAACAGCTGCATTTCACTCCAAAGGTGGCTTTAGTTCACTGACAAATGTAAAGATTTCTGTGTTCCTACTTGCACAGGGGAGACTTAAATGACCACACTGAAGCCTGACAAAAATTGGTTGCTTAATGGAGATGTTTTTCTCATAAAGCCTGAGTGAAGCTGCACTCAATACGTTTGGGGATACGATAGATTAGATAGTTTGTAGAACCCGTTAATAGAGTTCTCAAACCACCTCGCTATCCATCTCAATGAAGTGCGTTACATAAATGTAAGCTCATTTGTTATCGTTATCTCCCTTTGTCTCTTCGCAATCAGGATAATTTGCTAGGTTATCAGGCTACGTGTGTTTAAAAACACGATAGATGTCACCTCAGCAGATATTCACCGGTTTCCTCATTATTAAGAGCAGAAATGTTTCCTTAAACACTCTGTAGCTGCTATAGATCAGTATCAGCTCTGACTCAGCGACAAAACCACCCCAATACACTAGAAATAGAAGTCCGTGAACTCTGCTGGCTCCTTCCGAGCCTGTCAGAAGCATTCAGACGAAATGTTCTGTTTTCTGGCGCATCTTTTTGCAGTTACCTTGCCAAGTTACCTTCCCACGGAGGGCAGGCAGGACTCGACATCCCCTTTAACTGCAGCTGAACTGGCTAAGGAGCAGAAATTCAGAATTCTACTGGAAGGTCTCATACTGTCGTCTTTTGGGGCTTGGGAATGTGAAAGTTATTTTACGGAGCAGCCTTTGGAAATGCTGGGGCAATGATGCAGAGATTGCTGCCGAACCAGAACCAGTATGGTTTGGTTTTGTGATGGGCAATAAAAGGCAACAACCAAAAGACCAAAGTAAAGACCCTGAATGGAAAAGTACAAAAGTACAAAAAATCTCTTCCTACACTTAGGAAATGTAATCACCCATGGAATCAGCGTGTTTCTCTAGTTGTGCTTTTACCATTCCCATGAAATGCGTCAGCCAAAATATTTTCCCTATGCCTGGGATATTTCAAACTCAAATTCCTGATAGAAAGTGACACAGTGATCAACATCTGTTTTCCAGGTCTTGGTGGGACTCATGGCTGATAAAAAGCTGCTGAAATTCTAGCAGGTTTCTGAGAAATTGTGTGACTAGTCTGATTCTAACGCGTGGAAGTGAGACAAACATACACACAAACTTCTCTTTCCGTCACTTGCACTGGGGAGCATCCATACAGCTGGAATGTAAAGCCTTTCCTACATGGTAAAATAAGCACTACATAAATATAAACTGTGAATTTATAGCACACTAATGACTTCCCATTAAGGTGCTGATGGAACAGTTAGGATGTGGCCAGCCTGGGCAGCTTACTGCACTTCCAGAGCCATGCCAAGAGCTTCTGTCCTTGGAAGCGGTGCAGCAGAGCTGGCGTTTTCTGGATGCACAGTTTAATTTATTTTGCGTTTCCCATGCAGAAAAGCCCGAAGAAGTACCAGCGTAAGGCAATCAGCCCCACAGACCACATGCTGACAACACGATTATTATGCACCAGTAAAGCCGGGCAGTGCTGCTGCTCTCCAGTGCGGATGGCGTTGCAGTCCTAGCAGTGCAAGACGCTCTAACAAAGAATAAATGTGCACCGCTCCGGTGCGGAGGAACGCAGAGGTTTGCAGGCCCGTGTTTCACCTCTCAGACACCCGGTGTTTCGGGGCTCCCCTGCACTCCCGTGCTGCGCAGAACGGTCCGGGAGCCACGGGGGCTCTGCTGCTCCTCACATCTGCAGCTCCAGCCAAGAGGCTCCAGCTGCACCTACTGCCTGGAAGCAGCTTCTCTCTCATTCCAGCTACATTTACTGTCTGCAGCTTCTTAAGCCTCAAATCTGGCAACGGAATCAATAACATGCCCAGCCCTAATGGCATCCTTGCCAGCAAAGAATCTCCAGTGCTGTAAGAGCCCCTTTTCCCTAAGAAAAGCTACATTTGGGCAAGGGTCAGCCCTCACAGCAGGCATACGCAATGAACTCCTGTTGCATTGTATCTTGCATTGCACTTGTATTCACCCTGTCTTTAAAACCTTGCTGTGTTTTGACTCTGAGCCATCGCGAACACAAATTGACTTGGGCACAGACAATCAGCTCTCCCACCCACCACGAAGGGCCCGTCCGAGCCCCCCAGCGCTGCCCACACGGAGCCCCCGGCTCCCACTCCGGCTCTGCCCCCGTGCTGGCACAGGGGCTGCTGACCCAGCCGCCCCCACGCTGCAGCTCCCTGCACACCCATCCTGCCATCCATCCATCCATCCATCCATCCATCCATCCATCCCCTGCACACCCATCCTGCCATCCATCCATCCATCCATCCATCCCCTGCACACCCATCCTGCCATCCATCCATCCATCCATCC
>VWYH01010575.1:120638-206042 GCA_013399365.1 Pampusana beccarii
CCATCCATCCATCCATCCATCCCCCTGCACACCCGTCCTCCTGTCCATCCATCCATCCATCCATCCATCCATCCATCCATCCATCCATCCCCCTGCACACCCGTCCTGCTGTCTATCCATCCATCCATCCATCCATCCATCCATCCATCCATCCCCCTGCACGCCCGTCCTGCTGTCTGTCCATCCATCCCTCCCCCTGCACTCCGTCCCTGAGGTGTGCACAGAGGCATCCCCAGCCTCCCAGACATTAACATCACAGAGCAGAGAGCGTGGGAGAAAGGGAGCAAGAGACTGTGCAAAATAATAAATAATCACGGAAAAACTAGGGCGCCAGCGGTGTCGCTGGCTTTTGATGTTTCCCTCTCATCCTGCCCTGCCTTTCCTTGCATGGAAAGGGAACGCTGCAAGGTGGGAAGAAACCCCAGAGCAACAGGGACACAGGGCTGTCTCTAGTCAGAAGCGCCAGCAGGATTACAGATAAATATTGAAGCTATCAAAGCAGCTTAAGGGATTTAGGAACCCACTCCCCATTATTATCCTCTCTGGGGGGAGGGGAAGCAATCTTTTGCAAAGAGCTACAGCAAACACCAGCACGGTGCTGACTTCTGAAACCCCACGCTGGCTGCAGATTTCCCCTCCTTTGTTGGAGGGGGAAAGAAAATACAAATGTGGGGTTTATAATAAGAAGAGTCCCAGCCTGGGGGCGGTGGGTGCTGGAGAAGGGCAGGCTCTGTGCAGAGCACACGGGCAGCGCTGCGCTCCCCACGGGACCCATCACCCGGCGGCACCCAGAGCAGGGAAATCCTGAGGAAGCTGGAAAGTGACTTGCGGGATGGTCTGGAAGGAAAAGCTGTTGGTTCTTCTGATGTGTGTGTGCACAGAAAGGGGTGGAAATTACTGCACAAATCAATTCTGAAACTGAGAGGCGGATGTGGGATGTTTTAAACCTGCCTCCATTCAATTCTGCTGCTGAAGCGTCACAACAAAACTTCATTAACAAAACATGATACCGGGCCCTATTCCTCCTCCCATTTCCCAGGACAACTTCTCTGACGGGAAGGAGATTTTTAATTTGTACCAGCACCAGCCATTGGCGAAGGATGTCTGAGAGCTCTGCAAAAGCACGAGCATCCTCTCCTCAGGGACTCGCTGACTCCCCAGGCACCTGCACACGATGCAGACCAGATCCTGTCCCACAGCCCAGATCTCACATTTTCGCTGTGCAGAAGTTTCCTCCTCCTTCCTGCAGAAACCAACCCCAACCAGTGCCCGCGGCTGGAGCGGGGCGCAGGGAGAAGGGGTCCGGCCCTTGCTGCGCTCACGTGTGGTGCTCACCAGAGACACAGGTTAATGCTCAGTTCTGTACCCAAAGGAAAAGCATCTCGCAGCTGGCAGGAACCCAGCAGGGCGCCCTGGGGCCAGACCCGAGCCGAGCCCCCTCCCCGGCCCGGGGTCCCTGCGCAGGGAGCGGCGCCGCGCGCCGAGCCCTCCTGCAGCTCTCCCTGCGATTTCGGCTAATGCAACATCGGTCCTCAAGCAGCCAAAATGCTTTCTCTGCTACGCTTTTAAGGGGATGCTGCAGTTTTACACCACAAATTAAATTTTTAATGAAACTTCATAACTGTTGTACCCAAATGTAATGTAATATTGATAGGAACTGTGCATTCAGCTAGCATGAGATTGCCCTAGAAAGCTTTTTAGGATGTTATGCAATATATAGCTAAATTAATTATTTGTAATGAAAGGATGTGTGTCCCTATAGCATCACAGACCTACTAGTACAAAGAACACACTCCTCATTCTTGCTGGATGTGAATGTCAGGCAATTTAGAAGGAAACCGACTTTTGAGATGGGAACAAAGAAAGAAAGGGAAGGAAAAAAGGGAGACACTGAATGTGTATGAGAGAGAGAGGGAGAGGAAGAGAGGGAGAGATCTGCAAAGAAAGACTGCAGCAAAATGCAGCAAATGTCTGAACTCCAGTCCGAAGTGTTCATCTGTTACAGAAGGGAATACTCCACCTTACACACACTGTGTTTGTACCAGCTACACACCATGCTCAAGCTGCTCTAATGACAGCTGTAGGTTTTAGAAGGTGTAAAAAAAAATAAAAGATTTAGCATATGCACTGTTCTGCAAACTTAACCATGGCGCAGCTCAGAGGTGTTGCTGGGTTTGTATGTCTTGTCTGGCTGCACAAGGCAAAGGGTTTGCAGAGGGTCCTGCTCTGGACATGGGCTCTGCGCAGGCAGCGCTGCCGCCGTGGGACCAGGGACCGGTCCCTGCTCTAGTCTCCCTGAGAATAAGCCCTTATATTAAAAATAAAATAAAATAAACCATCAAAACAGCCTCATTGCCACTGCCACGTCCGGCTCTGAGCACGTTGGGGAAGGGGCTGTGCAGGCAGGGGCTGCAGTGGCCGAGCCCTGCGAGGCACTGCGGGCACAGCCAGCAGCTCAGCTGCACACCAGATAGACGCACAAACAAAAGGAGCTGGGTTTCTCGCTTGGTGAAGTCTACCCATCGCTATTTCCCATTGCAAAGCTGTCTCCATCCCATAATGGATCATATTGTTCCCACTCCGCAGAGGAGACTTAGCTGCGGAATCAGCATTACCCCACAGGAGATGTTTTATGTACAGCAGGCTGCACAAACAGGAGAGAAAGCTTCCACTCCCTGCTCCCCAGGGCTCCAGCTCCTGGGATTAAAGAGATTTGTCCACTTTAAAAAATGTCCTTTATGCGTTTGTAACTCCGCTGTTCTCGCACAAAGGTCAGCTTTGAACAGACGGAACATTTCCACACCTCACTCTGCCCTGGACCGCGGGCAGAGGGCACGGGGAGCCGGGGCTGCTGGTTCCTGGGGGAGCAGCCGGGCCTGTCCGAAATGCTGCTCGTCCACCACGAACACAAATGTGCCTGCTGGCTGCTGTTCAGAACTAAATCATCTCCAAGGGTCCTTGATAGCTGTGCTCAGCTCTTTTCAGCTACAGAGCCATAAATCATCGCCAGCTCTCTGATTTACAGAGGGCGCTTTGGAAGAGGCAAGAGAAGAGTTAAAAATAATCGGGACTCCATTATTCCATTATACCCAAACAGCTCCTAAATCTGCAAAAGCAATAACAGATCCTACTGCATGATTCAGTGATTCTGGGAAAGATGAAATCTTGATCATATTTTCCAGTTCTTTCTTTGCATTAGGAGACATGGGGGTTATTTTGCTTATCTATTGTAGTGCAGCTTTGTTGTTTTTTCCTATCTAGGTATTTATACGGTCTCCATCACCATAGTATCGGAGTGTTTATTTTATTGAACCTGTCACTTTGGTCTCATCTCAACATAATGTTCTGTGGATGACAAAAGATTCCTGGTTAAATTGGTTCAGTGACATGAACAGCTTTGTCAACCCCATGCAGATGTTAACAGAAGTGGGGACTGATCCAGCTGCCTCTCAGACCAGTTTTACTCTGGTGTAATTGTATTGCCTGCAGTAACATTATTTTTGGTTTGCGTTCCTGCCTGTGGCAGAAGAATTAGACCTGCAGTCTTTTCAGCCTTTTCCATAGCAATCCTTTTTCTCAAAAGAAAAACAAACAAACAAACCCGAACAAAAACAACACCAAAACCAAACCAGCGCAGAAGGGAGACGGGTCTGCCCAGTAAAACACATCCAGCTGTCCCCCTCTTCAACTCCTCTCTGCTCCATTCCTGTTGCACTGAAATGCTGCACAGCACTGAGAACAAACAGGAAGAAAAGTAACAAGGGTGATAAAGCCAGAGGTGAAGAACCTTGTGGAAATGCTGAATTTTTCCCCAGAATCTCCTGCAGCAGAGCACCCAGGAGCAGAGCTGAGCTCCTCACGGGTGTTGGGGGTTCCGAGCTGCTGCGCAGAGCCCGGAGCCTCAGGATGGCTGCAAATAATGAGCCTCTGCAGTCCTCACAAGAATCGGGACAGGAGTGATGGAAAACAGCAAGAAAAGCACTAGAGGGTCGCAGGGAGGATGCTACAGAAGCACTGGCACACCTCCGTACTTCTCGGCCATGTTAATCCCAGCACTGCCCTGGTGCCCCTGAGCTGGGCAGCAAAGGCCAGACCCAGCACGGCAGGGAACTGGGGGTTTGCCAGCCTTTTTCTGCTGTGCCCAGTGACAACCCCAGGCCTCTGGACTTGGCCGTGAAATGCTGTTTTAACTGTCACGGCAGAGCACTGCTGGATGAGGAAAGGGGCTGAGATGCCTTTGAGAAGGAAACACTCTATGCCAAGGTCGTGTGTCATAACTCTTGGGGCTGAACACCTGCAAGAGCAAAAGCATCAAACTGAGTCACACAGCCACAGGTCTTGCTGGGAGCGGCTCCGTGTGTTCCAGCTCCCGCAGAGAGCTCGTCAGCCCTGCAGCACAGGGGCATCGGAGGGGAGGGACTGTGGGGTGGTAGCACTTCATCTTTTGCAGACCCACGGCCTGAAAGCTTTTGTATTTTACTGACCCACTTCACTAATCAAAATTAATTGCTTCATATTCCACAGGATAACTTGGCATTATGTAAATACTCCAGCCATATGGGCTGCTGCAGTGCAGCTTGGATGGAGCAGGCAGTGAACCGAGCTGAGAGGACCAAATTCACCTGTGGTGCTATCAGAAGCACAGTTACCCGAGCAGTCTGCAAGCTAAACCTCTCAGCAGCTTAGCTCTTCCCTAACATACAACAGCACGGAGAGAAGGCGAGGACGAAACCGTGAGGCGGGAGAGCGGCAGGGAGCCGGGGCTGCAGCGCCGGGACAGTCCTGCTGGGGCTCGGGGGGATAATTCCAGGGAAGGCTGCGGGGAACGAGTGCAGGGAGAAGCCACACTCGCCTCCCTGAGACTGAAGAGGAATCAGCCTTGGCTGAAGTGCCGAAGACGAGAGAAGCCGCAGTTGTGATGGCCGTGAACTATTTCCACCTAGGACAGATCCAAATATCACCTGGAGATTTTTTTTTCTTGATTAAAAAGGAAGAACAAAAGCAGCGGTTGCTCTCCTGTGCCCGCAGCAGAGCTGTGCACCAGCATCGCTTCCTGCACATTATTCCTGAGGACACGCAGGGCTCGCTGGGCCCCCCCCGTGCTCCATTGCCCCCCCGGGCCGGCAGCCCCGCACCGACTGCCGGCGACCTGCTGAGAGCACCGCGCTGCCCCACAGCCCCGCGTGCTCCCCGCGGAGCGCGGGGGCCGGCCCGGGGATGCCCGGGAGGGAGCGAGGAGCCGCTTTGCCGAGCTGCCGGGAGCAGCCCTGGGCGGTGCGAGCAAACGGCAGCGAGCCCGCCCCCCCGCCGGGGCACGGGCAGCCCGGGGGCCCCTCCGGCTGCTACCGGCAGCCCCCGCCGCTGCGGAGCGGCCCCGAATGGCACACGGGTCCCCACAGACCCACGAAGAGCGCGGGGGCGGGGGGGGCGTCTTTCCATGCATGGCCCTGCGCGCGCACGCACACAGCGGGACACCCGCACACAGCGGGACACCCGCACACACCACACGCAGCCCCTGCACCTGCCCCCCCCGGCTGTAGCTCCCTCCGCACACCCTTCCCCGCTGCACGATCGCTTCTGCACACACACGCGCCGCGGCCACGCACTCCCACGCCCCCGCTCCCCCGCACACACCCGGCCACACGCACACACAGATTCACACCCACTCACGCGCGTTCACACCCGCACACCCACATTCACACCCACTCACACCCGCACCCCCACACCCCCACATTCACACCCACTCACCCCCATTGACACCTGCACACCCACATGCACACCCGCACACCCACATTCACACCCACTCACCCACGTTCACGCACACTCACGCTCCCCCCCACGGGAGCGCTCCCCCCGTCTCGCGGCCGGGATTCCACGCGCCGTGACGTCATGGCGCGCGGCCCCGCCCGGGCGCTATAAGAGGGGCCGCGTGCCGCAGTGGGCCCGGCGGAGCGGAGCGGCCCCAGCCCGGCAGCGCAGCCATGGCAGGGCCCCCCGGCACCCTCCTCCTCCTCCTCAGCCTCCTGCCGCTGCTCTGCCTGCGCGGCCGCGGACAGGGCTTCGGGCAGACGCGCTTCATCTGCACCTCGGTGCCGCTGGACGGGGACATGTGCGCTGCCACCGCGCCGGGGACGGGCTCCGCCGAGGAGCTGAAGAGCACGGTGCTGCAGCTGCGGGAAACGGTGCTGCAGCAAAAGGAAACCATCATGAACCAGAAGGAGACCATCCGGGAGCTGACGGCCAAGCTGGGCCGGTGCGAGAGCCAGAGCGTGCTGGAGGGGCTGCCCGGCGAGCCCAAGGGCGGCGGGGCCGGCAGGAAGGGCGGGTTCTCCAAGAACACCATGGGCGACCTGTCGCGGACACCCGCGGCCGAGACCCTCAGCCAGCTCGGACAGACGCTGCAGTCCCTGAAGACCAGGCTGGAGAACCTGGAGGTGCGCGCTGCGTCCCGCCGGCGGGGCAGGGCGCTCCCCGCCGCCCCGGGAGCCGCCCCGGGATCTGCGCCGGGAGCCGCTGCCCGGAGCGGAGCGGGGCGCGCTGGTAACAGCCCGCTCCTGTGCTCTGCCCCTGCAGCAGTTCAGCAGGATGAACTCCTCCAGCCAGACCAACAACCTGAAGGACATCCTGCAGAACAAAATCGACGACCTGGAGAAGCAGGTGCTGTCCCGGGTGAACAGCCTGGAGGAGGGAAAGTTCAACCCCAAGAACGAGTCCGAGGAGCGCGGCAAGATCGAGAGCACCCTCACGTCGCTGCACCAGCGCATCAGCGACCTGGAGAAAGGTACCGGCCGCTCCCCAGCCCCGCGGGACACCCGGGCCAGCCGCGGTCCCGGCTCCCCCCGCCGCCTGTGCCCGCTCGCCGGGGACCGAGCGCTGCCGGGGGGACGCTGAGCCGCTCCGTCCCGGTGGCCACGGGCGGCTGTGCCGAGCCCGTCTCGTTTCCCACCCCTGGAGCGGTCCCTGTCCCCCGGCTTTAGCAGCCGGTGCCCGCGGTAGGAGCCGGGGATGCTCCGGGCGCTGCCGTGTGCCGGGGATTAGGGAGCTGTGCGGTGCCGGAGGGATTTGCTCCTCGCTGCCGTCTCAAGGCCCGTTACATAACGGGGGACGTGGGGGGACAGAGAACCCCCAAAGCGGGCAGAAAGGGGGTCCAGCTGGACCCCACTGCACCTCCATCCTGCAGGCCAGAAGGACAACCGGCCCCCGGACAGGTTCCAGCTCACCTTTTCGCTGCGCACCAACTACATGTATGCCAAGGTGAAGAAGAGCCTGCCCGAGATGTACGCCTTCAGCATCTGCATGTGGATCAAGTCCAACGCCTCCCCCGGCATGGGCACCCCCTTCTCCTATGCCGTGCCTGGGCAGGCTAACGAGCTGGTGCTCATTGAGTGGGGCAACAACCCCATGGAGATCCTCATCAACGACAAGGTACAGCCCTGGGGAGCAGGGAGGGTGCTGGGGGGGGGGGACTGACCTGGGGGGACCCCCATGCCCACCACCCTGACCCCACCACCTGCAGGTGGCCAAACTACCCTTTGTCATCAATGACGGCAAGTGGCACCACATCTGCGTCACCTGGACCACGCGGGATGGTGTGTGGGAAGCCTACCAGGACGGCACACAGACCGGCAACGGCGAGAACCTGGCCCCCTACCACCCCATCAAACCCCAAGGCGTCCTGGTCCTGGGCCAGGAGCAGGTAAGGGCTGGGGGGTGTCCCTGCGGGGATGGATGGGGCCGGGTGCTGCCGGGGAGGGATGGAGCAGCCCAGCTGCACGTCCCCTGTGACGTTCTGCCATTCTAAGCGGCTCCTCCGCAGGACACGCTGGGCGGCGGGTTCGACGCCACGCAGGCCTTCGTGGGGGAGCTGGCGCACTTCAACGTGTGGGACAGGAAGCTGAGCCCTGGGGAGGTGTACGGCCTGGCCACCTGCAGCGCCAAGGCGCTCTCGGGAAACGTCATCGCCTGGGCAGAGGCCAACATCGACATCTACGGCGGGGCCACCAAATGGACTTTTGAGGCCTGTCGCCAGCTCAACTAGGGCCACGGACAAGCCAGAGAAACCTCCTCATCGGGTTTTTCCTTTTTTTTTTTTTCCCCCTCCTTTTTTTTGCGCAAAACTAACGGTGAACGAAGCCACCCGCCTCGTCTCGAGGAGCGGGGATGCCCCAGCAGTGGGAGCACCCGTCTCCGGAGCCCCGCGACCCTCTGGTTTCTGTCTTGCCAACGTCCTTCAATGCCTGCGTGCCTTGGCCTGGCGCGGCTGCGCCCCATCCTGCCCCCCCCGCTTCGCCACCTCCGCTGTCCCCAGGCACCGGCGCCTGCAAAGGCTGCGGGACCCGGACCAGAGCCCCCTGGGGGCTCCTCTCCCTTCAGCCTGAAGCCCCCCGGGAGGGTGGTGTCCCCAGAGCCGGGTTGCAATGTCCCACTCCCAGGAGCCAGGGGTGCAGCAGCACCCAGAGCTCTGGGGAGGGGTGACCCCCGCACTTCTCTCCCCCGGGGTAAGGGACCCTGCTGCCCATCCCCGGCACCACAGCCATAGCCCGGGCTGCGGTGGGCACCGGGCGGGACCCCCCGACCTGTCGCACTCAGGTACGTCCCCCCAGCCCCACCGCTGCAGCCCCCCAAGGCCTCCTACGTGCCGTAGCTGGTGAAAAACAATAGCCTTTACCATCCCCTGGAAGTTTAGCTACCACTGAAAAGTCTGAAGCCTTTCTGCTTTTGATAATACACTATGTTGTTTCTCTTACTGTAAAGGGAAGTTTATTACCATTAAAAAAGAAAAAAGGTATTTTTATGAAGATTAAAAAAAATAGAATTAAGCTGTGCTCCCTGAGAAAAAAAAAAGTACTTTGTGATTCTGCAGGAAAAAAAAGATAAAGAAGCGTATTTTGGAATAATAGATGCATTTTGTATGGGTTCCTTTTCTAAACTCCTGGTTTGTACTACAGATTGTGGAAATCACCTGCCAGCCCCCCCCTGTCCCCCCAGGGCCGCCCTGGGTGGCAGTGGAGGACGGGGCAGAGAATTCACACAGGGCTCCAGAGCCTCCCGACCAAACCCAAAGATGCGGCAAAGAGACGCGCACGGTGGAGGGGCCGGCGGGGGCCGGGGGCCCGGGCAGGAGCACAGAGCCAGCCCGGCCACCCCCCCGGGACCCCGCACCGGCCACAGAGCAGCGACACACACCCCTGGTCGAGACACCTTCCTACTCCTACAAACTGTGGCTCAGGGCAGCGTATTTTAAACTGTGCTCTTTTTACAAAAACAAAACATCGCGGGTTAATTTAAGTTCCTCCGAAGAACCTGTTCGCATCAGCAAAGTGACAAGCACAACCTGCTGAGAAGAACAAAACCACTGAAAAGGTTTCACCTACAGTCCCAGGTGCACCAGATTTGCCAAAAAAAAAAAAAAAAAAAAAAAAAAAAAAAAAAAAAAAAAAGAGATGTGATGTCAACACAATGTATATAGTGTACAGTAGGGGAGAGAATAAATGTATCTTAATTTGTCATTATTTTGCTAACCAAAGCTGTACATTTTTCCTATTACTTGCTCTCTGTCTCCTCTGGGTTTTGAATGGGTTACAATGTACTGCGCATCCAGTCCGCATCGGCAGTTCTGAAAATGCACTGTTTCTACTGATACTCATGCTTTTTCCATTTTATTGCCGAGATTACATGAATTGTTGACTTTATTTTTACACAATAAAGAGTGAAGAAAGACAGCGGGTGCTCTCACTGTGTGTGTGTTCCCCAAGCAGCTGGTGCTGGGGGTTGATCTGCCCATTTCCCCCGAAAAACCGCCAAACCCGCCAGGCTCTCTCCTCCTGTGACATTACACCGCATCTTTTCCCGATTTATGCAACACCACCATATAAATTGATTTTTTGGTTGTCTTTCCCCACGATGCAGGCTGGCAGCTCAGCTCCCTGTGGCTGCCTCCGCCAGGCTGGCGCTGGTGGGGACAGGGACACCCCCAGTGCCCATCAGCTCTGCCACGAGCGCTCCCAGCGTGGGCAGGAGCTGCTCTTGGGCTGTTTCGCTCGTCCCTCGAGGAGCCGGGCTGGGCTCCAGAGGGCTCATCCGAGCACAGGGGTGACACCAGGGCTCTTGGCCAGAGCCCCCCAGGCACCGGGACTCTGTGCGCAGGGCTACGCTGCTGCTGTCACGGTACAAGCTGCCACTTGGTACACAGCTGCCACAGAACAAAATTGCCAGATAAACGGCTTTTAGCGTCAAAGATACAAGCAGGAAAACCATTATTTACTCCTTATAACCAGCCAGAACCAATCCTGCCGCCCCCACCTGTAGCTCCCCCATCCCATGGGAACAGGAGCTGTACGGGTCCAGTCCAGCACTGCTGCCCTGGGGGCCCCGCAGCCCTTGGGGACACGGTGACACAGCCTGGGGGGACAGGGCTGGTGGAACTCAGCAGAGCCCTCGCTGTGCTCGTGGGGCTGCCCAGGGCCGCAGACAGCAGCCCCAACCGCTGGTGCTGAGTTCTCCCGAGCAACACCGACAGGCTCTGCCAACGGCGTCCCTGACGGGTCACCTGCCACCTCCGGTGCCACCATCTGCCAGGGAACCACCACAGGGGATGGGCAGCACGGGGGATCTCCCCGGGGCAAGAGGTAAAGTGATACCTCAGAACCGTTTCAAGGCAATTTACTGAGCCCCAAGGGACAGGCAGTGTCACATGTCACACACCCACCGCTCTCGCAGGTGACAGGAGGGAAGGCACAGCCGGGCGGCCGTGGGAGCCCCGTGGGTGGCAGGACGGGTGCACCGTGGGCACAGGAGCCAACGCAGGGACGTGAGGCCAGGGAACACGGGAGGGGTGTGAAGTGAACGGAGCAACCAAGACTTTCCCCTCCCCGATTCCCCAGATCCCCCCCAGGTGTAGAAGGCATTTAGATCATCTCTCGACAGCTTTGAAAAGCACCGATACTGCAGAGCTCCAGCCTGAGCCCCCCACCCCGCTCCCCCCCAGCGCTCAGCCCTGGCCGTGCAGACCCCATCCCCTTCCCCACGCCCCCGAAAGCAGCTGCTCCAAGGACGGCTGCTTGGTTCGTGTCACCGGGAACAGCCTACAGCTTGGCAAGGGGAATGCTGTTTTTACCCAGGGAACGGGTGGCAGCTCCTGTATTGTTCTCAGCCCCCGCCAGCCCCCCAGCTCCGAGCAGGGCCCTGCCCATGGGGACAGGGACTCAGTTCTCAGCTCCACGCCAGGCACCGAGACAAAGCTCCAGAGCCCACGCGCTGCCGCAGGAGAGGGAAGCGACACCCTCAGCTGGAGCCATGTGCTGCCCTACCATTTAAACTGCAAGGGAAAAATTACACTAACAGACTTTTTTTCTTTTTTTCTGCTGGTAGCTGGAAAACATGGCTGTGGTTAAAGCAGGGCTGCCAAGGTGGGTGGCAGCGGGACAGGCGGGCAGAGCGGCTGGGACATGGGTGATGGCTGAGGGGGCTGGAGCTGGAGGAGCCGAGACTTCTGCATCCAGAGCTGGGCAACAAACATCACGGCTCCTCGCTCCCAGGATCCCCAAGGCGGTGAGGGCACCCGCAGGCTGCCTCTCAGCCCCACGTGGACATTGGGACACCCCCACACACCTGCCCTTGTGCCTACAGCAGTGCCAGGCAGGGAGCAGAGGGCAGAGCAGCCCCGGGGCCACCCCTGCCCGTCCCTGCCCAGCACACGGCAGCAGCTCCAGGCGGGCGACCTGCACGTCCCAGCACTGCTGCCACTGCGGTGGCGCCGGGGATGCAGAGACAGACAGAGGGAGGGACGAGGATCCCGCAAGAGGAGCTGAGCAGCGCGGACCCGTCAATCAGACGCGTCAATCCCGACACCTCACCCCGCAATCAGAATCTGCTGCCGCAGGCTGAACGCTGGTCAGTGGCACCAGCTCTGCCTGGTGACACTGGTGACAGCCCGCCCGGCGTCCCCTGCCAGCGCAGGGATGAGGGAGAGCGTTACCGCAGCGGCGCTGAGTGCACTAAATCCAGGAGGCTTTTAGAGCAGCGGAGCAGATGGAGATCTTGGGCTGCGTGAGGACAGGCCCCACGACTTGGGAGATGGCTCAGAAATATCGACGGGGGCGAGGGAGAGTTCTTAAGGCCAGGATACAGCTGGGATTTACAGCTCTGATCCGACTTCTCGCTGGCGACTCACACGGCAGAGAAACCACTCTCACACGCAGGCACTTTGCCCCCCGTTGCCCACCCTTGTCTCCCCACTCCTCGGGCACAGGTCAGCTCCACCAAGAGCTTTCAGGAGGTGAGAGGAGGCGACAGGCCAGATGAAAAACTAAATTGCATTTTATAGCAAAACACCCATGAAAACCAGAGTGACAGCATGTCCGAGATGGCCTCTCCTGCGCCCCTGCCCTGCGCGGGAGGACCCGGGGGCACACACAAGCAGCACTGGGTCCAGAAACATCCCGGAGCATCATTATTATGCAGTGCCCAAGGCGTGCTAGGCACTTAATAACATGCAGTTAGATTAATTAGTAGCGAGTGTGCCATGCCGTATGCCTGGCCTGCGCCAGGAGCACATGGCTCCATGAGACCTGGATTAAAAATGCATGAGACACAGAGCGGGGAGCTGGTGAGCGGCGGGCAGAGCCCCCGGGAGCAGCAAGCGGGGCTCAGCCCCCTGCCTGGGCGAGGCTGCCAGGGAAACAACAGCAATGTTAGCACATGCCCACAGAAATGCTCTTTGTCTTCATTTCACAAAAACTGGGGGTGATGGGCGGGGGAGGAAGGGAGGTGCACAGGCTGGAGCACCATCCTCCCCCAGCACGGCTCCTGGATGGGCTTTGGAGCACGGGCACCATCCCTCCCCATGCCAGGAGCCCTGCAGTGCTGGGGGCTCAGGCAGCAGCTCTGCAGCTCCAACCTGCGTGTAAACACCCCGAGCAGCGAGCAGGGAGCTGAGCTGGTGCTGAGCATCGCTGAGGCTGCTCACAGGGCTCCCTGCCACGCCGGGGGCTGCCGAACGCCGCCCGGGCTCCCCCAGGGATGCGGTTCAAGCAAGAGAGTCGCAGGCTGCACGGCGAGGCACGGGAGGAGGGAGAGCACGGGGACGCAGGCGGCAAATCCTGAGCTCCAGGGCAGAAAACACCGTGTTTCAGGGCAGCAGGAGGGCTGGGAGGATTCTCGACTTGGGGAGGGGAAACATCAACTCCCTCTGCAGCAACGGGGCAGGAGGGGCAGGGACGGGGCCGCAGGGCACCCAGGGCTGCGGGTGCCAAGGCCGAGCTGCTGCGGGAGCACAGGGACCAGCTGGGCCGCCACGGGCGGCTGGACACGACCCCGGGCACAATGACAAGGCCAACAGAGCATTCCGGTCACAGGCGTGAGTCACGGCTGAGACAGAGTGTCCCTCCAGCACCGCTCCGGAGCCGCGGCTGGCAGAGCATCCCCTCCCCTCCCCACCGCTCCGCACCAGCCCTGCCCGGGCAGCCCCTCCAGGCAGAGCGAGGAAGGGGCTCCCTGCAGCCCGGCCCCCCCGGGAAACCCGGCCAGAGCCGGCCAGGGCCCCAGTGAAGCGGGGCTGAGGTGCCCGTGGGCAGGCACAGAGCACAGCCACAGATTTCACAGCCCCAGCCCGTGAAACCTGGTTAGCACAGCCAGACAAGCCTCTGGCCAGACAGCAGCTTTTTCCAGGACCTCACAGAGACTGTTCCTACAGCAGGAGTAATGAATCTGTAACATGAAAAATCTCCCCTAAGACAGCAGCTCCGAGATCCCTGAGCCACAGCCCCCGGCACAGCCGCGGCAGCTCAGGGCTCAGCCAGGCTGCAGAACCTCCCCGAGGTCTCCAGAACTTGGGCCCTGAGCTCCTGCCGGTCCCTGCGCTGCCACGGCCGGCACGGCCCACGCGGGATCTCACACCAATGCCCCGGGACACCCACCCGCATCATCCTGGATCTTCCTGAGCTGCTGCCAGCGCCAGGACAGCTCTGCTCTCCCGGTGGGTCCCGCAAACATCCGCCGTCACACGTGACTTTTGGCCATGTGTGTCACAACCCCACCAGTGCCACAGCCTGCAGCGCTGGGAACACCGCACAGCCGCAGCGGGTGCGCGTACCCGCTTTAAACGGCACTTTGCATCTCTCTGTGGAATGTTCCAGAGCAAAGTCTGCTTTTCGCAGCCTGCAGCTCCCTCTGAAGCGACACTTCCCCGAACAGGGCTGACGCCGGGTGTCCCCAGCAGCGGGGAGACCCCTTCCCCCCGACCAGGGACAGGGAGCTGCTGGGAGAACAGGACTGCCCCCCCCTCGCCTTCTCAGACTATTTTTGCAACCTTTTCCCGGGCTCCTCCTCCTGTGATTTTCCCAGCTGCTGCTGAATGCCACCTTGACAGAGCTGAGCTGGTTTCCTCCATCCTTTCCCCCCATCCATCCATCCCTGGTGGCTATAGAGGGGCTGGGATCTCAGTTGGGAGCCTCAGACTCCACCAAGGAGTTCCTGGGGATGTCACTCTGGCCAGGGATCCCGGGATCCCCGCAGGGGTGCGGAGGGGAAGAGCAACCGATTTCCAAAGAGGGTCCCTGACCAAGCACCGTTCTGTCACAGGAGAGGCTGCCAGCGAGCATGGAGAGGGAGGAAGAATGTATCTTCCCAAGCTGATTAAAAATAGATGCAGCGTCTTGCTAATTGTGCTGTGTAATTAGCATTTGTTTCCTGCTTAGCAGAAATCTGCAGGGAACGAAGCTGACCTGGACCCCAAGTATCTTGTTTGCCCCAGCTCGGGCACAGGAGGCTCATCCCGTGGAGGATGCAGTGGGGTCACAGCCCACCCTGTGCTGCCCCAGCACCCCCAGCCCTGGGCACTGTGGGTCCCCTGTGCCGCTGGGGTACCGGGGCAGCACAAGGTGGGGGTCCCCACGCCCCCCGTTTAGCTCCCTCTCAAACCCATCTGCACCCAGGCTGCCAGCAACAGATGACAAGATCCACAGCAATGCTGGAAATTAGGTCAGCGATCGCCTGCAGCAGATCTGAACATTTTTCATCCCAGTGAGGCTCTTATGCAAGTCAGAGATGCCACAGGGCAGCCCTGCGCCAGCCGCCCCCGGCCCGGCTGGCGGGAGCAAAGGAGGGTGCCAGGGTCTGGATCACGCCAGGGGCCCCCCCGCCGGGGAGGGATGCGGGAGCGCCGGGGGATCCGTCACGCCGCTGACTCAGTGCCCGTGGAAGCCGGGGACCGGCAGCCTCCCCCTCCCAGGCACCCACACACGGTCCTGCCCACCCCCTCATCCCCACATCCTGGCACGGGGAGCCCCCAAGGGGACCCAGCTCTGCTGATTTCTTCCCTCCCAAGAGGGGAGCAGGACCCCACCGGCCCATCCGAGCCCAGAGCGACTGCCCAGCCCCAGCTCACAGCAGCGTTTTCTCTCCAGCCCCCCAACACCATCCCACGCCCAGAGACCCGGTTGTTTGATGTTAGATTTGGGCTGGGTTGTGCTCCACAACTGGTGACGCTTTCTGCTCCTTCCCTCTCCCTCCCCACATCACTCAAACGTTGGTGCAATTAACACTGACGAGCCCTGTGGAGGCTCCCAGGGCTGCAGAGGAGCCCCCAGCTCCAGCCCCCCCGCTCCGGCGCTGCAGCCGCGGGGTCGGAGCACAGTCGGGCAGATCCGGGGGATGGAGGCAGGAGAACAACAAACAGCGCGGCGGGGGGGAGTTATTTTCAGCAAATGAAATTTATCCGCCTTCAGTGGGAAGGAGCGAGGGCGCAGACAGGGCTCCGGTGCTCACCCCGGGGCTGTGGCGGGGACCCTGCTCAGAGGGAGCACTGGGAGCAACTGGGATGGGAAGGGACTGGGATCTCCCGGGCCCTGCTGCTGCCCCGAGGCTGCCGGGGCCACGGCGGTGTCAGTCACCAGCAACAACCACAGCAAATTAATTGGATACCAGTTACCGCAAACAAAGAGAAACCGGTGACATTTACCCAGCAAACTAATTGATAGCTAAGGAATTTGTCGGAGAAACCTTGTTATATGTCAGCTGGGTTTCCCAAACCCTTCCAGTCCTTATTACAAACAAAGTTCGTGTGTTAATCAGAGAGCTTTAACCCCACCGCTACCTGCCTTAATTTTGAGCAAGTTACAAAGCTACCAGATTTATCACAGCCTTTCAGATCCTAAACGCTCTCTTAAGAATTTGTTTGATATTTTATTAGCAGGCAACGATGCTGTTCATGAAGACAGCGGACATTTCCCTTTCAAGCGCTGACACAGGAGCGGTTCTGGCTCGCGGCTCCACCTCCCCTCGCTTTCATCTCCCGCCATCGCGGGATGCGGCGCTGCCTCCGACACGCTCCCCCCAGCCTCCGCGCGCGGAACCGGGGCTGCTTCCACTCCAGAGAAACGGCTCCAGTCAAAACATGAGCTGGGAGATGCGGGTCCCTCCGCAGAGCCGCCCACGGCGGGAGTCCCTCGGTCACCAGGGGCCTCCCGTGCACAGGGTTCTCAGGAGTGTGCAATAAATATTACATTAAAAAAAAAAAAAAAATCAATGCACTAGCTCCTAAGCGCCAGCAGTGGAGTGCGAACAGCTGGGGGTTTGCAGGCAGAGGTACAACAAGCCAAGCGCGAGTCCAAGAAAAGCAAGAAAAAGCACGTTCCTAAGGAAACATTTTGCATCGAGCCCTTGAGTTGGGAACAAAACCAAGAATTAATTACGGGCTGATTTTATGGCCTTTATTTTGTATTTTTGAAGCTGCTCAGGCCTCCAGGACGCAAACAGAGCGTGTCCTCGCTAGGGCAGCCGGGCCGCGGGGAACCCGCCGAGCACCGTGCGCAGGGCCCGGGCTGCACCCGCGGGGCAGGAGCAGCTGCCGCACAGAAACGGGGTCTTCGCGCTCACCTGCCCAGGGTGACGCGTGGGCACCCCCTGCCCCCCGCAGCCCCGCTGGGCCCGGACACAGCCCCCGCCTCCCGAAACCAGAGGCTGCGTCTGCACTTCTGGGCTGAGCCCTGCGCAAGCTGCTCCGTCACCCCAGCGACACGGCTCGTCCACTCATTTGCTTTTGATTAACATGGCCTTAAAATAGGGGGCTGGCAGGGCTCTGGCAAGAGGTACCAGCATCAGTGTTAGAGAGGGTCAGCTGAGAACAACAGAGGGAAGAACCACTTACAGGACACAAGAAGAAAACTGCAAGGGAGCCGTGATGCTTCCCAAGCTCCCCAGTGCCCTCGGATGGTTTGGTGCTGCCAGTCTACAGACGGAGCTGGTTTTGGGGAAGCAAGGGGGAGATCGTCCCTCCTGAGCCTACCTGACCAGCGCAAGTCGGAAGGGAAGAGGAGCAGAGCGGGGGATATCCCAACACACCCCCTCGCCCTGTCCTCAGCACGAGCGTCCCCAGGTGCAAGGCTGGGTCCCCAGAGCTCAGCCCTCGCAACACGAACGGCGCAGGCAGCATCCAGCCTGCCACGAGCTGCAGACGCGGAGGCGGAGATTCATCCCACCCAACTCCAGGCATCCGCGACTGAGCTACTCATCCAGACTCCCTCAACAACCGAAGAAACACAGGCCCATCCTAAAGCATCTTCTCTCCCTTATCAAGGCACCCAGATAAGCAGGGCACGTTCGGAGATCTTCCTTCCTCATCTCTGGGTGTCCACAAAAAAATGTAGAGGAAGTGGATCTGGGGAATCCATAGCAGAGCAAATCATTTATCGTTTGACTGGCACCAACCTTCCATCTCCCTTTGTATCCTCAGAGGGTGAACAAAGCTGTAAAACGAGCGGGCGCAGGCTCTCAGGAGGCAGCTGAGCAGCTCCGGTCTGGGAGGGCAGCACCAATATGGGCTCAGAAAAGGAGCAGGTTTGTTCCCTTACACCAGCTCAGGTTTGCAGGGAGAAGCTTTTAAGCAGCCCCTGATCTGCCTGTAATGGCACAGGGCTGAGCCTGGCCTGCAGAAGCCAAGCCTGCGGTGGGGAGGAATCACCAAGCAGTGAGACCCATTCAGAGACTCCTGAACAGCCATAGGTGGAAATGTTAAAGTATCCTTGGTGATAACAAATGGCAAGGCTGCTTAATAAATCAGCAATAAATTGTTGGGAACAGGAGCACAAATACTTAACATCTGGAAAAGCTAATTTCCAGCAAACAGAGAGTTTAAAAGGGAGAGATGTTATGAGTTTACTTAGGAAGGACACTCAGGCTCCTCTGAGTTTCTATTAAGAGGAGGTTTCATGCATTACAAAGCGATTTTCCCTTCCCTAGTTTATAAGCCAATTAGATAAAGACCAAGTTAATCCCTTATTGTGTTCAGAGAGCCACAAGCAGACGCCAAACACAGCGATTAGTTCGTTTGTTTAACCACCTCCCCAGGTTTCGGCCACGCACAGCACAGGTAACCACCAAACCCATCGGAACGGAGCCCCCGGCTCTGCTGGGGCTGCAGGCCCCGGGAGGCAGCACAGCCCCCGACCCGCGCGGTGGCTGATCCGACCCCAGCCCAGCGCGGCTGACTCAGCCCAGCCCTTGTCCGGCAGCCAGGGCCCACACACACCAGAGCCCAGCGGGAAGAGCCCCAGGGCAGCAACAGCCCCACAGCCCTGGGAGAAACGGGGCTCAGTGTCACCCAGCCCATCTCCTGCTGCAGACCCTCCAGTGCCCGCACAGCCCGCTCACAGACAAACACCAGCCAGAGGCACAACATCACCGACGTGTCAGGAGAGCTGCAAAGCGCAGACACTCACCTGTGCAGCCGGGTCGGGAGCCGCAGTCCCGTGTGCTGAGGAAACCGCTTTTCCAGCAGGGCAAGGGCAGGAGCTGCTCTGCTCCCCCCAGGCCCTCCTCTCCCCAGCTGAGCCAAACAAGCTGCTGCAGCACCCACCGGGTATCGCAGAGCCGGGGGGTGTGACCGGCGCTCGGGATGAGCCGGGGCTGGTCCTGTGCCCCAGCACAGGCAGCTGCTCCCAGGCCAGCAAAGCCCAGGCCAAGGCAATCAGCAAAAATCAATGGTTTTCTCCTGGCAGCGTTTAAAACAGACCACAGGAGTCCTGGCCCTGAGCACCTCTCTCCAACCCCAGGAAAACATCCTTTTTCCTCTTCAGGCTGGAATCTTAGCCATGTCTATTTAAATCAACGTGCCAGAGCCTGGCTGTGATACCTGCTCCTGTTCTTTGGAAACAGTCAGGAATAACCAGCTGAATGCCACTAGGAACCCCCACCTTCGGAGGAAAAGCTCGAGCCCTGTAAATCAGATGAGACCAGCTGCACTGATTCAGGCACAGAAACTGTTCTGTGCCCCGCTCTTCCAGCAAGGCCTCACAAACGGCTTCAGCATCTCTTTTGCTCCAGGTGTCTGGCACGGAGCTTCTCCCTGGCCTGACACGAGTGCTCCCCAAGCACTCAGGCTGCAAAACTCAAGCCTGGGATCTGGCCACCCTGCCCGACTTGTGTATTAGGAAGGACTTCCCTCCCCGTTCTCCGTGATGGGAAATTCTTTCCCCGAGATGATCTTACATCAGGAAGAGCTGCTGTGCACTGTGAGCCCCGGCCGCAGTCACCGCAGAGGGGGACAGGAACACCGAGCAGCGTGCAGAGCACGTTCCCACCGAGCCCAGCGCAGACCGCGACCCGCACGCAGCCACCGACACCGGGCAGACACGAAGCTGCTCAGGCACCGGAGCTCAGACCCCCGAGGCTCTTCCCAGATCCACAGCAGACTGCAGGCTCCGTCCTCTCCCTCGTGAGTCAGACGCCCACCTGAAACACGGTGTCCCCTGCCCGCCCGGCAGGACCAGCCGGATGGATTTCTGTTCCGCAGGGACGTGCAAAGCGCATGTGAGAGTACCGGCTGCGGGCACCGGGTGGAAGCTCCTCCAAAACCGAGGAGAAGGGAAGTCTCTGTGCCACAGAGGTGTGCTGGGAGCCACAGGCCAGCTCCGGATCTGTCTATAGCTACGGCAAGTGCCTCAGCATCTCTTTGTAAATCGCGTCCTGCAATTGGCCAAGTACTCAAGGAAGCTCTTACAAAATTACAAGTTTACTTGTAATATTTTTACAACAAAAAATATGTTTACAATATTTTTACAATGCTTAAAAATCAACCCTGAGAAACAGGACACTCCAAAGATGACCCTGGGGCAGCAGCTGCGCCGCCTGCCCCGCAGCCCCGGGGCAGCGGCCTGGGCACCGCTCCCCGGCACCCGGGGAACAGGAACCCGCAGCTTCTTCTGGCATCAGACTACTCATCCAGTTCCGCCTCCTTCTTGCTGCTAGGAACGAAAACCAGGAAGGGTCACAGACTTAAAAAAAGTAGAAAGCAAGAAGCCCATGTAACTGTCATTTGGCAAATAAGGGCTCAGACACACACTTTGAGACCCAGGGTCGTGACTGGAACGAGTGCGGGTTTCCTGTTGCACAGCCCCCCGAAGCAGGCGGTTTGTGTGAGATTCAGCACCCGCCACGGGAGGTGTCAGAGCTGTCAGGGATGGGCACGCAGCACGAACAGGGGCCAGCAGGCCGGCTCCGCACGGGCCACCGGCCCGGCCTGGCCACGCTGGGCGGCTGCCACCCCGAGCAGAGACAGCCCCTTCCCCGCTCACAGCACAGGGAGCCGAGCCGAGCAGCGCTGGCCGTTACATAAGAGCAGGAGCCTGCCCCTCCCCGTGCGCGCCGGGGCAGCCGCCAGCCCCCGCGGTATTTCTGGTCGCCCCGTGTCACACCTGTGGGCGTTGGTGCTCTGCTTAGCGCAGGTGCCGGAAACGGACCAAATCCCCAGCGACCTTCCCCAGCCCAGGACAGCGCTCTCCGGGGGAAACGTGTGAGGGAGCGTGGCTACCATCACCAGAAATCACCCTTTCTGGAGGCGGCATATGTCCTGGTGTCACTTGAGCTCACCTTGTTACCCTGCCTGTCCCCTTAATGCCATTACTGAAGATCATTACATGAGCAGATCCCCTCTGCAGAGGCAGCTGCTGGGGCTGCCCACACACCTACCTCTGTGGCCCCGAAGATGCGGCCTCCAGCGGTGAGCACAGCTGCTTCCGAATATACTCCCTCGATCTGATATCAGCCTGGAATTGAGGAGGAAAATGAGTGAAAATGGATTGATCAGCCTGGTTGGTGAGGAGTTCCTGTGCTTCAGCAAAGTGCTCACAGATTAAGACGCTCCAAACAAATGACTGCCCTTCAGCCCAGGACTTCCCCACTCTTCCTTTTGGTGGGATTTTCTTCATCCCTTTTGCTCAGAGCTGTCACAACCCTTCAGCCTGCACTGACACACAAAATCAGTATGTCCCCTGGCCCCTAGAACATTATGGGAGCTCCAAAACCACATGGAGGTGAAGGCAGATCTCTGCAGCACTGCGAGGCAATTTAGCATCACGCAGCGGCTCACAGATCCCTCCTCAAAAGGTGGGGAACTACTGGAGCGTTCCATTGACCCACGGGCCCCACGGCAATAACCTCCAGCGTGCGCGGGGTGACAGCGGCGTGTCCCAGGCCCACGCGCACAGGGGCTCCCATGGGCACCGCAGCCCCGCAGGATCACCCCTGGTCTTTACAGCTGTGACACTGTGATGTTCCCAAAGGATTAGCTTTTCTGGTCACTAATCAGCTGAGAAAAGGGGCTCTGCCCTCCACAGGCAACTGTAAACTGAGGGGGTCAAGGCTGCGGAGAGAGCTGTGAAGAGCTGGAAACGTGGCGATCCAGCAGCCGAGCGCCCAGGAGGACGTGGGATGAAAAGAAGAGCTGGCACTGCCCATTCCGTACCCATCCCCTTCCTTCCGCTGCTCAGCAGCTGTGTGGTGCAGCACCAGATGGAGAAGCGCATCACTCGTCTGCTGCATCTCCTCGTCCCCGGCAGGAGCCTGGCTCATCCTGTCTGCGCCCCACGGGCCGGCTGGGCCGCGGGAACCACGCAGCGAAAGCGGGTAAGACGTGGCTAAACGCAGAGCCTGGGCACGAGCGCGCCCTTGGCTCTGTCGCTTCCCAGCAGCGGCTGCAAGGCCGCTGGCTCACCTTCCCCGTCCTGCCGCGGAGCCCCGAGGCCAAGCTGCCGGGGGAGGCACCGCGGCAGCTCACACGCCAGGCGGGTCCGCGCTCTGGGCTCCAGCACCAAAATCCAAAGGAGTAACGTTGAGACTCCACCGCATTTCTGGTTTACTGCCCTCCTCATTTGAAACTGAGCCTGGAGCCACCACAAAGCTCCTCAAACCCATCCTCGTGTGAGTGTCCAGTCCCTGCCCTGCTGACCCACACTCGGTGGCACGAGCCCTCTGGAGCTCAGCAGTGAAACCAGACCGCTGCCTCTTACCAGCAACGCAGGACAGCGCGTGGTCAGCGTGGGGCAGGGACAACGCCGACGGAAACCCCGAGAGCTACAGAAGTGTTGCTGGACACTTACTGGATGTTCTCGATCCCCAGAAGTGTTACTGTTCAGCTTTCCAGGGCAGAAGACTCTCAGACGCTATCACAAGTAAGCAGGTCCTGGGCTCTTGGACAACTTTGAGATCTGGCAGTTGATTTCTACATTTTCTCCAAGTTTTTTTCTTTTTTAGAAACTTCTGTTCTCAAAAACACTGCTATGCCGTGACATTTTAGAACAGCTGCTGTGCCCCACCTCAAAGGCTGCGTCTCTCTCCACTTACAAAGCGGTATGTGACCTTCTCGGCTGGAAAACCTTCCCAGCGTGCGATGATGGTGCTAATAAAGTGGGTTAACGCATCCCCGGTGGCCGTCCTTGGAGCGTTTGCTACTCAGCGCTGCTCTACTTCTGCAGAGCCTCTCCCGCACCTCCGGACGCTCCCACCACCCAGCAGACCCGGTGCTGGAGGCTCTGCCGGCTGCAACCGCAGCTCCACAACCGCTCATAATTCTGCAAGCTCCACAATGAGAAATGGTTACATAAGGGTGGTTTGTTTGGGAGATTTTTTTTTTCCCGTCTCTCTATAATTGGACAGTTTCATAACTGAACTGACAAATAACTTTGATCACTCTTCAGGATAAGAGATTACGTGATGTATTTTATAACAAGGGAAGGAGGTTGTTCAATAGAGTCCCTACTGGGAGACCAAGGTAGCAAGAGTTACATCTACAAACTATTTTTCCAGGGAAGAAAAACCCTAACCAGGTTCTGCTGATAACGTAAGCTAATGTTTGATTAGGTGGCAAGTTACTGGCCAGTCCTCACTCCTAACACAGCGCTGAGATACAGCTTAACCCTGAGTATTAACCAAGAGGCTAATCAATAAGATGGATAACTGTCCTGTAATAATCCGCACAGATTGTTTCTATTTTCAGAGGGGACTAGTGCTGGCATTAGGGTCTGGAATCGTTGCTTTGCCTGTTTTACGAGGGGCGGCAGCGATCCCTGCGCACACAGCGGTTCGCAGTGGGGTACGCACACCCGAAGGCAGCCGCAGCTCCAGGAGCAGCAGGAGCTGCTCACAGAGGACAGGGACGGTGGCTCAGCTCTCTTCTCCTAAGACCAAGTGTTTAACATTTCACATGAAGCGACCTGCAGAAATTCACAGCCCTGCGCAGGCCTATCCGTGTCCTTCTGGTGGGCTGGAGCAGCACCGGGCTGTCCCGAGGCAGCAGGGCCAGCGGCGCACGGTGCAGCCGGAGCTGCGCGGGAGCTGGAGCTGCGGTGCAGCCAGCGGGAACCACGGCGGCCGGAGCGGAGGAATCCGCCCCAGCGCGCTCCTTGTCGGCCGGAGCGTGTGACACGCTCCTGTGTCCCCGCCGTGGATGGGGACCCTGGCTCCGGGCGGGCCGGGAGGGGCGAAGGCTGCAGAGCTGCTCTGAGCTCTGCCGGAGCTGGGCAGGGGCAGCTGCTCTCGGGAGCGCTTGGGGTCATCCCAGCGCTGCTCACCCGGAACGCCTTGCTTACTGTTCTGGGATGACAGCTCCTGCCTACCTCCAAACGACCAGAAGAACCTCAAAATCTCACAAACTGGCTGGGCAGGAGCAAAATTCTCCCAGATCGACCTCGCACTTACACACAGAATACAGACTAAGAGAGATGTAAATACTGATTGTAGGTGGTAAAGAACTCCTCCTGCTTTCTCCAAAAGACCATTTCTCTCCCCTGTGTCACAGCCACAGTTCCTTTGGCAGTGTGACCACACTGTGGGCTGAACACAATCGCAGGCCCGGGCACTGCTGCGTGCCCAGCAGCACCCCCTGTGCAGACCGCCGGCCGTGCCGCTGGGACAGGTGCGAGGTCCCGCACGAGCAGCGTAGCGCTGCCTTTCACCAGCCACAGCCAGCCTGGAGCAGGCACAGCAGCCGCCCCGGCTTCCCGCTCCCATGGCTGCCCGAGCTCGGGCTCACAGCTAACGACCCAGCAGTCCTTCACCACGGGGAAAGCCATGAGCACAGCACCTGTCTGGTCTGCAAGCTCGTCCTGCTGACACCCCACAGCAAAACGGCCAACCCAGTTACTCATGGCAGGATTCTCCACAGCCTCCTACTTCCTAACTCCAGCTTTAGGTGCTCAAGAGCTGAGGCTTCCAGATCTGTGACAGTCACCACACAGAGGGGCTGTGGCAGGGAGGAGTCGCAAGGAAAGGCTGAAGTGTCCTTATCTCCTGCCAGCCCTCTACCTCTGCAGTAAACACACTCCCTTTTGGATTTCTAATCTCTGTAAGAAAAGTGACAACAATTCACTCCATAGCTTTAAATAAAGGTGGTAGATAGAGAACTGGCAGAGTCTCAGAACGCAGAAAAATACTGGAGATAGTTGGAAATGAAATGAGGGTGATGAAAAGCTCCAAGACACCTTTTTGTTTCCAAAGGGAACGCTTTTCTGCTTTCCTCTGAACGCGCCAAACTGCAGAGCTCAGAGCTCTGCGGAGGCATCTGTCCCTGGCTGAAGAGATTACCTAAGAATATCTGTCAGCCTACTCCCGTCTGGCAGGTGGTGCTTTGAGATCAGAAACGCCAGTTCTGCTATGGACACAAAACAGGTTTGTTTTGCTCTAAGGTGTTAGATTTTTGTCTGGTTTATAACCACAGACTCAAGACTCTGTTTTCAGCAAACGCTGCAGTACCGACGAGCTGCTCCTGTGTGCAGAGACTGCGGAACAGCCCCAGCAGCAGCACCTCAGCGCTGCTCCCACGAGCCGCAGAGCAAAGGTGGCCAGACACCCACAGGGACAGAGCTGCAGCAACGCGAACGGCGCATTCTGGGGCAGCGGCACAAAGAGGGACACCAGAGCGGGCCCCGCTCCCTGGCCGACGTCCCTGCCCGGGCCACTGGCAGCAGGGTCACCCACTTGCCAGGCTACCAGTCCCAGAGGCTTTACGCTCCTCCAGATCCTTTCCTCAAGCCCTGCTGTGATTTAATTAGACGGAAGCTGAGCCCTTGGTGGCAGCTGGTGCTCACTGAGGGTGATCCAGTGCTGTCACCTACTGGCTGCGGCCCCAGCCCGCAGCGCCTTGCAGAGCGCAGCAGCGGGAAACCCAGGGGAGCAGCGCTGCCGTGTGTGCCCGGCTCCGAGCGCCCAGCAAAACCGCGGTTCCAGCTCCTGTGGGGTAACATCAGTATCGCAGGAGCTGACTGCAGGGAGGAACCGAGGAACCAGTCAGGCTGGGTCTGCAGGGAGGGCTGCGTGTGCTCCCGGGCACTGCGTCAGAAGAACGAGCATGGAAGAAGGCAGAACCAGCTAACTACCACGTAAACACCACCGCAACAGGCTGACAACAGGCGGCAGGAAGGGTGCCAGCTGCACAACTGCCAGCTGCACACGAGCCATAAACTGCCTGTGAAACACAGCATAGGCCATGGCACCGCCGGCCTCCCCCCGGCTCCTGTGCTGCCGTACCTGCCGGATGGGCTCCGGGATCCGGTACCTGCAGCACGACCTGACTATGCGCACGGCTGTCTCCAGACACACCTTGTGACCCACGGAGATGTAAAGTGGCCTAGAGCTGTTCTTGGAGCTACGCAGGACCTGGGCATTCAGAAACAAGAAAGATTAAATACTTAAGAGGTATATTTTAACAAACACAGAATGGCGGGTGAATTATAAGCCAGCCAGTTGCCTTCAGAAGGTGGGACAGTGGCTCAGTATTTGGTAACTCTCAGCCTTCCTGTCTTCCTGAACCAGCGTCACTGAGACAGTCCCACTACAGAGACACCATCCTCCCGCACTCCCACTACACAGAGCTGGAAGACTCGATGGCCAAGAGAACAGAAAACTCCCAAACTTACCATGCCCAGGACCCTCCCCGAGGAGCCTGTCAGCGGGAACGTATCTCCCTCCCTCCGCAGAGAACGAATCTAGGGATGAATACACGCAAGGGCAGTGAGTTAGAAAGTACTTGTGTACTGCTGTCTCATTTCTCTTGGGCTATTAAACAACAGAAATAAATTCACAGCCTGGTCTCACCTGCTCTCTGTGCAGCTCATCCTTGACCAAGCCGTCCACGTGCAGCAGGTTCTTGGCCACCCCGATGCACGGCAGACCCGTCAGGACTCCGAGGTGACAGGCCACACCAAACCCTGCCAACAACGAGTCACTGTCACTGCGGGACACTGGAGAACGGGAATTCCACGTGGCAGCAGGGGGACCCCGGAGAGCAGGGCACTCCAGTAACGTCCTACCTCTGGGATGGAGCAGGCCATTCCCATCTACGAGAAGTACCTGAAAAAGCCAAAAAAGAAACGTTATTTCCTGTGCGCTGAGAGCCAGTCCAATAAGGAAATATCGACGCTGGCCCTGTGAGGGGGGAGAAGTCTGTCTCAGCCCTTTTACTTCTGTCTACAGGCATCTTCCTGCAGTGCTGTGTACACGCAACCCTGAGGAGCAGTGTCCCCGCAGAGCAGGGCTCCTGCTGCCAGCGCGGGCCTGGCTGTCCCTGCCTCGGCACCCCTGGTCCCCCAAGAAAGGCAAGGATGCTCCAGCACAGCCCTGACGCTGCCCGTCCACCCTGCCCGGAACGGCCTTCAGCAGCACATCCCAGCTCGGACCCAGAACTGCACACCTGGGGCTGGAGCGCGGGCTCCTCCTGCTGCAGCCGCTGAACAGCTTCCACCAGCACAGGGACCTCCCGGAAGGCCAAGAACCCAGCCACGTACGGGGTGCTCACGGTCACCATCCGGCAATCCTCGTACAGCACCTGCCAGAGCGGGACACACAACGACCTCCAGGCTCGGCTGCTCGGTTCGTGTTTCAGAGGCATCTGCTCTGGTTTATGCCTCCTAACCTCATCTTTTTTAAAACACTCTGCTTCCGGATCTCTCCCACAAAGCCAAGGCCATCGGGTTGTGCCATTCTGTCACTCAGAGCAGGGGCGGATAAAGGACAGGAGGCTGGACATCGCCTGCCGTTCCCTGCAGAGAGCGAAGTCCCTGAAACAGGATCAGGGTGGCCGTTCAAACACACGGCAGGGGCTGCAAAGTTCACCCGCTCAAGGCGTTATCAAAGGGGCTCTGTCTGCGCAGGGACAGCCCAAAAGAACAAGACAGAAAACATCCGTGCAGGGCGAGTCAAGAACCAAGGCAGGACTGGAAACCCAGTTCATAAAGGTCCCAACAGCCAGTATCAAACTTTGTTTCTCCTTAATGTGAAACAAAGTCTTTTCAAACTAATCCTGGAATGCATACTGATTACTGTATTTTAACGTTTTAAAAGTTAAGCTAATTGGAAGGGTCGTCACAGAGCCAGGAATCCATACTTTAAATAAATTGATGAGGGGAAGGGGATGTTAGAATTAGATGAATAAACTGAGGCAGGGTCGGGTGGTCGGTAAACCCTGCAGTACCAACCACTGGGCAACAGGGAGGGAACTTGTGGCCGGGATTTGGGGGGATATAAGCGGGGGCTTTTTGCCTTATTCCGTGTGCCGACCTTTAGGTGCAACACCCGGTCTTGCAAAATCGTTATCAAAATGTACAGAGAGATGCTGCCTGGGCCTGTTCTATCGGCAAGGCGGCCGTTTCCTGCACGCCGTGTCCCCGCTCCCGTGCCCGCCGGTACCTGCAGCTCCGGGAAGCTGAGCACGACCAGGGAGGCGCAGGCGCGGGTCTCGTCTCCCGTGGGGTAGGACAAGTCCACGCCTCCCACTCTCCGCAGCCCCGCCAAGCTCGGCTCCTCCTGCCACGGCTCGGTGTCCCGGGCCAGCACGGCCGCCCGCAGCCGGGCCTGCTCCCTGCGGCAGCGCGGGCTCAGCGGCGCCCCGGCCCCGCTCGGCACCGACCNTGGCTTCCGGCGGCGGCTCCGCCATGGCGCGCGGCGGAAGCGCGTGCGGGGGCGGGGCCCCCCGGGAGCGCGCGGGAAGCGGCCGTTCCGGGGCGGGAAAACGGCCCTTAGAACGAGCTCTGTTGCGGAACGGGGCCGGAGCGGGGAGCGGCGGCGGCTCCGCCGCAAACCTGGTTGAGTGGGGTGGGGGGGTCGATCCGGCTTGGTCCCGGTTGTGCAGCGGTACCGGAGCAGCGGGGAGAAGGAGCCTGTTCTGCATCAAGGACTGGAAAAAACCCACAACCCGTCCTTTCCCTGCACCAAAGAATGCTGCTTTTTTATAAAAATCCTTCATTTTGAGTTGCGGTTGTGGTTATTTGTTTCTATGACGCCTTCAGAAGCCAGCTTACAGCTGCCACTGTTTCTCCACCATCTTTATGATACATGGAAGCATCTAATGTTTACATCAATTTATAAATGTAGTAAAACAAAAAACAAAAACCATCCAAACAACTCAACAAACGCAACCCCCTGAGCTTTGAGAACGTCACTGGCCCCTGTGTTTGTGGCACTCGCTGTCTCTGCGAGGAACGCTGTCTCTAACTCTCCCTGCGCTCCCGTTTGAGCAGAGCAGCCGCTTTCCATGTGGCAGCAGCGTGAGAGAGAAGAATCTCCTCTGGAAACAGCTCCTGCAGCTCTGGAGCTAATTCAGAGTCTTTTGCATCCAGGTAGGGAATGAGCGATTCCTTCAGGCTGCAAAACAAAGAGCAAGAGCAGGATCAATAGGTGGTGTGTAGCAAACTACAAATGGCACATGGGATTTTATGTGGTAGCAATGCACCATTAAGTAAACAGAGTTCTAATATGTGTATTTGGTAAGCAGAAGGATTAAAGAGCCAGATTTACAGAGAGGGTGAGGAACCCAGAGACAGCAGGTTGCTGAGTGTGCTCATGTTTAGTGCTCGTGGATTTTCAGGGGCAGGGAAGCTCGAGTTAACAACAGTTTGGGTGCATAACCATTACCTCCATGTGGGTTTGAATTCATCCACAGCTCGGACACGTCGCAGCTTCAGGACTATCATCTCATGGAGCTCCTGCAGGAAGGTTTCCAGCCTTGAGTGGACAAGGAAGGTGCTGAGGAGCTTGGCAATCTCTGGACTGAGTTCAGCTTTGTAGTCTGCACTGATGTCTGCAAAAGGATCCTAAAAATACAGTGAGGGGGGAAAAGAACCAAGCACACACATTTGAGCAACTACATCTCGAGAAGAGGAACAGCCGACCAGGCACTGAAGTCTCGGTTTCTTACCCTTCTGAGGCACAGAAGCTGCTCAGATTTGCGGGTTGAGAGAAGCTGCCACAGGGCAATGTTGTGCTTCAGGTGGCATCGTCTAAGGGCCTGAAGGAAACACACAGAGGGAGTAAGGGATGTATTTAGGAACCTGTCCACACAGAGTTCCGCAGGCAGTTCATTGAGCCCTTTTAACCCCGGTGTAGAAGCCCAACTGCAACAGGCTTCTCTCCCCCTCCTCCCTATTTTGCCTTCAATAATCCACTTTTTTGGTTCACAAAAAGGACATCAGATTGGCTGGATTTAGTAAAAACCAGTGCAGGTTTTATCCTGTAAGAATAAGAACTTTGCTCCCAGGACTCACCCGCAGTACGTGAGGGTTTGTCTGATCGCCCATCTGCAGAACGTTTTCAATGTAGTCTGTCAGCAGCATTTCAGCATTCTCCCCAGCCATGGCCAGGAACCCCAGGGTGATTTCAGTGACAGACAGAGCATCGCAGACATCGCTGTAAGACTGTAGCTCCCCACTGATTATGTTCATCACAGAAGTGGGGAGAGCGCTCTGAAAACCAGGAAGCCCAAGCAATTGCTAATATTAGTTTAGAGCCATTCCTTACTGCTGTTGCAGTTGCTAAAGCCATGGGAGATAGCAGAGCCCCAGATTTAGGAAACTGAAAAAGCCTGGCTGAATTGCTTGCCTTTGTAAATCCTGACTGACAGAAGGCCAGCCTGCACATGTTCAAGGCATGCCCAGAGATTAGCAGACAAGCCTGCAGATGTACAAGGCAAGCGACAGAAGACAAACCTCACATTTCTTGGCATGGCAGGGGTCACACACTTGCCCTGTTTCCTGCAGTGCAGAAACCCACCTGATCCATCTTGTTCCTGACATCATTAAACAGCTGTTCATAATTCCGATCGTGTCTGTATACGAGGGTGGGTATGCCCTGTCAGGAGAGAAACCCATGGTTGTAAAGCCTTGGTAACATTGCATGCCCTGCGACGTGCATCGCCCAGCGCAGCCTGTCTGTCTGCCTGCAGAAATCGCTGCTGCCCTGTCCTACCGTCAGCGTGATGAGCGGTTTCCCCTGCAGGAACTTGCTGATGATCTGTTGCTGGATCTTCTCCAGGTCAAAGTCCTGCAGTGTCTCCCCTCCCTTCTCCATGCTGTACTGGCAGTTGGACAGGATCAGAGGAATCAGGTCTCTCTCAACCTCATAGCTGATCAAGTGCAGGTCGGCCACTTCTGATGGACTGATCAAGTACCTGCAGAAGGAAAACAGCCTGCAGCTGGAGCGAGCAGCCCTTACGAAGCAGGGAAAGCCGATTGTGTGGTAGCAGTTAGTACAGAGCCCCCCAAAACGCCTAGCTGGAGTAGCAACATACTGGTCATCTTCCTTGCTGTGTTTGTTCACCGAGTGGATGAAGTCGTTGTGCAGACTGATGAGGTAACTGGCTAGGGCTGTGGAGCAGAGACCCAGCCCGCGGCGCCGCGGCAGGAGCACCTCAAGCTGGCTGTCCAGGGTCAGGTCAGCATCACAGTAGCCTTTAGGAAGCTTGATTTCCCCTGGAATAAAAGGCAGAAGATTGCTTGAGGTGGCGGAGGGGCAGCCGCAATGAGCAAAGTCTCCTGAGCTGAGCCAGGTCAGGAGAAAGTACGTAACCGAAAGAAAGCAGCGCCTTCTGTTCAACTGAGAACACAGCAAGAGGGAAACAAAAACTCTTCCATTTGCACCTAGATCTTCTTAACTCTTTAACGACCAAGGTCAGTTTTGAGGATGCGCCTCAGCATCGCTGACGGGAGGAAGCCGAACCAGCGGCAGAGCAGAGATTGCTGTCCGAAGCTGGCAAGCCCTCGCTCCGGCACTCAGAACAGGGCTGGCACGGACACGTACTCACCGCTGGTGTCCAGCGAGCTCCTCAGCTTGTTCCACACAGACAGAAACACGTTCACCCTCCTCTGGAACAGGTCCCTCATCACATCTGAGGAATAATAGAAAGAAGAGTCTTGAAACGCCTTTCACTGGCAACACCATGAAACTCCATAATACAAGGATTTTCAAAGCACACCACCAAACTCTAGGCAACTGCTCAAACAGATCAAGAGACACTAAATAGACATTAAACAGTTTTCTGATGTTATCAAATTGAGTCATTTGCTCTGTTTGTTTAAATTCTTCCGTTATTGTCTGCTATCGGCCCACGCTACAAGGCTGGATGGATCCTTGGTCCGATTCTGCATAACCTTTAAGTATTTTTCCGTAAGTACTTAAAACCACATGTAATTGTCCTTAAGTACAATAGGAGTTGCCACAAAAGGTCTGTATGCTGCCTATGAAAGGAAGGACAGCTATTTCACCTTCCAGGCAGGCCCAGCTCTAGGGCAGAGCTTAAAAATTCAGCACACCCACTGCTGCATTCAGGGATATCTCAACTATCTCTGAACGGTCCCCACCCCTTGTGAACAACCTTCCTGTGCTTAATTCTCTTTAAAACCATCTGATGACTCTTCCAGGGTTAAGGTCTCCAGTTGATTCAGATGGGAGCTAAAAGGAAAAGATGAGTGTTTAAGATTGCGAGCTCAAGAGAAGTTGTCGCTTTCATTTTCAACTGGCCTATCCAGCACTTTTTGTTTCACTAGTTCCACTTTTGGCACAGTCTTCTCACCCGAGAGGGGCTCGCTGAGGAAGTCTCTGATGGAGCAGTGCTTGACATCAGTGGTGTTCTGAAACCGCCTCACCAAGTCCCTCTGCAGAGCCAGAATCTCCGGTAAGAATTTAACCAGCCTCAGTTCTGTTTCCTGAGGGAGGAAAGGGAGCCCGTGAGGGAGGACGTCCTCGGACTAACCAGGTTTGAATGCTTTTATGGAATTACTTTTTAAATGTTTAAAATATATTTTACACATGCAGTCCTCAAGATTATAGAAGGTTATGAGAATAAAGACACTGTATAACTGAACAGTGGTTTGGTCCCTGGTGACCAGGGGTTGGACCAGGTCAGTCCAGAGGCCCCTCCAGCCCAGGATTCCCAGAGCTGATCCGAACATCGCAGCCTCTCACCCACCTTCTGCAGAAACCTCCAGAGGAGCGGGACAGTGTCCTTGGCGTTCTTCTGCTGCACGACGTGGCCCAGGCTCTCCACTGAAATCCTCTTGCGGCAGCTCCACATCTTGGAATGATGTATGTGACTGTCCTTGGGCAGCTGGGACAGGAACGTGACTGGGTCACCATACACTATCTTCACTATTGGATTGGAAGAAATTCTCTCATCCTCTTGTATTTGTCTATTTAACTTCAGAAGCTTTTTATCCAAACCCTGCATTAAAAAAAAAAAAAAAAATAAAAAATCTTTATCATCCATCTCTATCATCTCTATCTCTATCTCTATATATCTATATCTCAGAACAGGCCGTGTCTTGCCCTGCTGAACCTCCACTAAAGTATATTTCCCTGACAGCCTGATGACCAGTTGACACAGAAATACGTCAAAGCAGAAGTTTAACTCCTAGGAAAGAAATGTTAAACACACACAGCAAGACAGCTGTTTATACCATAAAGTTGTTCTTTGTTCTCCAGCTCATCCAACTTGCAGGTCTTCCATTCTTGAGATGATGCATACGGGTGGAAAAAGGCAGACAGGATTCATTTGGGGTAACCAGTGCTCACTTGGACAAATACTGCCAACTGAGCTAAGACATTTCTGCTTTTCCAGCTATACAAAACCATCAGATATTCATTTGCACAGGTAGAACAAAGTTCTCTGACCCGTACAAATAAAAGCAGACCTGCAGTTGTGCCATAGGTGGCCTGGCTTTAGGAACAGGTGGGTGAAGTGTAGCACAGATATTACAGCAGGTCAGATTTCCAAATAAATGAGTTTTGAACTGCCCAACTACTGAGATTTTATGCAGCAAATTTCTCACCTCCAATTCAGGAACAATAATTGTGTTTGCAACAATTTCTTCCCATTTGTTTCTCATCTCCTTGGTGGAGAGCACATCATCAAACCAAACTGGCCCTGCAACAGGAATATTTAGTGTCTTACATCTGCAATATTTCATTTGAACAAAAGGACAGATTCTCTAAGCCTCCAGATGGGATATCCTTGCAAGTTAGCATGATGAGCCAAGAGTGATTAGTGAGGTCCTTAGAATCTAAATGAGTATCTTATTCTAGCTGGAGTTTCATCCAAATCAGCACACAGTGATCGCAGGTTTTCAGAGGCTTCAGTCCAGTCATTCACTCGAATGATGTGGACGTTTTTACAAGTCATTCTGAATCCCAGAAAGGTTAAACAAGCTCTCCAAGGTCAGACCACAATCCATGACAGACCAAAGAACAGAGCTTGGAATACTGATTTGTGCTGTCACATACTAAAAACATGGCTATTACATATAAACCCGCTATGACGCAATGACTCACGTCAACTTGAACTCCAGATTCTACCGTGAACCATACTTGGCTATCCCTCTTGTACCAAATGGCTTCATTTAGAGGGCAGCATGCACATTACACACAGCAGGAGCTGCTGTAGTACCCCTGCTTGTGAGCTGAAAGCTCTATTGGATAAATAATGTCAGGACACATCGACAATTCCTTCTCAGAATTATGCACCAAACCCTGCAAACCCCATCTACTTGACCAAAAGAGAAGTAAACAGCCAAAAATTCTTCACTCCCTACAGTAAGAAACAAGCTTCAAATTTCTGGATCTCATCAGCACATCCACCGCCCGTTGGAGAATATCTATTAGCAAAGCAGCTAAAGAACTGCTGCCCTCAAATGCAGATGGGGCGGCAGGTGGTTTTCCTTACACTGGCCTGGGTGCTGCTGGGGGTCCTTGAGGAGGCTGCCGAGGACGAGATGGAGGATGTTGATGGTCTCATCCACACTCTTCCCCAAAATTTTAGTCAGCTGTGCCAAGTCCTCCTGAATATGCTGCTGCAGGAAACTCACCGAGTTGCTCACCGCTGGCTTGATAATATTTTGCAACGACTAGAGAAGCAAAATGGAAGAATGAGCAGAGCAGAGCCAGTAATGTCCCATCCAGCAAAGGCAGACAGAGGTACAGCCTTCCCAGAAAGTCCCAGCCTATGGAATTCTGACCACGTGAACAACTAAACGCAGGTACACGTGTACATGCAGGTGCATCAAGGAACCAGAATCACTCACGTTTGGGTCTTGTATCTCGAGAGGCCGCCCTAGTTACCCGGCAGCGTGATGAAGAGGAGCAGCATCCCACAAAGGTCTCACTACATTTCTTGTGGCCACCTGAACTACTACTGGAAGATACCTGAGGATGTTTTGTGGCTCCCAGCAACATTGCCAGATGCGTGAGCAAGCGTATCAGCATGAAGACAACTGGGGACATGGACCGATCAGACACTCCCATTGTTTTTCTCTGTCGCACATCTCCGAGTATGTGGCCAGTTTGGGTCCTGTCTTCATTACTCCTGTTGGAAAGCATATACATAGTATTTTTTTGCCCTGAAAGTATGACAGGAAAGTACTACATCGTCTGGCACTGAAAAGGTTGACGAATCAAAGCATACCAGAACTCCCGAAAGCCGGGCAGTGCTTTATGGTACATCCCTCCAACACCGACACCACAGTCAAGACAGCGGCTCGTTTCCACAGGACGGCCACACTGGCAAAAAGCAAAGGGAGGACATCAGAGTAAGAGCCTCTCCGGCAGAGAAAGAAAAGGAAACAATTCAAGCTGTAACTGGTTAATTTGAAAACTGCTATATACTGGGAGAAGACCCTCTGCTTCTTGTTTCCTAGATTTACAGTATACACTGTGTTGGAACTGTTCTAAATTTCACGTTACAATGGTAAAATGATTAGTAATATAGAGAATTTAGAAAATGAACTGCTGTGCAACGGAACATAAGTATCAGTACATAAACCAAAAGATTTTTATTGTTGAAAACATCACTGGCTTGAAAACCCACTAATCTAAACTCTTACCTCTCCCACAGTGCAGGGGTGGCCATTTGGACATGCTACAAAGAAAGAGAAACAAACCAGACAGAATTATAAGATATTTATAAAGTCCCTGTTATTTGCTTTCACAGGGACCATCATCTTAGAGCAGGAAACATGCTTCAAGATCTAATCCAAAGCACTGACAGTCCCAAAGCCCAAAGGAACAACAGACCCACGTAGGAAGCCGAGGAATTTTTCATCTTCTCTCCTTGAGGAACAAGGAATAGAAGCCTGAAAGGTTCTGCTACCGAGCCCCAGAGGGCTGTGAGCAGGAATGCCAACAGCTCTGCACTCCGGACTAGACCCAACCCCGATGCGCTTCGGTGCATCACCCACAGAAATCGTAGCTACAAGTCCTTATTTATAAAGGATTGCTCACGCTGTGGGGTGTGTCTGTCCTCACATTTGGAACCGTTTCATTCAAAACCCAAGGATGTCCCTTCCGTTTCTCTCACAGCCGGTCAGGAGCACTTACCGTACCAGCGCAGGGCGGCCAGTCCTTGCCAGGCCCTCGCCTGAGCCATTATATCTTCTGGCATTGTAGGCAGAAAAGAGTGCTAAGGAGGAAAAAGGTGAAAAATGAGTATATAAATCAGCTGTTTCCTGCAGCGATTACTCACTGCTTCCTTATTCATGACGGGGAAGCAGACACATCTAACAGCAGAAGTCATGCAGATGACATACATGCACATTTTCAAGTTCTGCCTTTGAAAATTCTACCCTTAACTGTTAATGTTGGTAAGCCTTGCACGTGCAGTCCCTAGACAGGGTGAACGGGACTGCTCTGGGGTGGCCTGGCGTCCCCTGCTGTGTCCCTGCGGTGCCCTCGCGCCCGGGCAGCGGGAGCGGAGCAGCAGGTCCGTCCCCCGCCCCAGCCCGGGGCTCCGCGAGCGCACGGGGGTCCACCCAGACCTGCCAACCGCGTCCACACTCGCTCAGATACCTGCAAACCTATTTGGCCAACCCTGCTCAGGATGCAGAGGTACCTTGAAAAGGCACCAGCCCAGAGCTCGACGTTGTGCTAATTAATCCCAACACCACTGAAATAACCATGCATCAGTAACTCACAGCTAAAACGATAAGTTGGTGCGTTTGATGTTAAGACAGGTTAGATTACAGAGGATGCAGCAGAGAGATGAAAGAACTGGCAACACGCTGAACTGCCAGCCGAGAGAACTCCTCACCTGCATGGCGTGCGGGTGGAACGCCAGGTTGCTCAGGGGCCGCAGGACGGGGCTCTGCCCGCACAGCAGGACGGCTGCGGTGTGAACAGCCATCTCAACCAGCGCTCCGTCCCGGCCGGAGCTGCCAGGAGCCACTGTCAGAGATGGCAGTGTGTTCAGCACGAGAGAGGCTGCAAAGTTCTGCAGGTCTGGAGAATTCAGGACTTGGGAGTTCTGGATGAACTTCAGCATAGCATCTGTTTGCTGAAAGCACACACATAAAAATGAACCCAGCATGATATTGCCCACCCAGCTGAAGGGGACTATCAGCTGCTTCCCATGCTGTGTTGCCCTGCTTTGAAAACATTTCCAGTCTGCTTTGATCAGTACATAACTGTATTAGGGGCTAAAGAACAAAAGGCTCTTTCACCCATGATTTAAATGTCATTCATCCTTACCAACGAAGCACGTTTGTCACGAGCTTCCAAAGTGTGGTTCTTACCTGCTGTTTGGGATGAAGGTTTGAGTCACTAACTCCGTACAAGGCGGTGACCTCTCTGAAAACAGCCAGGAGCAGATGGACAGACCGCGCAGCCCGGGAGCTGCCGGGCGCCTGCAATACAACAGCTCACGATGTGGTGCACAAGAGGCTGCAGTTGTCACAGCTCAAGTGTGACAAGGTTTCAGCTCTTGCTGGATATCCAGGCTTTAGCAGGTCAGTGGTAAAGCTCTCCCCACAAATGAAGGGGGATAGCACAGAAATGGCTGGTCAAGCCATAAATGAGTAATTGACAGCACTCATGCTGATTGAGGGGTTTACACCAGGAACCTCTCAAGTATTTTATTCTTCTAACATCCAGTCAGAGTTGTGATATCACTAGGCAGCAACCCACATATGCTTTCCTTCCAATCAAAGCAACAACCAAGTGGGAAAAAAAATCCCAACCAGAGCGTAATAGATAGTCCTGAGACATTCAAAGGTGCATTGTTTGCAAACTTCTTCCTGAAGATTTTCATACACAAAATACAAACTGGAAAAAGGTTGAAATTACACAGAAAGCAGCTAGGCAGATTTGGGCAGACAGGGAGGGGCATGAAGCCTCTTTGAGCATCAGCCTGCTCTCCAGCCAGCCGGCTGCAAGCTGTCTGTACTGCTTGGTGTAAAATAAACCGCTGTGATGTATTACAAGGGGAGAGAAGCAAGATGAGGCAACCAGAGATAACCTCAAAGTTACGTATGCTAGAACACAGGTGAGAAAGTAAAGCAAAGGTGTGTCTGCTGGGTTAAGCCACAGCAACTTCCATGCCAAGGCAGCCCGGGCGTCTCCACTGAACAGACACTGTCAACAGGAACACCAAGCTTGAACGCTGACCGTCCGGAGCCCACAACGGGGTTACGGCGAGGAGAACGAGCCCTACCTTCTCTGCCTCCAGCAGAGCCTCAGTCTGGCACTCAATCATGGCTTGGCCCACGGCGTCACGCAGGGCTCGGTAATTCTCACCGCACGCCAGGTAACGATCGATGTGATTAGACTGGCTGTTCTGTACCTGCAAAGGGAAAAGCCCACGGTGAGCACCGCGGACACCAAGCAGCCTTTGGACAAGGCAGAATCTCCTCTTCCCCCCGAGAACTGCGGCATTTCAGCCTTTGCAACGAGGCAGCGGGCAGGCCCTGCCGGCCAAGCGGCTCCTCCGCCACCCTCGGCACCAGCCCCACCGCGGCGAGTCCCCCAGAGCCACACGGCAGGACAAACACCCAAAGCAGCACAAGGTGGAGACCAGAGCCATCTCCGAGGAGACCGCTCTTCACCTGCTGCAGAATTTCCGCCGGGAACACCCAGTTAAACTGGGCCTCAGTGACAAGCTTCTGAGCAAATTCCATCCCATACTGACTGGCGATTCTCCGGACCAGGTAAACACGATGCCAGTCATTCCTGGAGAGGCTGCAGAACGCTCTCACGTTCGCCAGGTAACGCTGCTTCTCCTCTACCTGGTCTTGCTCTGGAGGAGAAAAAAGCTCATTTAGTGTTGCCTCAGCCAGGTTTCAGACATCTCTGGGATGCATCTCACCAGCACAACAGCCTCAACGCAACGGCTGGACACTGAAGTCCCTTGGAATCAGTTATGTCACTGCACTTTGATGCTGCACGAACTGCATAAGTATTTGAGACTCCACACACACTGTCCCCCCTTATTGGGTCAGTAAATCAGCTCAAAACTTCTTTTACTTATTTTTTTGGAAGTATTTCTTCACCCCTTTTAGCTGTGCAGAGCTCACATTCTTATAAAACACAAAGTCTTACAATAGTCACGTATCTAAAGCATCATTTATGCTTTATTCATTTATTCCTTCAAGTTCAATTTAGTTGGTTCTAAATAAAATTTCCCTGTTGGCATCTGGAGGATGAAGTAAATCTCCTTCCAAAGGCACAACTGCGATGTAACTGCACCCGAGGGGTCACTGCCACAGCCTTGCTACTACTGTAGTTACAGAGCACTTGTAATACATGGTCAAGAGGACAAGTGATGACCAACACTTCCAATGAAAGAGAAAAGGAAAAGCTGATGCACTCGTTCTTGGCCAGGCATCAGGACAAGTTCTAGCACAGCAGAGGTGCACTGACTGTGCCCAGCCCACCTCCCATGGTGACTTTGCCCTGTACACAGAATTTCCATCTGACAGCAGGATCATTAGACTTACCTGTGCCCTTGTGCAAGTCAAAGAGCAGCTCTGCAGCTTTACTCAGGTACAAGCGAACCTTGGCCACTGCCTGCAGATATTCAACAGATGATTCCTGAGGCGTTTCTCGGGTGTTCCTCGGGAGATAGTTCTCCGGAAAGCCCCTGTCGCTGGACACATGGTTCATTTGCTCATATCCAAAGCTGCCCTCAGACTTTTCACAGATGGAATCCTAAAGAAGGAGCAGAGCCACTTAAATCTGATGTCCTGTGCATTGGTACTCGACACGTCCAAGGCACCCTCAGCGCAGGAAGCACAGTGAACTCCTGTCTCGCGGCCCCTGCGCCCCAAAGCCAGCAGCTCCTCCCTGGGATCTCTGGGGCGCTCATCCTCAACCTCCGCCACGTCACCGAGCGCCTCCCCAACGCACCCCAGCTCCCGCCCGTGCTGCCCAAGCACGCGGCTGAGCAAGAGAGCGATGGGCACGCTGGCTGGCCACACATGCTGAAACACATTGTGTGCCCCAAGAGACCCAGCTCTACCTGTCTTTCCCTTTAAAAGAACACAATTTCTGATCTTATCTACAAAGTCACCATTTTAATGAAAACTATAAGAAATGAAACCTCTACCCTGCTGTCAAGTTTGTTTAAAATCGTCAAAAGCATTAAAAGTTATTGTAGGGGAGGAAAGGGAACAATCCAAACAGCATAATAATCTAAGCCTTTGCAAACAGTGAAGTGTCTGTGAAAACAAGACGGCAGCCCAGTACTGGACTAACTGCACCCAGAAATCTCCCTGCTGGCTGCACTCCTGGTTGGAGTTTGAGTCTCACCAACCCACACCAAACACTAAGACACCTCCCATGGTGTCCGAGAGAAAGAATTTCTGTAGCGCTGCAGACGCACAAGCAGGGCTGGTGGTCCTGGAGAGCAGGTTCTGGTCAGGCGATTTGATCTAAGCTCCCTTTTGGGCTTTCCAGTTGGGCAGCGAGCTACGTGCACACGAAACTTGCCTAAAATTGCTGAAGAATTTATATTCTTGACTTTTTATTCCTGCAACAGTTTAATTGCCCAGATCTTACCTCCAAGCAGTTGACGAAAAGCAAGTAGAGTTCTTTTTTGTCATTTTTCTCTAGAATCTCGTTGTGCTCTACCCGGGACAGGTAGCGTTGCACATCATTTTTCACTTCATTGAAGCTACAGGAGAGAGAAACACCCCCTTACCACAGCTGCAATACTGATGGCTACTTATGTTCTAAATCACGATCAAACTACTAGTTATGTCCCTCTGACAGGTGGGGTCACATTGGATCCATCTGGAAGATGAAAACACAACCATACAGCTTTAGGTCATTAATAGCCAGGTAAACCTGGGCATGGCCTGGTCAGGTCCTTCAGCACAAGCCACATGCAAGCCAGCCAAGTTGCACAACTAATGCAAAGGAATGGGATGAATTTCACCTGTAATAATTCAAATACAATTAATAGCATGGAAGTGAGGAGAACAATCAGGTTGGTTTGATAATGTCATGAAAACCAAAGCTGAGCCGCCCCCAGTGTAACATCCAGCAGTTGTGTGACTGTGTTCACCTGTACTTCAAGAGGAGCTTCAGCATCACTGAGCGGATGACGGGAGTTTCATCCACTTCATCGTTAAATGGGGACAGAAATTTTGTGTAGATAGCAGGGTGATCTGTGGAGATGAGAAAACAACAAGTTTGGCAGGTGAGAGAAAGCGGCAAGAGAGTCAACTCCATGACCTGAGCATCGGGACGAAGGCAGCTCACCTGAACCTTTCAGGAGGTTTCTGTGGACAAACAGCAGGTTAAGGAGCTCCTGGGTCACCTCTGCCTCGGGGGGTTCGTTGTCCTTGAAGCACATGGTAGTGACCACATCTATGAAGAACTTATTGCATCTCTGCCGGAACAGGGCATTCCTTGCTAAGGCATCTCTAGGGGAAGGGTAAAAAGCATTAAGACAATGTTCAAATACAGAAGCACTTAAATAATGGATGAAGCAAAGCAAACACAGGCAAAAGTCACCAGGGTGAGAGACTTTTCCAGCTTTCCAAAAGGCATTTGTGCCACACTTCAGTGGTGGTGTCTGCAAAGGCTGTATCATATTAACAACTAAGATCACAAATGGCAATATGGTGCCACTCACTTTTAGTGAGATTTTCGCTAAGCTTTCAGAAAATAACCCAAGGGGACAAGGAGGTCTCTTGTCCCCTTCAGCCCCTGACAGTGCTTTAGCTTCACAGGGTTTTGTAACTACAGTTTTCTTACGGGGCCAAGGCAACATCTTCCCTTCTTTTGAAGCAAAGAGAAAATGGACAGGACCTGTTCCAGCTCCAGAAAGAGCAGAGCAGAGTTCCCTCCACCCATTCTGCTCGTGTTGACAACAGAGCTGCGAATAAGAATCCCCTCATACAACCAGCCCCACTGCGAGGCGTCCCCCTTGGCCAGGGTGGGATACCTGAGCTCCTCAGAGACCTCCAGGTGAGCATCCTCCATGGCCACCCTGCAGTACGGACAGTGCATCTGCGCTGGGACCAGCCACATCCTGATGCACTTCTGACAGAACACGTGGTAGCACGGCAGGCAGACGGGATCCTTCGGCTCTCCCAGGCAGATTGGACACGGCTTCAGGCCGTATCTAATTCAGAAACAACAGTGAACACAATTGCTCCATGTTGTCTTACCAAAAGCCTTCACTAAATGTTCATCTGCAACTAGACCAAGAGGAGACAGTGTAAGACGTGTTGGCTAACTGCTTATCTTCAGGGTGCAGAACGGAATGGAAGTTACCGCTCTTTGTCTGGCTTTCATGACATTGTACACAGCACCGCCTGATGCCCAGAAACATGCTGGCCACACAGGCAACATCCAGCTGGCCCTGGCGCTTGTCTCAGTGTCGGTACCTGTAGAGCCGGCTGCTGACTTCATCCTTGCACCGGCACAGCACTTTCATCACTGCAACAAAAGTCGGATGAGTCTTCATGTCTGAATCGTGCTGAAAACACTGCAGAGGAAAGGGACAAAGGTATGTGACTCAGCTCTAACACCCGAGACTAAAATTCACATGATCAGCAGAGGCAAACAGGGAAGAGGTGAAATCCCATCTTTGCTTACCTCGGCAAGAAGCAAAGTATATTTTTTCACTAAATTCTCAAGTTCTGGCATCAGAGTGTCAATGCCTAATAACACGTGTTCTACAAACAGAGACATGGCGAAAACTCGGTTCCAGCAGACTCTGCGGGAGGGAAAGTGCGGTTTCAAAAACTACAACTACGAGCTGAGAGCACAAATGGAATCGCAGTAGCAGGTCAGCCTAACGATCTCACTGCTTTTCATGTTCCCCACTACAGCATTTGTGCCCTTCTCATGCACCTTCTTCCTTTGCTCTCTGGTTATCAGCCCCGGCTTCTTGTCAAGGACAAAACCCAAACCAGCACCTGGCACAGGGAGCTTCTGGCACAGGAGCCTGTCCCGTAGACAGCGCTGCAGCAGAACCGAGAGCACTGCAAAGACCTTCGCACACCTCTAACTGCTCTAGCAAGGAACTGATTTTAAAAATATAATAATCACAGTTAACCACACTTTCTTCACTTCAGTTAAAGTACACAGGGTCTGCGAGAAACCAGGACAGCTCTCTGGGCTTGTCTTCCACGACACAAGACTCCATCTTAGATGCAGAGAAGTTCCCCATCTCTCCCAGTCTTACATGGGATGAAGTGGGGAGACATTGCTGGTTAACAGGAACTTCAGGAGAGGTTTAAATAGCCCCTGAACGCAGCTGGAATGCACTGGATCATACTGCCAGATTTAGAGGGACAATCTACATGAGGTGAGAAAAAACGTCTGGTTCTTGGTATGTGACTGAGCCCAGCGGGAACCTGGAAAGGTTTGCAAAGCCTTCAACTGAGAAAAGCAGCACCAGAGCAGCTTCCAGTCCATACTAATGTTCTTACTAACAGCAAGGCAAAGATCAGGATTGTGAACAAATCTGTGGTACGTACTCGAGTTGGTTTAGCAGCTGATGGCACTGACTCCCGCGCCTCTGTACATCCTTCTCTTTACAAAGAAATTCAATGGGCATATGAAGATTCTTCACTTTCTGCAGCCAGATCTCTGGATGGGCTGTCTGCACTTGATTCTGCAGCTCTTCAGCACATGCCATTGCAGCAAACACATCTAAAACCTAGATACACACACAGGGTGTAAGTAGAAACACAACAGTGGCATTTCAGAATTATTTGTGCACCTTGGGCTCTCGATCTGGTTTGCTTTAATGTATTCAACTGAACAACTTGATTATCTTAAGTTCTGGAATTCTCATGCTCATGGCTCAGATCATTAGCACATCCTATTAACCGATGTGAAAGCAAGGCAAACCATTTTAAATCCTGCTAGTAACAGTGACAACACATCAGACTATTCCTAATACTGAGCTCGTGCTTCCCGCTTTAGTGTTGCTGAATCAAGAGGTGACTGAACTGTCGGTAACTCAGCGAGGACAGCGCTGAGGGTCACCCAGTGCCCGGGGGGCTCTCTACCATCTCTGACTGCGGCGTTCGGTGGAGCTGCTGGTTCAGAAGGTAGGCGACCGCTTGAGGGTGCACAGCCATGATCCTAGAGAAGTTCTGCAGGCGGCTCTTGAACCGATTGTATCCCAGGTGGGCCCACGGCAAGGACGGGACCATCTCCTCTCTTCTGGGAGACGTTGCCTTCCATTCCTCTATGCAGGATAAGAATGCAATCCGCAGACACTACAAGTGCAGAAAAAAGTTAAAGTTAGAAAAGAACTTTTGGAATCAATCTCGTACTGGAAATCCTGGCAAAATTCTCTGAAAGGAGAGAATTGGTACTTTACAAGATAGCCTTAAATGATGTGTCAATTTTTACAGGGGCTCCTACGAAAGGACTGTTCTGAGTAAGGTCTCAGCAATTTCAGCAACCATTGTCAAATGCATCTGCTTTGTAGCTGCCTTGCTGTTAGTCTGTCTCAGAGCAGGACTTCGTCCGAAAAGGCCAGACTGACACAGGGGCACGGTCACTGCCGTCCTGCTCTCCTCTCCACCCAGAGGGTTCCCAGCTCTTGTTCCAGGCACTGACCTGCAGCTCCTCTCCGGAGGACACACCGATGCTCAGGACAATAAAGTCCGTGATGTAGCACTGGAAGAGCATCTCCTTGTCTTCCTCAGTCAGAGCAGAGATAAATTTTCCCAGTGCAGTTTTCTGGAAGATATCCACAAACTTCTCCGCTTGGTCTGGAAAATGAGAATGCAGAGAAAAGCTGAACATCAGGAGGAGGCTGGGTTTGACACAGCTTCTGTCCTAAAGAGACTGACACCTGATTAATCACTGATGCATGCAACACTCCCCTCATTCAAAGCATTAACAAGGGATTCGAGGCCAGGCCTTCTCAGCCCAAGCACCGGTGTTGTATTTACAGAAACTCACCTTGTCATTTACTCTTGGCATTTCCACAGCATTTTGAATACAAGGGCACAGAATATGTGCAAGACAAACAGTGAGAAGCACAAAGAAAAGCCAGCTGCACAAAGCTCTGCTGGCTCACATGAGCACAGAGGGAATCAAGGTGACTCCAGGGTTGCAGAAAGGTGGAGGTTTGGTAGCACCAAACCAGAGTTTACAGGGCAGATGGATGGAGATGCTGTGTCACCAGCTCAAGGCAGGCTCTCACCTTCTGTGTTCTGGATGTATTGAGCTTCCAGCCACAGCTCATCCAAGTACTCCTTTATCCTCCAGCTGAAGGGCATCTCATTCCCAGCATCAGCAGACACCGTCATGTTGTTCTGCACCAGAATTATCTCTGGCTGAGAGCTAGGAGATCAAAAGGTCATTAACACACTGGGCTTTTGCCTGGAAAGCACATTCAGACAGAGGCAGGAAGCTGCAGAAAGCAAGAAATTAGACCTAGAAAGGGAGGAGGGAGAGGAAAAGAACTGAAGGGCTCGTTAACACAGCTCAGCCTGCCAGCTGTGTAGCATCGGGACTCAGTAAGTGTTCCCTGGCCCAAGGGCTGCAGTGCAGGACACGTGGGCTCCGGGGCTGGGGAAGCAGCGTGAGCACGAGAGGCAGAGAGCAAAGCCCAGGAGCGCTGGGGATGAGGCACAAAGGACAGACTTGTGCAGCCACCGAGAACCCTGCGGCCTTGGGCACAGCACAGGGGAGCGACCAACAGCGCTCACTCCCATGTGGATGTACAACCAGCGCTGGCCTGGTCCCGGCGCTGCTCTCGGCAGGGACTCACCTGCTCATGCCCGCGGCGGGAGGGACAGGCAGAAGTTTCGTGTCGCTGAAGATGAACATCCACAGGTCTGTCACCCACCCAGCTGGCGGCTTGGCCAGCAGCTCCAGGTTGCCGTTTCTGTCTATGACAGCAACCAGGAGAGCCAGGAATGGAGTGATCACGTTCTGGATGCGCTTCCACAGGGTGTGCCTTGGGGCAGAGAGAGAGCGAGAGACCCAGAGGGACAGTGAGCAACAGTATCAGCAAACCAGGAGGTGGTGGCCCTGAAAAACTGCTGACATTTGCATGTGAGAAAGTCCCAGTCCTGCCTTTAAGGAGAAAACCACTACCAACAAAAACCCCTACACTTGTGATGGGTGGCTCGCCTGTAACCCCGCTGTTCCACCCAAAGCGCTTGTGCGTTCCTGCCCTGTACAGCCCATCCAGCTCTAAGTCACCCACCCTCGGGAGCCAGGAGAGACAAAAGTGCCTCTGCAGGGCCCCCAGCACAGCCCAGAGACTGACACCGCAGATGCTCAGGTTGCACAGAACTGCTGTCTCTGCACAGTTGCCATTTGCGCTTGGAAGCCTGCGGGTCACAGGATATTGCTGCTGTGCTCACCTGAAGGTACCGGCCTCCTGGAGAGCACTGAGGTTGGAAGCCTCCCGAAGCACCCAGTTTTTCGGGTAAAGGGAATTTTCTTCTTGCTTCTTCAAAAGGTTGGAGAGACGAGCCTTTGTTATCTTCAGGAAAGAGGCTAGAAAACAACAGGGAACTTGCCTTTTCTCTTCCATTGGCATTGGATCCAAATCCAAGTATCACACCACCACCAACATTTTACAACTGTTTCAATAATCAGCCAAGCGGGAAAACAAACCAACCAGCCAGCCAGCCACCAGAGCTGGAACAGCCACAGCAAAAGCCACAACCTGAACTGCAGGACAAGCCCTGCAGCCAAAGGAGCAACAGGCCGGGGCACAGACACACACGCTCTGGGGAAACCGCCTGGGAGACCCACCCTGTGAACACCACAGCAAGGTCCGCTGAGCTTTGGGGCGCCACTGAATTAAGGTCCACGTTTTTCTGGTCCCCTGGGTGCCCAGGGACAGCGCCCGCTGCAGCCAGGGAGCACGTACCTTTCAGGTCATTCTCTTTGGACAGGAGGCCAAGGAGAATCTTAATTCGCCTTGTGCTTCGACTAAGATCTTCATTTTGGTCCCGCAGCATCCCCACAGCACTTTGTACACAAGTCCTCAGGAGAACAGTGGTGTCCAGGATTTCACCCTTCGCAGAAGCAGCATGAAAAACAGTTAATTCCTCTTCAGTTTTACTCCTTTTCCCCAACACATCCCTCTCAAAATGATTATAGTGCTCTCTAGAAAGGGCCTGTGCCCCTTGCATCCCAGCTCCCAGTTTTCCTCATCTCAGGCTGCAAATCCAAGTTGTTCTTTTGCTCTCAAGCACACGATGCACCTGCTGTGACCCCTTCAAATTGGCATGTAACACAGCGCTCCTACCAAGATTCCTGTGAGGGAACACTTGGCAGTTCAGGGGAAATAGTGGAAATGATAAATATGACCATGGAAAACGCCCCCTCCCTGGGAGATGCTGAGGCACTAAGGGGCAGAAGCCACCCGCAGTCACTGCCGTGCGGTCACCCCAAGGCGCTGCAGGGCACGGGGGGCTGGCCAGCACGGCTCCCGACGCACCGCGGTCACTAACAGCTGGAGGGCAGGCTCAGCACCAGAGATCTCAGCTCCAGGGCACAGAAAGGCAACAGAAGCTTTTAAAACTGATTTTTACAAATTAGGAGTATGAAGTGACTAAGGAATTGGAGGGTCCTTAGAATGGTTTACTTCTTCAGTGATGCCGATTTTGATTGGGCAGCAGGGGGAGAAATTTGTGTCTGATCATAACATTCCTGATGCAAATACTGTTCCTGAGGCATTTCAAGTGAATGAGAATGCAAAGGGTGTGTTGCACCGAAGGGTGACAAAGAGCAGAGAGCTGTACCGACAGCTGAGAAGCCAACAAACGTGTTCTGAACTGACCTCACAGTGCTCTGCTTCTGGCACCGGCGTTTGAACCCCCTTGTTTTCTTCTTGTTCTTTACCACTCACAGGCAGAGCTGCAACTGAAGTGTAGAATTGTTGTTAAAAAGAAGCAGTACACTTCTGCACCAGTCAGATAAGGGTTTAGTTAGCAACAGCATCCCAGAGCAGCAGAACATCTGTCAGAGATCCATTATCACCTGCATGAGAAGCTGAGATCCAGCTCTCTAAACACAGCTGCAGCTGCCAGGGCTGCCCAGCCTCACGCAGCAAGAACCGGAAAAATGTGACACTTGGAGCTAACGCACTAAGCTGTACCAGGATCCTGTGAGGCAGTACGGCGAAAGGAAAAAGCATCAGAAAAAACTGAGGGGAAAGAAAAAGTCTCTTCTAACCTTCTCACAGATTTAGGTGAACGGATCTATATTCATGCAAGTGAGATATTCTCTGGAGCGAGTCCTTGTCCGTGGTCTCTGCCACGCAGCATCTGCTGCCTCCCGTGCTGAGAGAGCACCTGGGGTACTGAGCAGTGCAAATACCACTTTTTTGTCAAAAATTTAAACAAAAAAGGGAAAGCTACCAAATTAACCTACTTGATGACCAAAGCTGCAGTTACAACTACAAGCTGGTAGTCATGTTGTGACCCCCCCACTCCAAAAAGCAGACGCTGAGCAAGGACAGTCATTAGATATGTTGTACCAGGTAAAAGCGCCACTAGCACCAGGCCTGGGAGTGCATCCCCCTACCCATCCCTGCCCCGACACCAGCATGCAGCTCACCTTCGGTTTTAGCTGAGTGCTCACAGAACATCTGGCTGATGGTGAGGTTCTGCAGGGCGGTCATATCCGATACCATGTCTTTGGATCTGCGGAGATCATCTATATGCACTGACTGCCACAGTCCTAAAGGCAGAGGAACAAAAGCTCATGTCATGCCTGCAGCATGCTCTCTGCAAGAGCTTCCCAAGAATTCTCTCCCAGCAGCTCTGGGGTAGCAGCTCACATTCCGAGTTCGTTTGCTGTCACTTCTTGATGTGCAAAGGGAAAGCAGCAGCTCACGTTGAACACGCTAATACATGCTGCCCTGACCAACGGGGCGCGGGGGCTCTCAGAGCCCACCACACACAGCGGAACGCGTACTGGGGTGTCTGCTGGGGGACAGCACACCCGTGCGCTGGCATCGGGCCTGTCTGCTGCTCGCCAGCTGACCAGAAACGGGCTCGGGTGTCCGTGGGCAGGGCCAGGGGCTCTCACAGAGGAGACCGCGACTCGGAGGTACCGACCCCCAGGGCAATGCCCATGGGTCAGGGAGGCTGCTCTGACAACCCACAGGACACACTGATTCCAGATTTTAATTATTAAAAAGGAAGGTGAACAAGAGAAACGTTGCTCCGTTTGCCTGAAGGCAGTTAGGGAGTGAGGAGGCCAGACCCACCTCCATGGAATCCCACGTAGGACGTTCCTCCTTCCACCCGGGAAAGCTTTGTAATGAAATAAACAAAGACAGAGACTTCTCCCAGGTCCACCTTGTTGAGCTCGTTAACAACCGTGTACCTACAGAGAGGAAATGCCATTGGCAGATCAAACAGACAGGTCAGGCCGCGATGTCTCCTCGGTGGGAGCGGTTTCTCCCCACGTACAGCCAGAGCAGCCGAGCAGAACATCCAGCTGGAACCACTTCACGCTTGACTCACCTGGCTGAGGCCACGAGCTGGGCATTTTGAGAGCCATCTTCAAAGTCTGTCTGAATTATAAGGACTTTATTTCCTGAGGTGGCACCAAGGAAATCTCTAAAGAGGGAAAGGAGATTTCAAATAAGTCACTACATAAAAACCAAAACACTAAAATACTGTTGTGGGAAAATAAGGGAAGATTGGTGAAGAGGATGGTAAACGTGCTCATGTGACTTGCAGCTGGGGTACAGAAAAATACATATATCATTCCAATTGTTGTCTGTCCTCGAGTGTTTGACAAGTAGAACATCTGTGTTCTGATAACACAGGCTCGTAACAGACTCAGAGGCAGCCTATCGAACATGCTTGAGACTCCTGCCCCGCTGCGGGAGAGATGACAGCACCGTGGTGAACTACAGCCACGCGAATCCCTGAAAAACGGGCACAACCGGCAGGTTTGGTGACCCTGTAGCAAGGACCGCGCTCCGCGGCGCCTGCATCCCGCCTGGGCGCTGCTTTGGGGATCCCGCTTGGGGAGCTAACAAAAATAAATTCACTCTTTGCATTTCAGCCGTAGGTTTGTGGTGTTCCTGTGCTGACTGTGTAGTCACTCCACATTACCTCTGGCTGCTGCAGGCAGGAGAGATTAAAACACCCATCCTACAGCGACGGAATGACTTCAAAAACCCATCTCAGGATGATGGAGCTAATTCAGTTTGCACTGGGCCAGTGCACTGTTCTACGCAGGCCTCTGGCCTCCCTGTGCCATGTGTCACTCGTGCTGCGCTGCCCACGCAGGCCCGCAGCCACAGCCCGCGCGGAGCAGGACAACGCGCACCCAGACCCACCGGACACGCTTCAGGAACGAGAACTCCGTGTCAAAGCGCTGCAGGAACAGGATCTGCGGCCTCTGCGCTCTGCCCTGCACTTCTCTCTCCAGGCAAGCGGCGTCCGCGCTGGTGAGGAGCCGCGAGAAGGTGGTGACCTGGCAGCATGAGATGGAGTTTGTGCTTTGCCCAGGAATGCAGCAAAAAGGCAGCAGAGACTTATTTGTCCTCCCAGTTACCGCTAACTTGCTGAAGAGCTGGACTGCACCTCAAAAAACCCACACGTTTTTTCCCTGCTAGTAGGAAAAGGTTCAACACGGGCTGTCAGACCAACCCAGGGCCACTGCTGGGTAGATGGACACAACTGCTCTCGGTGCTGCCAGAGACGGGGAGCGCGGCAGCAGAGCGGGGGCAGCCAAGGCTTTGAGAAACGTCTCCTGACCCCCCCCTGCATCTGGTGGGACCCCGTGTCTCACGAACCCCCCCACCTGCCTTCCCCAGCGGGCTGTCCCCCACCACGCCCCAGGAGAAAGCACATTGTTCCCACGTGAGGCAGGAGAGGGAGGAATTCTCCAGCCCATCTCAGCTGAAGTTCTTCAGTTTTGGTACCAAGCAGAAGTAAAACAGAGCTATTGCATTAAAGGCACATGAGATCTCTGGCTGTCTGTAGCTTAGCTGGGTTAAAATCTTCTGTATCCTTAAGACCAGAGGCAGACACAAAGAAATGAGGGTTCTAAGGCTCCTGACAACTTTTTCTGCAGCCAGAAGCCTGTTTTGCTGGCTGTGCCCATGGAGACAGAACTACTGTCCAAGTAAAGAGATGCACCAGCTCCCCAAACTCACTTAAAACCCATTTGCCAGGAAGCATCAAATACTGCTTCACATGTAGCGGAGGTATTAGATTCTCCAGGATGCAACAACACCCTTGCTGAAACACCCGCCTCTGCACATCTGGGCAAGCGGAACGCCGCCAGGTTCTCCCGGCTGTAGCGATAACGCAGCCCCAGCAGCACAAACCAAAAACCTCGGTGTGGCTTGAGAGGACGCTGCAAGATACTCACCTCTGTAAAGACCGTTTGGTTCCCGGAGGCAGCGTGGATGTGAGCTCGGAGGAAGTCAGCGAACGACGTGTGCTGCTGCTGCTTGAAGTAAACGTTGGCCAGAGAATCGGCCATAAAGGAGCCCACCGAGTGGCAGTGGCGGACGACGGCGTCGGGGGTGGCACAGTTGAGCAGGGCCAGCCGCGCGTCGCTCCTCACGCGGGACGCGAGCTCTGCGGGAGGACACGCCGCTTTCAGCCTCTCCGTGCTCTGCAGGACCACCGAGGCGCAGGTGTTGGGGTGGTAGCCCACAAAGACGTCCGAAGGGCTGTATTTCTGCTGGCTGATGAAGTGCTCTTCTGTATTGGCTGCAGTGAACTCCTGCACCCACTTCTCCAGCCTCTTGACGGTTTCTCTTTGGCTCTTGTCCAGCACAGTGCTGATATCCAGGTAGTGCTTTTCCAGCCTGTTGATCAGCGGGATGGGGAAGTGCTTATAGACCACGTCTTTCTCCTCGATGACGATCAAACGGAACTTCGGGTGCACTCGGCACTTCACCCGGTGGGTGCCCAGCCCCAAATCCACGTACTTCTGGCCAGCAAGGTACACGTAGTATTGATTGAGGGCATCATAGAGGCTTTCATAAAGGTTCTGCAAGTTGAGGAGCACAACCGTTTGGCCGGTTTCCATGCAGACCTTCACTCTGTTGATGTTCCTGCATATCTGGGTGTACTCTTGGTCCTTAGGGAAACTGGAGCCAAAGATAATTTCTGGCTGTTGCCGGGCAGTGAAAAAAGTTTGCTGGAGGATCTGCAGTGCTGCGTAGTTCTCAGTCAAAACAAGCAGGTACCTGCAATCGCCATCCTCACCGCTGCTGTAAATGTTCTGTCGTATCAGCTCAATTCTACTGATGTCACAAGCACGTATTGCTCCTTTTTCTGGTAACTGGGAGGTGAATATTTCCAAGGCATTGACATCATCTTTGCCGCCAAAGTTACGAAGAACAACTTCAGCTATTTCTTGAGGTGTCGGCTCACTTTCGGAACTCTTGGCTAAGGCAAAAAACATCTTTATGAGGCTGTAGTAGTCACGCAGACCAAAGAACTCCCTGTCTTGGGCTTTGCAAATATTTTCATATGCATCTGCAAAGTGACAAAAATACCGTTCGACCTGCAAAGCCCCTCGTGCTGAGCAGCAAATCCCCTCTGCGCTTTTTATGAGCTCTTCTTTGCTGGGGTCACCACGTGAGACAAAGATGCCCCGATTCATTTTAGCAGGGTCCAAAGCCCAGTTGGAAATCCCGATGAAGCCAACCTTTTTGTGAGGAAGAGGGACGTCATCTATGCAGCCGTCTTCCAACAGCGGGTGCAAAGTCTTCAAGGGCATTTTGGGAGAGTCTTCTGCCAGGCCAATCTCGTCCAAAACCACCACCGATACATACTCCTCCAAGTTCTTCCCCTCCTGGAATCGAGCACAGTGCCTGAACGTGCCTATGATCCCCTCCGGCGTGGAGAGAGGGCTGCACTGGAAAGACACGAGATGGATCTGCTTCAGGTCCTTGAACAGGTCTGAAGGAGCAGCCTGGCCCTGCATAGCATCAGCCACAATGGTTTTCGCAAGGGATTTGGAGCTCCCGGGCTTCCCAACAAGAAAAAGAGGGATTTTCAACTCAATGCAGATGACCATCATAAAGACGTTTTCCTTCAAGGCCAGGTTTCTCGCTATGGTGTCTCGGAGGTGCACACCACTCAGGAACAAGTCCTGCATCAGGGAGATTTCCTCCAAAATCTTTTTCTGGGTATCATAAGGCTTTGGGAGGACCTGGCTGATCACACTCCTATACGCCTCCTTCTTCTCCAAGGACGCATGGTAGCAGACCCCGACGGCCAGCACTAAGGCCCAGAACACGGTGTTTCTCTCGGCAGTGCTCTTCGGAGCTCTCTTCTCGGCCAGGTACTTCTCCAGCTCCCCCAGCAGTAGTTTGCTGCGCTTGTGAAACCACTTGAGAACCTCCACGCAGCGCTCCACGTCCCGCAGGCTCACAAAGCAGCACTCGTCGTCCCGCTGCCTCATGTACCGCTGGGAAGCAAAAAGCACTTCTGTAATGACCTCGGCCTCGGCCCACTGCATCGGGACGTGCGCGGTCACCCTCTGCACAATCTGCTGGATATACTTTTTTTCAGTTAAGTTGTTCAGCTGCCCAAAATCCCACACTAACGGGATCATGCTGGGCGGGAGCGCATGGACCCGGTACACAAGCTGTCTCAGTGGAATAGAGCCAAGCTTATCCTTTGTCTCATCGGCTTTGACACGGTAGCCCAACCCAGCTGACTCCAGGCGTTGAATCATCTTCGGCGTGTGCTTACGATACGGGTTGCAGGCTGCTATGATCTGCAGGCCAGAGCAAGAGGCCAACGGCTGCCCCTGGGCCGTGTGGTCACACAGAACCTCCTTGATGCTGCTCACAGCCTCTGTTGTGTTGGCTTCATCGAAAAAGAGGACAGTGTCCAGCCCGTGCTGCTCCTTATTTGCTTTGGCAAGGGCTTCTGCTTCTTTGATCCTGGCATAAATCATCTCTGCGGTCGTACCTCCATGGACTTTTACAAGCTTCATGTTCTCCACCTCTATGTAGCTTCTGCGTAACTTGCACAGAAACTTTATAAGTCTGGTTTTCCCACAGCCTGTTTCTCCCATGATGACAACCGGGATGTTGCATCTGAACCTCATCTCAATAGCCAAGATTTTTAGCATGTTGTCTGTCGTGAGCTCGTATGTCTCATCAGGGTCTATGACCCAGGGGATTCCCAAAACCATGCAAAGCTTTTCTAGCTTCTCATGACGAGGCAACTCATCAAACTGAATATTGAAGGGAACTCTCTGGAGTAATAAGCCTTCGTACAACTGTGATGTCATGACATTTCTCTTGATAATTTTGTGATTCAAAGGATTAATGGCATCAACACCACCACTGCTATTAGGCTGAAGGTGAAAACCAATGAATGTCATGGACACACGATCTTCGTTGAAAAACAAATACGGATGAGGCTCAGACTCCCACTTTTTCCGAATGCGGAAAGGAAGGAGATCTTCTTCTGCAACGTTTTCCAGGTTGGACGACTGCCTTCCTGAACTTTGATCAGAAATGTTGAGGGAAGGTGTTGCAAAATCTCTTGCCATTAAAATCATGAAGGTAACAACAAAGTTTTTGAAACCTTTCAAAGTGTCCTGGACAAAGTCAGGGTTGCAAAAGACTGAAGCTTCACAGTCTCTCAGCTGGACATTGAGAAACCAGGTGAAGTTTCGGAGCTCTGCCCAGGAGGGATCGGTGATCCCGCAGTGCAGCAGGAGCTGCTGCAGACACTCTGCCGGGCTGCCCTCCACAGAGAGCTCCTCGTAACAGAACGCGTCCAGACTGCACCCCTGATCGAACCTCTTCAGGTACTGGAACGGCCTCTGGAAAGCCTCACTGCAGAATTCCTCCTCATCCATCCCTGGGTCTGAACCATCCCCAGCCTGCTTCCCAAGTGTCTCCATTTCTAGCACTTCCTTGGGAGACTTGCACGTTACTTTGGGGAACATGTCAAAGAAATTAAACTTCTGGCTCGCTGACATCTGGAATAGAGGAAAAGAAAATTTGTCATCACAAAGGTGTAGCCCTAATCTTCAGTTTATTTAATCTGTTCTTAGCAGTATTCTTGCCTAAAATCACAGACCCAACTAAATAACAGCAGATATCCTATGCAGCCGTAACACTACTTCCCCCATGCATCACTTCTTCCACTTAAAGTTTATCAAAACAATTAATCCCATTTCCCTCTGCAGTCCCCGTCCTGTCTGTTGACACCCGCAGCCTCTTCTCAGTGCTACCTCAAAGAAAAATGAACCCAAGAAACTGTTGTCGTCTATCCCTGTCACTTCTACACTCTGTTCCTATAGCTGTATAGAAATGTTCTAGTACTTTCAAACATGCAAAGTAACATAAGGAAGATTAGATTTTGCATCTTTGTTTCTTATAAATGTCACAGCGGGGCCAGTGAGGTTTGGACTAACAGGCCTTCAGAAATCACCAACACAAGAAACCCACAACAGGTATCACTTACTGTCTAGTTTTCATGTCACTTGGTCCGACGGCAGGGACATGACTTTGTAAGGGAGCAGCACAGCACGCGCTAACACGGGAAGGAATCCCTGCCCTATGTCTCCTTACAGCCTCAAGACTCATCTCCAGTTATGTACAAACACATGAGCTCAAAGAAACTGTTGTGTACATACATGTCTCGCTGCTTTCTTTGGCACTGGCGATACCTCAAGGATTTCAATGATATACAAATGGCACTTCTGTCGCAGCCACATATTTCCATTATTATCTGACAGATACTGCAAAACCAACAGCTTGAACAGAAACTCTGGAATCCCACTTTGTACCTACCACAAGAAAACACACAAATGCATTTACTCAACATGACTTCCCAGAACGGTGGAAGAGCTGAGGGTGGCCGGGATCTCTGGAGATCTTGTCCAAGCCCTGCTCAAGGCAGGCTCAGCTAGGCCAGGCTGTCCAAGGCCACGGCCAGGCAGCTTTTTAATGGCTGCAAGGCTGGAGACCCCACAGCTTCTCTGGGCAACCTGTTCCAGAGCTCAACCACCTTGATGGTAAAGAGTTCTTTATGTTACGTACACAATAAATAGAAAACGCATCCCAGGGAAATGGCTTACAAAAAACCAAAACCAAACCAAACCAAACAAAAAAAAACCCAAAAAAACAACGCTTTAAAGAAATAATTTGTGCAAGGATCCACACAGAACTTTAGGACAAGGCACCCATTGGAGGATGTACTTACTGAAGAGGTGATATCAAAATGGAATATCATGGGCTTTGTCTGGTGTTTTCTCTTCAGAAAAGGCAGAAGAGATTTTAGCACTTTATCTTCATCTACTTCTGGTTCAATTAGCCTGATGGTTTTCAGAAGTTCCGTACAGTCAGGCTGCCCTGCTTGCAGTCTTTCATGTAGCCTCTTCACATACAGAGATTTCCCTGTTATCATAAAAAAAACCAAACACCAAAAGAACTAAAGCCATCAATATAAAACACATCATACTAAGGTCATACTCAAACGAAGAAAATCAAATGCTGAGCACCCTATTCCTCCGAGATCTCTGAACGTTCCTAAGGGACACCCAGCAGGAGAAGGGCTGAGGCTGGTTGGAGCCGCCGCCTGGAACCGGAGCGGCCCTTCCCGCACGCCTTGTTCCGCTCAGGCTCCCGCGGAAAGCCTTCACTTTACTAGGACTTGGATCTATTCTATTATGCGGTTGTTTCTAAAGCCAGAACATGGAGGGGGAAAAAAAATGGCTGTTGTCAAAGATAAAAGTACCCTCAAGTTTCCCATCTTCTCCTGTAGAAATTAATTTTGCCAAAGCTTACACAGGAGACAGGCACAACTGGGCCACCGATCTCTGCTGGGACAACAGCTCCGAGCGGGGTGAGGACACAGCTGACACACAGCAGCTCTTTCCCAGGATTTTTTCAGTGATTTGCAGCTCAGGAGCTCCGATGCCAGAGGTAACACCTTTGTGTTCTACAGCCCTGATGGATGTTTCTCTTGTGACTGTATCTAATAACTTTTTAAGCCTGTGTAAAGCTTTGGGTTCCACAATTTAATGAAGCGCTGTTTGGAGAACCACCTTCTTCTGTTTGCTTTTCAGCCTGCCAAGTAGTTTTACTCAATACCCTCCAGCTTCTTGCATTAAGAGACAGTCAACAACCATTTCCTACGCAAGAAGAGCAGGCCGGCCTTACAGCCCTTGGCCCATCTCACATGTATTTTCCTGCAGGCATATTTTACCCTCAGCAGGTCAGATTAATCTCATCCAGCATTAGCTGTCTGGTTTGCATTAATTCTGTAAGTCAGCAGAAGGAGACAAGTGTCAGATTAACAAGATGAACCATCTCTAGAGATGCCTCTCTCAGGACAAGATGTCCTTCCAGCTTTCACCTCACCCCAGCGACCATCATCCAGATCACTCTTTTTGCCTAGATGCTTATGACTTGGGCAGAAACCCCAGCGAGGTGAACCCCCCTCCGGTTTTCAACACTCAGCAGACCCCGCGTGGCACGTGACGTCTTACCCACACCAGCTCTTCTGGAGGACACGATCCCAACACACATGTTGGCCTTGAACACAGAGGCAGCGGAACTTGAAGGCTGAGCAACTCTGTAGTGGTGCTGGAGGTACCGCTGGATTTCGGCCAGCGGCCTCTGGGGGATCATGTGCACTTTGTACTGGCTGAAGACAGACGGGATGTAGCTGTGCTCCCTCTCGCAGTTACACAGAATGACCAGGCGATAGGTGCTGTTGTAGCGCTGCAGGTGCTGGAACAGCTCCTCTGCTCGGCAGCTGACATCGTAACTCAGCTCGTCTGCGTACAGCATGCTGTAAATTTTCCCTCCTCCCCCGCAGGGAATGAGGCACCTCCTGAGGAAGAGCCCCACTTGCTCAGCACTGGTCTGCGGGGTGCACAGGAGAACTTCATCAAAAGTGGGCAGGGGCTGGTGGGGGCTGTTCATGTAAAGAGCCAGAGCCGCTGTGAGCACCTCAGAGCGAGGGCACGTGATGAGGTTGGGCTGCCCGACGTACAGAAGGTCCCGGGGAAAGTCTCGTGTGATGCGCCCGCTGTCGCCGCTGGCCAGGTTCTGCAGCCACCCACCCAGCGTATCCATGTCCAGGCAGCTGGGAAGGAAGGAGCCCATGTTGCTCATGTAGCACTCCCAGATGCACTCCAGCCACGCGGTCAGGTCCTTCTCGCCATCCAGCATCACTTCGAAGTCAGGAACAGCCTCCCTCGAGCTGGGAGGCGCCCCGGTCCCGGAGGCTCTGAGGACATCCTGCTCAGTGCAGTTGTGTTTTAGGAACGAAAGCATCATCAGGGCATCCTGGCTGGGCGTCCCCTGCCCCAGCTCTGTGCACAGATACACCAGCTGCTCAGCCGTGTAGTAGTTTAGGTAGAAATGCTGGAATCGTTTTTCATACATGAAGCTTTTCCAGCTCTCCAGGAAACTCTCCATCGTCTTGCAGAGGCCTGGGAGCACAGCTGCCAGATCTCCCTGCCCTTCCAGCACTGGGATCGGTCCCAAAGAGAAGTCTATGAGAACACAGGATTGTCGTTTGGGTGAACAGTACACATGAGCAAGCCAGGAGCGGAAGAGCATGTTCCCAGCTGAATAAAGGTCTATAAAGGCTTGTGCAAGTCTTTGGACATTGGAAAATATCTGTGTGAGGACAGAGGAGAGATAAAAAACCTAAGCTGATTTACCAAGACAAGTCCCAGTCATGAAACCATGGGAAAGACTTTCAATCAAAACAAAGGCTTTGGTCCCCAGCCGGGTGTGCCAGGCCTTGCACTGCAACAAAAGACTCTGTGGCTTTTTAAGAGCAGCATCCCCAGGAAGGCAGTAAGGAATCCGCAGCTCCCTACAAAAGCACAGCAGCTCTCCCAGTGCAGCCAGAAGATGAGGGTCCCAGGCCACTGCCCAGTCTCCAGCTTAGTTCCACCTCAGCAGGGAAGCACAGCGGTAGGAACATCTACTGACCTGGCACCATTCACCCCCAGCAACTCAGCTGTAAACCGTAGCCTTAAAAGCTGATATTCAAGGCAAAAATCCAACCCCAGCCTCAACATCAGTAACCCACTGGGTTTGAAATCTGACCTCGGAGAACTTCTCCACCTCCAAGCCTTGCTCTCCCTTTGCTGACATGAGCATCAGTTTGTTCTGCAGCTCACGGAGCTCTGCGAGCGAGTATTTCCATGACGCCTCGTTATCCCCGGAGCTCCCCGGGAGGGTGAAGCGCAGGACATTGTCCAGCGAAACCTGCCAGAAAACAAGTCATTATCACTGATGTGCACCACGGTTCCACCTCCTCGGGCAGCGCTACACCCGGGAAGGGGAGCACTTAGGAGGCAGCAGCCCCCAGAAAGCAATTGTGCAAAGCGGGAGAACAGCTCCAGCACGTTTCTGACAGTCACCGACACGCCAGCAGTGCTGTCTGCAGGAGGGAAAGCCTCACCTTTTGGCCATCAGTTGGTGCTCTGAGCACATAGATTCCTCTGCTGTTGATGGCAGCTGCCAGCGACAGTGAGGACAGCTCCACGGAGCCGTGGCTCTCCTTCACCGTCCGCAGCCACTCCAGGTGCTGAGCTGACGCGCGCTGTGGGAAGAGAAGACACGGCACTGCCCTTGTCACCCTGACCGGGCACTTCTTTCCAGGATTACATCTGTGCTCGGGACAAACAGCTTGGGCTGGCATGAGTTTCAGGATGGGGAAGGAAGAAATGAATGAGTGCTGGCCACAGCCCGAGCGGTCTGCACAGCTGGTCTTTACCAACACCGTGGGAGGCTGAACAGAGCCCACCGTGCTTCAGTGCCTCTCGCTATAGAAACATGCCCTGCTGCAAAGAGTAAAACGGAGTTCCCAGCCATCTGCCTTCCCTCTTTTGCATCATTCTCCAAACCCTTGCAAGAGCAAAGCTACACCACATCACACTTGGAAGCATCAGCAGTACTCTGGTTTAACCTGTGCTGTACCAGCTACAGCTGCTGCTGTGAATTTTTGTGCCACAGAAACTTCAAATATTTTTCTTCCAATAGCAACAGCTGTGGTGATGTCCCTACACAAGTGCAATTTGCCCCGTGCACTCAATCTCCCAGCCACTCTTGGAAAGCAGCAACACAAGAGGAGGCAGAGGACGTGCTCCTGCAGAACTCACCAGTTTCTTGGGAAGATTCTCGTCACTGTCCAGGGCTCGCCACAGCTTCTTCAAGCAGTGCATGAAGTCCTCAAACCCTGACTCTTGCCTGAGCTCATAGAGCAGGGAAGAGTAGCCGTGCACAGTGTCATGGAAACAGGCCACACGGTCCACGTCCATGTCGTTCTCCCCCGCAGAGATGGACGCCAAGTCTACAAATACCTTCAGCTCGTTCATGTCTTCAATGAGATAAGCACACAAATGAACAACACATGATGTGGCTTTAATGCAATTCCACATCACCACCTTTTACAGCAAATGCAGAAAGAATGGCTTTGGACGGCATCTGTGCAACATCCCTCCACCCATCCTGCCAGCAGCTTCACTGGGCGATTCATCCGCACTAGCGACGTCCTTGGCCATGGCTTTTCTGCGCATTGCCAGGACAGACACACAGCTAACCGCACCACCACTGCACCGCTGAACGGACAGCCTCTGTTCCCTGATATAGCCGGTCTGCACCAAACAGCAGCTCTTGCAGCCCGTCAGAGCGAGCGCGGCTGTCGGGCAGGGTGGCTGCTGGGTGCTGCACGAGGCAGCGGCACGAGCAGCCCGACCGGGGACGCTGTCCTGGGCACGGCAGGGGCTGGACGAGATGAGCTTTGAAAGTCCCTTCAACCCAAACTAATCTGTGTTTAAAAGGGCTATTTCATAGCACGTTCCACGCCGAAACCTTTATGAGGTGCTTGTAACTACCAACACCAGGAGCTGTGAATGCATAAAGCAGAGAGCAGGTGGGGCAGGGACAGGGCATCCCTTCTGCTGGTCGGGGACACCATTTATAACTGTCCCTTTGTCCCCACACAGACCGGCACCCCTGCAGAGCCCCCCCAGCTCCGAGGGAGCAGCACACACCTTGCAGCGCTTCCCTGACCCAGCTGACAAAGTCCTTCTGCTGCGCCAGCTCCTTCAGGCACGCCCGGCGCAGCACGGTGATCCCCTCCAGCAGCCTCTTGGCGTGCACGAGCTCGGGGCTGATGGAGTCCAGCTTTTGCATCTTGTATGATTCAAGCTTTTCTGTCTACAAAGCAAGAGGTGCAAACAAACATTCAGTCTGGAAATGGGAAATACAACCTGTTCTCCAGCAAGGAAAGCCCTCTGCAAAGCCACATCCCAAACAGAATAATACCGCTTCTCTCTTTTATGAAAGATTACATAAAAGCACTTTGAACACTTAATTTTTATCCCAAATAGGCATTTTGGGACAGGGCGTGGCTCTTGACAGACTGGGAGAGATGTGTGAATGTTCAGATTTGCCCAAGCTCTCCAGCCAACGCACTGACAGTACAGAGCTGAAGTGGATACTCACTATATCCAACAAGCTTTCCAGGACACTGAAGTCACCAGAGATGTTTAAACTCTCTTTGACACTGGCAATGATCTTTGCAGCATCAAAAGTTAAATGCATTTCATGGTATTGCTGGATCTGCTGAAAACGCTGATCAACCCAGTCTCTGTCTTCTTCAGGTCTAAGCTTACATATGATATTCAGTTCAGTTTTGATATCTTCAGGATTATTTGTAAATTCCTGAAAAATTCTATCAACTGCAGAAAGTGTGAGACTTCCAGATCTGAGCTCATCATACAGCATTTCATAGCTCACAAAACAAGGGAAGATTAGAGAGCTGAAAACATTATTGAGGTCCAATACAGAAACAACATCGTCCTCCGCCTCCTCTTCTAGGCTTCCATACCACTCTTCCGAACTTCCATACTCCCCTCCTGCCTTCTGTGCTGCTTCCTCCCAGAACTGCTGGAAGATCAGGCTGTCCTTCAAAGTGTGCATTTTCTGGGCACATTCTTTCAGCGCTGGGCTCAAGCTGTAGTAGGTATGTGGGGGTCTCTTCTCCACATCCACAACTGTATTTAGTCTTTTCGAACTAAGATCTTGCGAGTGTTGACATTCCACCTCACCTACATCCACTTTAAAACAGAGAGACAGGTCAGAGATGGGTCAGGTGTCTCGCCTGTGTCCAGTTTACTTCATCTAATCCACCAAGCTGCAAAATGCTGTTGGGCATGAGGAACTCTACAAATATCTACACATGAGTGCATATCTACAAAATGAGTGCATAAGCACTCGTTTGATCCTTTAAATGATCCAGGTTTACTCCCCCCACCCCTCCTCATCCTTGCTGTGGTTTACAGTAAAACACGTTTACAAAGCCTAGTTATTTTCACAGAAAATGATGTTTTCTGCAGTTGCCAGTTTCACATTGACCTCCCAAAACACTACCTTGCACAGATGCCTGCACCTTCCTACACATGCTCAGGAAGGTTCCTATTGCTTTTTGCTCTTTTCTGAGCAGTGTTACTTCCTCCTGCCTCCTCTGCAGCAGCTCTTCCAGCTGTCCTAGGAGCAGTTCTTTTTCTGCAGGTAACAGCTGCTGGTGCTCTGAAAGAAAACGCATCTGTAGTCACAACGCAGACGCCTCCCCCCGCCCGCACGCCAGCTGGGGCCCGGATGTGCAGCCACAGACACCGCGGCGAAACACAGACAGCACAAACTGTCCACGGACCGGACGGGGACAAGGGCGGCACAGCTAATTGCTGAGGCACCTAATTAGCACTACTAATCACTGAAGGAGGCTAACAGAGCAGGCCATCCATCACTACAATGATGCCATAAGCCAACAATGCCGCCTTTGAATGGTTCTTACTTATCTCCCAGATACAGATGAACTGCTTCTTGTGCTGGAGAATCTCCTCCAGATGTTTCACACGGATCCGCCCTTTCTGGATGTCATCGGTGACACTCATGAACACGGAGTCTGCCATGGCCATGACATTCCTTGCTTCCTCTGTAAGTTCTTGCAGGAGCTTTGTGTTTGTTCCTGTTCCAGAAACAAAGCAGGTAAAAGCCAGATCAGCCCCACCTCACAAAAACCAGGCAGAATCAGGAACTGCTCAGTGTTTTGACACAGAGCCCTTCCATTTCCCATTTGAATCCCTGCTCCAAAGCCTGTGAGCTCATCACACCACCCTCCAAACCCTCATGTTTTTCTGAACATAAATGGCCAGGATCTCAGGAAAGCGGTTCAGAAACCTTCCCATGGGAAGCCCATACCCAGCACCTGTGGAGCAAACACGAGCCATTTGCATCCCTTCACACAACAAACACTTTTGCACTTTATTCTAACAAGCAATAGCTTATTAGAACTTCTCAGAGAGATCAGTTATGTTCTATAAATCCACTCGATCTGCAGGTTCAGCAGTGCAGAGCGAATCCTGAATTGTCTGCAGTGGGTTAGCACGAGAGGAATACCAGCTCCCTCCTTAGCCTTTCCTCTCCAAAAGCAGCCTGAACACCTCGAGTTTTGAGGCAGAATAAAACAAGAGCAGGAGAATTTATATATATTTGTTTCCTGCTCTGCAGAGTGGGAGTGACAAGGCAGAGAACAGCTTTTCATTGACTCCTATAAATATAACTAAACATCATACCATTAAAGCTGAAGATATGTTTGATGTCTGGCCACGTAAGCACGTGGTGCAAAATCTCATCAAAATCATCCTCCAACTGCCCATTCTCCAGTGGCCAGGACTTCACAATAATAGTCGACACGAGCTGGCTGAACTGGACCATGTTGTAGGAAGATATCTTCTCAAGGAGGTTGCTCTCAGTCTGCACGAGGCACACAGGACAGCGGGAGGAACACGTCAGCATTCGGGATTGTACTGCGTCTTTGCCTCAGCATCGGGCGCTGATGCCAAGGGGTCTCACCCCCAGTGCTCAGGTGCATCCCAAAAAAGCCACATGACGTGGCTGACCCCAGAAGCCATGATGGCAAAAGCATTACTATAAGTGGATTCTCATTTCCTGATTTCTTGTCAGTATTTTTTCTGGTTGGTTTGACAAACTTAAACAATCCACAGCAACTCAAGCAATAAAGGACTGAATGTGCAACTCTCCTTGCACCACAATGCACATGCCTGTACTACGCAACAGGTTTTCTGCACAACAGGAGATCTGACTTTCCCTACCCCCAGGGAAAATACAATACCTGGCAGGCCGCAGTTACAGCCTCTATGGCGCAGTTCCGGAAACACTCCTTGGTGGAAGAGTCAAGTGCCTTTAACCGGTAGTACTGACAGCAGTACACCAAGACTTGGTTCACTGGAGTCTCCTATGGGGCAAAAGGGAGATTTCTTATCATCTCAAAGTTGCCCAAGTCTTTGTTCTGAAAGCACGAAGAAGTGATGCTGTTAAGACAACAAAAGGACCTAAGATTAAAAATGTAATTTCCCCAGGGGAGCCAAGTGTCAGCCCATCTATTGGAGCCTGCAAGAGAGATGACACACAAATGCTTGGAGAATCTTTCCATCTAAAATGTGTGATTACTTCCACCAGGAAATATTTGCTTCCCACTTATGCCGTGAAAAATCAATGGCTTAAAGAATTTTGCAACTGATGTGGAAAGGAGATGAGGAGATACACAAGTTGGGTTTAGAAGGAACCTACACGGTACGTGCGTCTGGGAGCCTGGACAACGCAAACGAACCAAAACAGACAAGCTCCAGCTCTGCTCCTCTACATCCCCGCGTGCTTACTTTCCACCCACTGTTTATAAAAGCGATAGGGGTGGTAACTGCTCAAAACGCGCAGTTTCCTTGAAAGCACCAGGGCCTGGGGCAGCGCAGAGCAGTGCCCCAGGAACACAGCACCGTACAGCGGCATGCCCAGTCCTGGGGCCTCCACAACATGGTTTATCACAGCAATGGCAATTTTTATGACCAGAGCCAGTGTTTTCACGTGCCCATTCAGGCTCTAGAACTCTTCTCCAAGCACAGCAGAAGAGCGCCCGCTCTGAACTTGGCCTGCGGTCCCCCCACCTCCTGAATCCTCCTTGCCAGATCTGCCAGCAGAGTCATCTTCCACCTCTCCGTGAACTGTCCATCTGGAAAGGTGATCTTGATGAGTTCATCCCAGGCCTACAGGGGAGAAGCAAACAAATCCAAAACACTCCAAGTGCTGAGATTTAACATTTGAATACAGAAATTGAAAGAGCTATGCAGACGAGAGGCCCCACACTACTCAGACAGTCCTGCGCTCCTCCCAGATGCTTCACCCAGGAGAAAGAGCAGTTCCCAGAGCTGCAAAAGGCAGCTCTTAGACCCAAATGGTATCAGAATGTCCCAGCTGCTAAAGGAGAGCTGTGGATGAACCATTTCCCCCTTGATGCTGGAGCCTGTCCCAGAAGGGCTGGGAGCAGAGTCAGGCTGTGAGGACGGACAGACGGCCAGCAGGACACACAGCTCCAGCTGAACGCTAACAGGGGCAGCTCCTCAGCCCAGCAACGCCTCTTGGAACAGCCAAGAAAAAGGAGAAATAAAGCGAGCTGAGCAGCACCAAATCAAGCCCTTTGCTTTCCAGCCCAACAGTGTTCATGACAAAGCAGCTTCTCAGCCTGGAGCCTGGACGGCCCGTCCCATCCCCATCTCAGCAGCCCCGGCAGCTACAGCTCCCAGCACAGAGCCATTAGACTCATGACTATACAATTAAGATATGGTAAAACACTTTTTATTCATATGATTAGAAGGTAACAAACCTGAGGTTCAGAAAAAAAAGAGAATATCACATGGTCCACATATTCTCTCAATAACTTCTGGTTTAAAGCATTTCTGAACCAGGTTCGAACGTCTCTCAGAGCCTCAGCAAATACTTCTACCACTGGAACTTCTTGCACAGCATCATTTGGAACCTGCTGCACACACAGGAGAAGGAAAAAAAAAAAAACACAAAAAAACCCGCACAATTCAAGCAGGAGAGCAACATACAACTGATTTAAATCAATATTTCTAAAAGAGAAGGCCTAAATGCATCCAAAGCACAAACACACCCAGCAGAGATCCACCACTACTTGAATAAAGGACAGAGGGCAGCTGGGAAAACACAATGCTTACAAACAGCTTGTGCTTAGGAACGCTTATTCCAGGAAGTCAGAACCCATGACGGCCAGTGTATGCATCTGACCTTCTATTTTCAATAAGAAAATCAAAATCATTCCATGATTTCACAACTTTCTGAAAGTACCACAATCTCAACTTAGAGTACTAAGTTTTCCAGATTGAGAATGGATATGATCTCAAACCAGCCTGTTGTACCATTTCTGTAATACTTCTAGACATGTTGCTCATACCAGCCCGTGAATTCCCCCGGTACTCACAGCCGTGGGCTGCAGCCCAGCAACCTTTGCAACCAGCGTGGCCGAAGCGGCAGGAACGGCGAACGCCCTCACGCTCTTCACGGTCCTGCAGGCTCTCTGGTGCAGCTGGAGGCAGCAGGTCAAGCAGGACGGCCAGGAGCGAGCGGCCAGATCTCTGAGGGACAGGGACAGAGAGCAAGAACTGATTTCCCAAAAGAAAACTCCCCACCAAATTCAATACAGTGCAGCAACCAACCATGCCTCCCTCAGATGGCTTTTAAAAAGTGTGGCTGACAGACGGATAGAAATTCAGGCTTCTTTTATTCATACAGATTTCCATGCACAGAGTCAAGCTGCAACGTAAGCCCAGCCTGGGCAGGGTGTCACTATAAAGGATGATGCTCTCCCAAAAGTGCACTGCAGTTACCTGGCCTGGTTCTCATCCAAGGCGCACAGCAGTGTCTTTAGAAGATCCTCCACCACCTAAGAACAAAAAAACAGGAATATTAAACTGTGGAAGGAATTTTACAGACTGCTTTCTCATTAGTTGAGAGGATGCTGTGAAAGACAAAATCCACTATTCTTCCATGCCTTCTCCAATGCTTTTATAAATAATCATCAAATTGCAAAAATTATTTACTGGATACAGGGTCAACATATAGGTGGCTATCATTTGTACAAACAAAACCTGCATTCTTACCACCTAGGGATTTAAAGTTTATTATTAGTAGTAGCAGTGTCTGGTTCCTGCTGTGCTGACACAAACACAAGTGTTTTCACAACAGGCAGGAAAATGTCTCAAACCAGTAGCCCCTCACCCAAACGCCCAAGAGCTGCACAAAAAAATCACTCCAGGCAGCCTTCTGAGGATCTTGGGATTAAAATATTTGCTATCAATGACTAAGAGCAAACCCAGACAAGCAGACCCTTCTCTCATCAATGCCAATTACATTTTTGCTATAGTTTCTCCCTCTCATCTCCTCTTAGGAATCCCCTACTTCAGAGCAACTCTTCTTACTTTTAGCTAAATATTCAGCTCTCTGTCCTCTGACCTGTTAGCAACCCCCGTCCCGTCAGCGGCAGGCGGGACACGGCCCCGCTCCAGCCTTCAGCTGGGGAAAGCTGCACAACACAAACCTTAGAACCGTCCTGCGAAAGGTCAGCGCTCTCTAATCTGTAAAAAACACCTTGAAGGGTAACTAAGAAGTCACTGGAGAACTCTTTTATGAATTCAGGCAGGCTCTTCAGGGGCAGCACGCAGATCCAGGACTTGACCAGAGTCCTATCAAATTCCATCAAGTATTTCTTTTCTTTCATGATTTGCAGGAGGGTCCCCCTGGAGGGAAGACAACACAAAGTCTTCAAGTTTTCAAGGGACAAAAGGCCTAGAGCTTGTTCAGCCCACTGAGGACTCTCATTCTCACTCCTGTGCTTTTTCCATTTACAGCTGCAGATCAGTAGAAGGCCCAAGACCCAGCGATCACAGCAGCAGAGTCAAACTCCTGAGCAGAAGCACCCAAGGAAAATAAACTCCAGGTCTTGCTCGGATTCTGCACAACACACGTCATGAGCTGCTTTAAGTCACGCCAGGCATGGCCAACCACGCGAGCTGCTCCACGGCTTGCAGAACTAAGGACTGTGTGTGTCTGAAAGGTAACACCCTGCACAGCTTTGCTATGCACCATAGTCTCTGAGCAACCAGTATGGTTGTGTTCATATATCCCAAATATCCACCACCAACATGCTATGTTTCTTATTTTCAAAAAGAAGGGAGTTAGGAGGAGGAAATAAAAAAAAAAAAAAAAATTTAAGAGATAAATGCAACCACCACCAACTACAATGTCAAGGCACTTGCTATAACTAGTAATTCTGGCAAACTCACGGATCGTGCCGCTTCCTTGTTTCAGCAAATGGAAGCCCTTCCAGCCCGGCCCAGGTATCTTCTTCCACGGGGAAGCGGTCCTGCTGCGACGGAGCAGCGAAGCAATGCAGGAGAGGAATAACCCACAGCCACCGCTCGACCTGCTCATCAATGCATATCTGGCACAAGTCCATCAGCTCAACCTCCAAACTGAAAGACAGACCCAAACACACACAATAAAAGCATCGCTTTTCAGAGGCCACATCTCCACCTTGCTATGTACCTTCAAATAACTTCCAGTAATTATTTTAGCTCAATCTTGTCTTCATTGAAGAATATGATATGGTAAAAGTTTAAGACTCAAAGCTGTAACCTTCCCTGAATCTCTCTGCGCAAACCCTACTAATACAGCACTAAGAAGTGTCAATGCTTTATCTACAGCTTCCAGGTGAGCCCCTGGAGCTCAGCCGGGGACTGGGGACAACGCACAGAGCCAGGCACTCCAGGGACGATTCCCGGCCTTCCTGGCTGGGCTGAAGTGCTACAAAGGTCTCCAAAGGGCAATTTAACAGCTGCAGCTGTGCCGCTGAAGAACCAAAGTGCCAGATAAGCAGTTAGATAACAGTCTAATATGCACGTACTCTGAGAAAAAAAAAGTGCAATGATGCACATCGGAGTAGACAAAAGGAATCCAAATGTGGCCTTTTAATTTAAAGGAGTAAACACACGATGATCCCAATCATTGGAGTCTATAAGTGTGAACAGCAAACAGGTAAGAAGCTAAAAACTGCTTGACAGAAAAGGAAAACAAATAAGATTTTTATATATAAAGAAAAAACAATCGTTCTAACTCAATCTACTGCTCTGGCAACAGTGACAAGTCACAATAAGGAAAGTCCTGTTTGGACAAAAGTGAAACATTGTCCACATCAAGAGAGGTACGTGACTGTGAGAGGCCCTGGTGAGGCTGTGCAGCCTTCATCCCTGAGTTTATCAGGACTGCACAGCAACCTTGCCTGGACTTCAGCTCTGCTTCGAGCAGGAGGTTGGAACAGACACCCCAAACATCCCTTCAAATCAGATATTTTCCTGATTCTGACACCAGAGAGCTGAATCCCCTGTGCTGTACCACAGGCTGCTGCGCTTGCAGCAAAACCAGCCCAGTTAGTCACCTCATAAGCACTCCAGTACCATACGTACCAAGTAAATGCTGCAAAAGCCTCTTTGATATGACGAATTTCATCCCATATGGTTTGTTGTGACACCTTATCCAAGCACAAGAGGGCACACAGGTCAGCCAGATCGTTTTTACATGCTGGCAGGTTGAGCTCATTAAATACTCTGAGAATGGTGAGCCCCAGGGCTAGTTTACTTTTTATTATTGTGTCCTCCTGCGATGCTTTTGTACCTTCCGGTGCAAGGAAAGGAGCCGCTATTTTCCTCGTGTAGTTTAGCAGCAAAGCATTCACCTGGGATAACAAAGGGACAACACAAACCAACCACAGCATTAGTGCCCCAACAAGTCTTTTTCTCCTGCCAGCCGCAGCAAGGACACTCGCTAGCCCCGAACACCCCGCGGCACCACCGGGACCTAAACGCACATGGCACTGACCACCAGCAGCACATCAGCCGTGGAGTCCCGGTACCCGTGACCGTTTGGGGCCCCTCTCTGTGTCACCAGACCCCACCGCAGAGCCAGGGAGAGACCAGGGCAGATCTCGGGAAGGGACCGCTGAGCGGAGCGGTCGCACAGCCAGCACTGCCTGAGGCCACCATCGCATGCCACGGCCGTACCCCACAAACGGGCTCCGGCTTCCCAGGGACTCGGAGAAGGGAGAGAGATTTCTGTCCTTACACACAGCCCCCAAAAGCTACTCTGAACCCCCGACCAGGGGGTCCCCAGGACTGTGGTACCCAGTGATACCAAAACCACGCTCTGGAAAACCAGCCGTGAGGCAGAACTCCGGCGGGCTCCGCTGAGCTGGGCGGCTATGCCATCTGGCGGCCTCTCCCACCAGGAGCAGGGAGGCTGCGGAGTCAGAAACGAGCAGCCCCAACACCGGTCCGAAGCCCCAAAAAACACAACGTGACATCTCTGCCGTGTTTCATAATGACGGCAGGTAAGAAATTCAGGACTCCAGAAGCCCCATCTGCATCACTGCTTAGCACTGGGCCAGGAGGAGCTCAGGTTTGAGTCCAAGATGAGTGCAGAGAAGTTGGTGACACAGTGACTGGCAGCAAAACTAAAAGGGTGAGGGTTAAGAAATTAATATCCAAATACAGTATCTTAAAGGTTTTTTCCAAACAAAACAACTCTACGATTCTGAGTAAGAAGTCTCCACATCACCGCTCTGCTGCTGCCCAACATGGGATGTTCAGAACCGCACATCATTGTGGAGATGCGGCTGAGCTTCCCAAGGCAGGCGGTGCCCGTCACCCCAAAACCATCCCCGCTGGCTCTGTCACACCCACACGTTTGCACTGGGAAAGCAAAATTATCCCAACAAGGTCAACAGCAAAATGAAAGTCTGCGTTTAGTAACTGAATGTCTCTTCTCTAGTATCCGTAAAAAGCAAACAGATTACCTGCTTTGCACCGAAGTTTAACTCTCCCCACTGCACTGCGCAGCCGTCATGTACCACTGGGTCAACCGTAACAACATAAAACTGCCTCAGCTGGAAGAGGAAGTTTCTCAGGTTGTTGGGGCTCCAGGTTCCAAGAATGCTGAAGATATTTTCTAACATAATATTTGCAGCTATTATCTTCCCTTTCACAATGTTTTTGGTTTCATCATGAGGAAGGAGGCCCCAAAGGTTTCTATAGTTTCCAAGTTTAGGCGGCTTTGCACACACAATATCATCATACTGATGCCATTCTAGAAAAAACACAGAAGATAACGCAGGAAAACAATCATTTGAGAAACACAGACACATTTGCACGTGCCTTCCCTCTTACAGCCGCCCACAGAAACAGCCCCACTGCCCATTGTGCTTCCACCGTCAGACGGTGCTGACTAATAACGATGCCAGTCCGCGTGAAGCTGGAGACGTCCCACCAAAAACCCACCGATCCTCCCCATACACGGACCAGGCAGAAAAACTCACCTCTGCTGTTGAGCATGTCGCCTCTTATAACCAAGCAGCGATTCACATGTTTACTTGACACTGGAGGCTTGTAAATAAATTCATAGTCCCCTTGACCACAGGAAACCCAATATTTGTAAGGAATGACTTTTTTGATATTTTCTTTTGCAAGAGTTACAGCGCCTTCAATGAGGTATCCATGTTCTCCTAGATTCCTAAGAAACACATAACATAGCAAAGGACACGTCAGCGGATCTATATACTTATATATCCACACATCACTCCATTTTTAATAGGAGTGGTGATTACTCTTTCACAATGAAAGTTTTAGAATCGCTACCTCCACTGTGAAAGCCCTTTGCAGTAATTCCCAGCTATGGACATACAGCTACAGCCTCATTTACCAAGTGAAGTACCACACTGCACCCTGTTCTCCAGGGCCAAAACACCCCGGGGCTCCGTGTGACTCGCGGTACCTACTTGGTGCAGTTCAGCTCACAAACGTTGTCCTTCCAGTCTGCATAGTGAGAAATGCCTCCGGCCTTGATGAACACTTTGTGGGTCTCGGGGTTTAGTTTGAAATCTTTGGACAATATTGCATGAAAATATACAGTAACATCATCACTTCGGTTCACAGGACTACGAGAAAGAATTAGAAGGAAAATTAAAAGAATTCTAATTTTTACCTTTTTTTTTTTTTTAATCATTGAAAACAACAAATAAGATTTGAGCCACTTGTTTACTGGGCACAATACCCACGAGCTCTGTCAGCAGTTCCCCCGAACCGATGCTGCAGAGCAGGCCTAGCATAAAGCTTAGTGCAGAACGGAAAAACGGGTTCCTAAGGGCAGCACGAAACACTCCGGTCATGTGCAGCTGGGTCACTGGTCAAGCCCCTGCCTCAGTCTGGAGTCCTCTAGTCCTCCTGACACCAAATGCTGCACGTGAGGAATGCTGGGGAGCAGCAGGGCTGTTCTCACCTTTCTGTAGCCTTATCCACAGGTTTCTGGTTCTTTTGTTGCTTTTTGTCCTTGCGGCTGTCTGTTACAGCTGAAGCATCGTTCTTTCTAGCAGGCTCAGGCCCCTTGGTCTGACTTGCCTTCTCAGTTGCTGTGTGCACTTTCTCACCTTGGGTCTTCTTTTTCTCCTTTGTGTCATTCTGCAACAGGATGACAAACGATGTTCAATTGAACAGGAGATGCTGAAGTACAACATCCACAGAAATACCCAACATCTCTTCAGACGAGGGCGGATACCCAGACAGCTTCACGCTTCTGGAAATCCTAATCCCTCCTGAGGGAAGCTGCTGGTTGAGGAAACCAGCGGATGGATTGCAAGAGGAATCCAGCCCACACGCATCGGCAAGAGGTCAGGTCAATAAGCCACAGGTCCCCAGAGGGTGCAGCATAAAGAAAACAAAAGATAATCTACAGCAATTTACAGCTTAACAAGGCCTGTCCATGAGTGGAGCCACAGACACCCATAAAACATGAAGATCTCCTCACCAGAGAGGATCCAGAGCTCCGAGAGCACAGCTGGAGCAGCTGGCTGGAGAAGAGACCCACCCACAGCTCCTGGGGGTACCCGAGCGCTCAGGGAGCTGCGCTGGAACCGACCCACGGGAGAGCAAAACTTCAGTGTTCCCTGCCTTCCCCAAATATTCCCAGCCCTGTGGGCTCCAGCTTTACCGGCAGCACAAACGAATCCCAGTTACAAAGGGAAACTTTGCCCAGCTCAACCAAATCCTCGGCGTCCGCTCACACACTTACCTTGGAAGGGGAAGACGTCGCTTTCTGGGTGGCATCGTTTTTACCCTTCCCAGCCTGCAGGCTTTTGACTGCGGGTGGACTCTTCACGTCTGGACTTGGAAGCTGAGCAGAAGCAGCTGCGGGTTCACTCTGAGGTGCTCCCGCACCAGGGCACGGCCCAGGAGAAGCTTTCGCTGCCTGCCCCGTTGAGGCCGGTTTCTTGCTGCTGCCCGAGGACTGGGAACCCGGCCTGCTGTCCGGGAGCGGGGCAGCACCAGGGCCACCGCCAGGGCCACCGCCGCGCCCCTCCGCGCTGCTCCCGGCCCCTTCTCCGCACACCGGGGCACTCCCACCCCCCACCTTCTCCTCTGCAGCCGCAGACTCGGGGGACGGGGCAGCCACATCAGCCACGCTGCTCTTTGGGGGGGTCACACCCGCACTGCTGTGACTGCCCTCTGCAGCCGCTTCTGCACTGCCGGCTTCCTTTGCAGAGCGCCCCAGCGCCCCATCCCCTCCACTGCCACCAGCAAGGACAGCAGCACCCGCTTCGGCTGCTTCACTGCCCGGCATTTGGATTTCTTGTGGAATAACACACGTATCAGGTAATTCTGCAGTTTGAGCTGGTGCTGCACTTAGAGGAGGCAGAGAGTCCTGCTCCTGGGAGCTGGAAGGACCCTTCTTTGCTTTATTCCTCTTCCTTTTCTATGAAAGAAAAAAAAAAGGACAACACAATGTCTGTTTATTAATTGCTGAATATAATTTTTTTGTCACCTTGTCCATTGCAGCTACTACCAACACCCTCCCCCTCCACTGGGTTACTGGAGAATGATCAGGAGGAGAAGGGACAAGACCAGCAACCATCTTCTATAGCAGGTGAAACGCAAGTACCTCTGAAGAATTCTGTACTTTTAATATTCAAGACTTTCCTCGCAGGAACACAGAGCAGCACCGAGCATGACGCTCGCTAACAGGAGCAGACCCACTACTCAACTGAACTCTGTGTTGTTTCCCTCACCGCAAAGGCACTGTTAGGGGAGCTGCACCGCTCGGCACATCAGCTCTCCACATATGCAACACATAACATAAGGAAATGGTTGTGGTTTAACCCCAGCCAGCAACACACAGCCACTCATTCACTCCCCCCGCAGCAGGATGGGGAAGAGAATTGGAAGGGTAAAAGTGAGAAAACCAATGGGTTGAAATAAGAACAGATTAAGAATTGAAATAAATAATAAGAATAATAATGTAACTAAAATATAACAACCTGTAATAATGTAATGAGAAGGTGAATAACAAAGAGACAAAAAGACAAGTGATGCAAATGAGAGTAATTGCTCACCAGCAACCAACTGAAGCCCAGCCAGTCCCCAAGCAGTGCCCACCCCACCGAGCGCCCCCAGTTTAATTGCTGAGCATGACAGCACGTGGTCTGGGTACCCCTTTGGTCACAGCTGTCCCTGCTGTGCCCCCTCCCAGCTGCTCCTGCACCCCCACTCGCTGGCAGGGGGGCGAGGAGCAGAAAAGGCCTTGAGTCTGTGTGAGCACTGCTCAGCAATAATAAAACCATCCCTGATTTATCAACACCGCTTCCAGCACACATCCAAAACAACGGCCCACACCAGCCACTATGAAGACAGATAACTCTGTCCCAGCCAAACCTGCACACAAATAGCTCTGGTTTGCCCAGGAACACAGGCAGCAGCACCCACATACCAGCCAACCGGATTCGTGGTGATGCAGCCCAGTCTCGTTGCTTTACAAATGAGAGAGCAATGAGTTCCAAGCTACTCCTGCTCCTCAGCACCAAAGAGCCTTACCCTCTTCTGCCCTTTCTTCGAAGAATCTCCAGCCACCCACGGAGCCGTGGTCTCTGAGACACCACCTGGAGCTGCCTCACCCTCCATCAGCGATTCTCCCTCCTCCGAGGTTTCAGCAGAAGCAGGTTCAGCTGCAGCGCATCCAGGTGGGACCTCGGAGGTACTGAGCAGAGCATTTGCTTCCTCCATCAGCGATCCTCCCTCCTCCTTCTTCTCTGTTTCAGGGCCGGAAGGAGGCCCAGCAGCACCTTCTTCCATCACATCTCCTCCAGGCTCTGGGGTGGGCTTCACCTCTCTTCCTGCAGCGGAGGAAAGGTTCACTGTTAAACTGCAGAGTCAGGACAGTAAATGGGTCTCAGCTGGTGGTGAGCAAGCAGGGGCTGCTGCTGACCAAAAGTATCAATTGGACACACAGGATTAGGAAATCTTTCCCCCCGTGTAACAGCATTAATTGTGTACTTGATTCTGTTACTGTCCAAAGAGGCAGAATCAGTGTGTTGTCAAACAAACTCAGAGAGTGAATTCTATGCCTAACAATAAGCTGAAGATAGGAAATTCTGGTTCAAGAGAGACTTGGCTGGTCTTTGCAATACAGCATTCCATAAAAACAGCACCAGTTCACTGGCAAAACAGAAACTAGCTCAACACTGGAGATCAGAGCGTGGAGAATGTGCGTGGGAGGTGCCAGCAATGGACTCGCTTCTCCCTTCATCCCCCATCAGTCACTGCAAATGGAGGAAAACTCCATCTCTGGTCAGCAACAAACAGGGAGTTTGAGACAAGAGCAGCACGGAAGGACCGGCCAGAGCAGAGCAGCCCAGAGCACGGGGGCCAACACAAGAACCAGCCCTGCACAGTGTCCCCAGCTCACCCGTCTCATACCTGCCTGCTTGTCCCCAGGGCCGGCGCCAGGACCCAGCTGGGCCCCGCACTTGCTGCAAGAACCGGGAGACTCATCCCCAGAAACGCAGTGACACACGTGGCACTTCATGTTTCCCAGCCACAAACCCCACTGTCAGCTTTTCGGAACCACAGAGCAAGAGAAAAGGGTGGGGCAGAAACAGAAATACAAACGTTAATGTGAAGTCATGAACCTGTGTCACCAAACCTCCCTCCCAGCTCTGGTTTTATTTTCAGGACACAGTGTGATGCTCCAGGTCCTCGGCCCAGGGCTGCGCCAGCCGGAGCCAATAGCCACAGGCTGGAGAGAAACCACAACTGCTTCAAAAAAATAAACAAAGAAAACCAGCTACTTCACTCTGCACAGAGACCTTTTAAAATTAAACACATTCGGGAACGCACCGGACCCGGTGGGGCACAGCGGGGGCAGCGTGGCCCAGCGGGCCCGGGCCGAGCCATAACCCCGGTGCACGGCGGGCTCGGGCAGGCCCCGCTCCCCGCGGGTCTGCAGGGCGCTGCTCCCGCGTTCGGCCGAGGCCAGAGCCCCGTTCCCCGCGGCAGGGCCCGGTCAGGAGCCCCGTTCCCCGGGCACGTCCGGGCGGACCCCGCAGCCCCGGCCCTCACCTGCCCCGCCCTGGGTGGGGCTGACCCTTGGGCGGAGCCTATATGCAAATGAACCAGATCACTGCCCGCTGATTGGCGGCAACTCACCCCTCTTCCGGGTAAATATGCAAATGAGCCGGCTGGATGGGCCAGTAGCTGGCGAGGGGGGCGGAGAAATGCAAATTAGGTCCGTTAGTTGAGGGCCGACGGCAGGGGGCGGGGCTGCTGGTGGCTCCAGCCTGCGCGGGGGGGCCGGGGCGCGGGGGGCACCGGAGGACTGGGGGTCCCGGTACGGCTGGGGTGGAGGACCGGGATGACCAAGGGGCAGGGGTGTCCTGGGTGCACCGGGAGGAGTGAGGAAGGGAGTGCCCAGGCTCGGCCGGGTGCACCGAGAGATCGGGGTGCACCGAGGGATCGGGGCGCACCGGGAGGGTCCGGGCTCATCGGGAGGGTCCGGGCTCACCGAGGGCTGCGGCGGAGCCGCAACTTGCCGCCCCGCCCTGGCCCGGCAGGCTGAGCCCCCCCGCGCCGCCCGCACCGGAGTCGCCCGCAAGCCCAGGCCTGGTGCCGCTGTCCCGTCCCGCCACCCACCGGCCCCCGCAAGGAGGCTCACCGGGAGCGCGCCGGGACCGGCACCTGCAGCCCGCGCCGCCGCCGCCCGCCCGGAGAAGTTTCGCTTTTCCGCCGAGCCGCCAAGTTTCGTTTCCGAGATGCCACCGCCGCCACCGCCCCGCGGCCGGCCCGGCCAATCCCGCTGCCCGCGGCCGGGGGGGCGGGCCCGGTGCTCAGCCCCTCCGCTCCCCTCGAACCCAGAGCTCCAGCAAAACCCCTCGTTTGGTGTTCCTGGTGGGGGGGCGTGGAGACGTATCAAGCCCCCCCGGCTGTGGGAAATGTTCCTGGGGCCACAACCAATCGCATCGTGGTCCCCTCTGGTCTCTGAGCTGCTGCGACAGCACCGGCAGCAGGTGGTGGAGAACGGGCTGCTCAGGGGCCTCGGGGGTTCACCCCCTGTCCGGTGGACGCGTCCCGGGCAGCGCGGGGGTGCAGGACGGGACCTGCCGGCGGCGGTGGGAGGGCAAGTGTGTTGGAGGAAAATATATCGGGCTGGATCCAACAGCCTGAAGTTGGGGACACAGATGTCACCCCCTCCTCAGATCCAGCTGGGACCGGGCTGGAGATGGGCTCCCAGCAGACCCCATCCTCACTAGCCACACACATGGGTCAGAGCACACACGCTGTTTACACACCGCCGGCCCTTTTCACCCCGTACCCCACTCTTTTCCCACTCCCGCTGCTCCCAGCGTCCCGGGCAGGGGGTTACCTGGGCCCACGCCTTGCGGAGCTCCTCTCCGGGCACTCGGAGCTGCTCTCCCAGCACAACCTCAGCAGCGTGGGGCTGCAACCGGCTGCCGCATGACGGGAAGAGAAACGGGGTGAATCCGCTCCGTCCCTGCGCCGCTCACTCCCTGTCCAGGCAGAGAGGGTACAAGTACCCTTGCAGTTCTACAAATGCTTCTCTGCTGCTGGTGCGGCAAGGAACTCGCTGCCCTGCGCTGCTCCGCTGCAGAAACAAACGCTCCTCCAGCAGCAGGACCTGGTGGCCCTGGCAGTTCTGTGGCTCCCGTGCACCTCTGCTGCCCTCACAAAGCCCGTGGCAGGAGGAGCTGTGCTGGAGCCGCCTTTGGGCTGAGCCTGGTTTCACTTTCTTTTCCTTGGTTTGCTCAGCAGCACCCAGGAATTAGAGATGAATTTTGCCTTCCCACACAAAATGAAAATGCTTTCCCTGAAGGACAGCAGAGATCACACTGACTCATTTGCAATCACTGCTTTATTAAACCCTCCTGACCGGGCTGTCAGCCAAGGGCAGTTCAGGAAAACTGCTTTCTCCTGAACCCTGCCCCCCCCTCCAGCTCTATTGCTTTTCCACCAATTTCACAGTGAGGCACAGGCTGGTGTCAGGGTGCCCGTCCCCTTGGGGGCCTGGCAGGAGTCAGGTGAGGGGCTGCACCCACGGGGGGACAGCATTTGGCAGAAAACCCCGAAAACCAGGAGGGATTGGTAAGGAGTGAAATCACTGGTGTTGTTCATCTCCCAACAGCCCAAGGCTGAGAGCTGCAGGGTGCCCTTGGGCTGGGAGGGGAACACCGGAAACTCTCTGTGACAAGAGCATGTGTCACAGCTCAGTGTGTCCCAGAATAAGAAAAGTCTCCAGAATTAAAATATCTGATTTTAAAAAGACAGCACCTTCGAGGCCGGGGATGGCCTGGAGGAGGGATGGCTTTTTCCTGACAACCATAACAGGGAACGGCTTTGCCCCACCAAGCCCTTCCTGGCAATGAGGTGCCAGGGCTCTGGCGGGGCTGGGGAGCCACAGTGGGCCCAGCCAGAGCCCTGGTCCAGCCTCTGCCGCTCCCTCCCATCGTGCTGCCTGCACACGAGGTTGGGCTGGCGCTGCTCTGCCCTCCCCTGGGACATGGGGACGTCCCAGCCCCGATGGGCAGCCCAGCAGCTGCCCAGGGGGCAGGACAGGGGCAGGTGGCTCCAGTGAAGGGCGTTGGTCAGATGTCACCGGGGTGTCACAGCCGCCGTACAGCCCCAGTGCAACCGGAGGAGAAGCCGGCGAGGCGATGCATCCCCGAGGAGATCCCGGCGGCTCCTCCCTCACTGGATGAGCGCCGCGGGCAGCAGAGAGCTCTCGTCGGTGCTGGTGAAGGGGGCTGCCCCGCCGCCCCCCAGCTCCGCTGCCCCACACCGCTCTGAGCCAGGGGAGGGGAGAAGCACGAGGGTTAAACCAAAGCTCGCTACAAATCCCCGAGGCCGGGGTGACCCCCACTCTCCAGAGGGCTCCTGCTCACTTTACCAGGACTCCGCAGCCCCCACCCTGCACTTCGGGGCTGACAAAGCTCAGACACCCGGCTCATCTTCCAGCGCAGCCTGGGGCGGCCCAGAGCCTCACCTGCCTCCTCCCGGCTGGGGAAATGCTGGAACCCTTCTAGGTCTGCGGACAGCAGGACTTGGAGAACAGGGTCCTGAGGGCAGAGAAACCGGGGCTGGGGGATCCCGCTGCTGGCCCCTTCCCCTCCATCCAGAGCTGTGACCTCCCCAGCCAGCAAGGGCAGGGGATGTAGCCCTTCCCCGCTGCCCCGCGTCCTGCAGCTGGACTCAGATGCTGCAGCCTCCACCTCTCGGAGATGAAGGTGCCACCAGAGAAGCAGCAGCATCCTCGCGGCAGGCGCCAGCGCAGGGCGGGCAGCGTGGCTCAACCTCCCCGGGAGCGGAGCTGAGGCCCAGCGGCAGGACCTGCGTGGTGCCACCGAGGCCACGTCCCACGAACCTGCAGGCTGCAGAAGGCCAGCGAGAGCCCGTGCTTGCGCAGCTCCTGCAGCAGCTCTGCCAGCCCCACCACCACCGTGTAATCAATGCTGCTGATGTGGCAACAGTCCAGGATGACAGAGTGTGGTGGAGATGCTGCTGGAAGAAGAGCACATGGTCACGTCCCTGATGAGCCCAGAAATGACCAGCCCAGGGGACACAGCCCTTGGGGCCAGAGCCGTGGCTGGAAGGCCTGAGGCAGCGTCGGGACAGCAGCAGTGGCCAGGGCTGGCCCCGCTGCAGCAGCTGTGCTGGCCCCGCTCGCACCCACAGCCGCCAGGCCTGCCCAGCACTGGCCACCCCCAGCAGGGATCCAGGTGGGCACCGGGGTACAGCTGCATCCCCATAGACATCTGAGCCTATGCTAAGGGAAACCGAGGCTCAAGAACATTTCTGTAACAGTACCTGCCAGGGCACGGCTGCAGATGATGTCCCGGAGGCGCTCGATGGCTGGGAAGTGCAGGCTGCTCCCCGGCTGCACCAGGAGCACGTCCCCCTCCAGCACCTGCACAAGACCCCAGAGGAGGAGGACAAGTCACGGGGAGCTTGGGGCTGTAACCTGCCCTAGGTGGGGACAACTGCCTGTGTGACAAAGCAAAGCACCGTCCTGCTGGTGGGGGACACATGGGAGCCCCCATCCCTCAGGGAGGGTCCCCTCCTGCACACACCCCACGTGTCAGCCGGGGCAGGGACAGCGATGCTCTCAGCTCCTGGGATACTCCCTGTGCCGATGGCAGGTTGGGGACACAGGATGGTGTGCGAGCAGGTCAGAAGCATCGTGCACCCCAACGTCCCGCAGTCCTCGGGAGCCTCTCCCAGCTCCCTGGTGACCCCAGCTGTCCCGTGCATCCCAGGCGAGGTGCGAAGCCCACCTGTACTGGGGGCCTGGCCATGGAGTAGAGCAGGAGAATCCCCGAGACCAGCACCCCGGCCACGATGCCGTACTGGACCTCCCAGAAGCAGAGCAGGAATGTCACACAGAGGGGCACAAGGTCCAGCCCTGCAAGAGAGATGACTCAGGCTCGGCTGCACCTTGTCCTCGTCCCACAGGGCCCCAAGGACAACGTCTGCTCTGCAGGCAGAGCTGCGCTGCGCCGGGGGATCGGCCGCCCGAGCTCGTGCCCTCACTCTTAACCCGCCAGAGTGTCCTGAAGATCCCAGCGTCAAACATGGGCACCACGGCCGAGATGATGACGGCGGCCAGCGCCGCTTTGGGGATGTAGTAGAAGAGCGAGGTGAGGTACGCCAGCGAGAGCAGCACCAGGGCGCCTGCGGGGACAGGGGTGCCTGAGCCATGGCCCCCACGCTCAGGGTCCTAGGGAGCGGGTGCTGGCGCCTGCAGAGCGGGGTGGGGGCTCTACCTGTGACGAGCCCTCCCGCAGGGGTGCAGACGCCCGACTGCGCGTTCACCGCTGTCCTGAAATGCAACGGTTTGGGCTGGGATAGCTAATTTTCTTCCTAGTAGCAGGTACAGTGCTGTGTGTTTGATTAACTATGAGAAGAATGCTGATAACACAGGGATGTTTCGGTTGTGGCCAAACAATGTTTATACCAAGTCAAGGACTTTTCAGGAGAAGGCTGGCAGTGCACAAGAAGCTGCAAGGGGGCACAGCCAGGACAGCTGACCCAACTGGCCAAGGGGATATTTGATATCATATGGTGTCATGCTCAATATATATTTTGGGGGAAAAAGAAGGAAGGGTGGGACGTTTGGAGTGACAGCCTTTGTCTTCCCAAGTAACCGTTACATGGGACAGAGCCCGTCTGCCCTGGGGGTGGCTGAACACCTGCCCGCCCATGGGAAGCAGTGAATGAATCCCTTGTTTTGCTTTGCTTGCATGTGCAGCTTTTGCTCCACCTATGAAACTGTCTTTATCTCAACCCACAAGTTTTCTCACTTTTACTCTACTGATTCTCTGCCCCATCCCACCGGGAGGGACTGAGCTAGTGGATTTGTGGGGCTTAGTTGTCAGCTGGGGTTAAACCAAAACACTGAGGCTCTGCTCCCCCCCTGCTACCCACCGGCCAAAGCTGCCCGTGATGGGATACGACGAGACGAAGGAGCCCAGGATGTTGGCGAAGCCTGCAGTGAGGAAGGAGAGGGGCCAGCATGCAGCAGCTATGGGAGGCACTGACGGGGCTGTGAGATCGATCTGTGCCCCTGTCATCACCTCCTCCATCCCCGGGCTGGCACCTGGGGCTGGGTCAGAGCCCGTCCAGCCACGTGCGCTGGGCTCAGGCCGCTCGGGAAATTGCTAAACTGTGAGAAAGGCTGGGGAGCAGCATACAAGAGGAGAAAGGCCAAACTTCAGGAAGAGGCAGCAGTGCTGGCATGGGCATCTCTGGTAGCCCAGGGGCTCAGGCTGGACCCCCTCCCAGGTCCTGTTCCAAGCGGCCTCTTACCCAGCGCCAGCAGCTCCTGGCTGGGGTCAATCTTGTAATCGTTCTGCGAGGCTGAAAGGAGACAAGTGGCATCACCCAGAGCATCCCGCGGGCACGACCTGCCACGTGCACAGAGCGGGACCAGCAGTGCCTGGGACAGCCGGGGGACACCACCCCAGCACCCCCTATCCCAGCACCCCCTAGCCCAGCACCCCCATCCCCGCACCCCCCAACCCCGCACCCCCCACCCCCCCCCCCCCCTACCCCACCCTCCCCCCCCTCTCCCCACCCCCCCACCCCCACCCCCGCCCCCCCTACCCCAGCACCCCCATCCCAGCACCCCCCGAGCAGCCCAAGACAACGCTCAGCCCCTGTGCAAACTCCAGCCATGCACAATGCAGGACTCCCAGTCGGGGGGGGCAGCTGCCCAGCCAGGGGAGGGGTCGGCAGCCCCCTGGGCCCCTCCCGCCAGCCCACACCATGAACCGGGCTCAGCAGGAGCAGCCCAGTCCCTCCCACTGCCCCATGGGAACAGCAACATCCCCAGCACCCAGAACCCCCACAGGGACCCCTTCTGAGCACACAGGTGTGGGATCCCGGCACAGCCATACCAAAAGCCTTGGCAATCGCAACAGTCTCCAGCAGGCCCATGAGTGGGACCACGGCCAGCCCGGCCCCCATGTCCTGGGAGGGAAGGACACGGTGAGCGGTGTCACCGCGGGACGAGGGTGGCCCCACGGCAGAGCCTCGTCCCGCTGTGCCAGGCACCAGCGAACACAGGAGTAAGGAGCCGGCAGCCCGCGGGGAACCCGGCGCCGCTGGGCAGCCCGGCACCGACCTCCACCATGCTCCCGAAGGGGACGGTGCCATTGGGTGCAGCCATGGAGAAGTGTGGCAGCCGGAAGGCGGGGAGGCCCTGCGGGATGCTGCCGGTGAGCATGAACGGCTGGGAGCCCATCACCTGGAAGGAGTAAGCCACCAGGCCAGCAAACAGGACCACGAGGGCGTTGCGTGCTGCAGTGGAGACAACAACCGTGAAAACCTGCCCGGAGCGCAGGGCGGCGGGAGGGACGGCAGGAGGTGGGTACCCGGGCTGCTGAGGTCTTCCAGGCCTTAGGAAGAGACATGCCCAGCAGCAAGACCATCCTTGGGACCTGCTCCTTCCCGACCCACATCCAGGTCTCGGCTCCTGCCAACTTGGGTTTTACCCATTTTGGGCTGCCTCTTCCTTGCCCAGAAGAGACGAGTCCCCAGGAGGGACGGCTGCAGGAGAGGGCAGGGGTGGCCAACGCACCCGTGGTGCAGGTCCAGACGATCAGGTAGCTGACCCTGGCAGCCAGCGGCTCCGCAAGGGCAGCGCGGGGCAGGCGGCTCTTCATTGCCCGGAGCCCTGCCAGCGCGGCCAGGCAGGCCAGCCCCAGGACGGCGTCCCCGGCCCTGCAACACACACATCAGTGCCAGCCCAAACACGCAACAGGGCACAGGGAGAGCTACTGCAAAGCCCACAGGAGGAAGAGCGTGTGCCTGGGCACGTGCCGCGGCTCTGCAGGGAGATGCATCGCTGGCAGGGACGCTGCCCGCGCCTCCGCACCACCCACAAAACACATCACCTCCCCAGGGGCAGCACAGCGCAATCCCTCATCTTCAAATTTCCAGCTCAAATAGGAACAGCTCAGACCAAGCACTTGCTTTACAGCGCTGGGCAGGGACCAAGAAGTTGGTCCAAGGTGTGACCAAAGACATGGGGAGTGAAGCAGCAGAGCCTGAGCCCCTGCAGGGGCAGGAGGCTGAAGCAGGGCAGGCACAGGGACGGTGCTGACCTGGTCTCCCCGATCTTCCGCAGTGTCTCATACACCTGCAGGAAAAACTGCCGAGGGATCCCCTGCAGCCCCAGGATGTTCTGTGCGGGAACACAAAGCCTGGTGAAAGCCCAGCACAGCCCAAGCTGCCGGGTCGGTGTTGGCCTGGGAAAGCTCCCACCCCGAGTCCGGCACACGCGGCTGCGCAGCTCCTGGGGGGAGGTTGGTTTGGGGCCCCAGCCCGGCCTGTGCAGCCCTGCCGCCCCCTGCACCGCGCCGGGAGCAGCAGCACAGCTCGGAGCCTTCACGGCAGTGCCCGCCGTGACCGCAGCCATGAGCCAACACCGGCCCGCTGGCTCCTCGCGCAGCCTGACACCGTCTCCCCGAGTCTCTGATTTTGGTTAACCACAAAGGAAGTGTTGCAGCCCCAGAAGAGTCGGAGAACCTCAGGCTCCTGAGAGACCAGCCAGGGACCAGTGAAGCTGCAAACCCACTGTGTTCAAGAGTCACCCAGCACCTCCCGCAAGTCACCGTATCAAATGTTCCGATGTTACTGGTATTCCAAATGCCACCAGCTGGTCACGGGTAGAGGGTGCATTCAGCTTGGTCTGCTCAGGGCAGAGCACTCAGGGACCCACCAGAACTGCTGGCAGGACCTCTGCCCCCTCTGCAGCTCCTTCCTCTGGATCTGAGCACATTGCCCAGCCCAGTGCTAAACATCACAGCTCCACAGCACAGCCGGCTGCAGGACAGAGCAGGCGAGGCGTCCAGAGCAAACCAGCAGACCCTACCTTGAGCTGGTTGAAGCTAATGGTGATGGAAGCAGCTGACGTAAACCCTTTAATGACTGGGCAGGAAATGAAGTCCAGAAGGAAACCTGCGCGGGACAGGTGGCAGTAAGCACGCTGCTGGCCCCCGCGGGGAGCACAGCCTGTTTGCATGCACAGAGCTGTCACAGGTGTTAGCAGGACAACCCCAGTGTCTCAAAGAACACAGAGGAAGGGGGCAACAAGTACAGTATGTACAGCGAGATCCTAAAAATGCAACTATGCATGGCAAGAGCATCTCACCAAGGTGCAGGAGCCCCATGGCCAGCTGGATGCAGCCGGAGAGGAAGGCGAGCAGGATGGCATAGACAGGCTCGTGGAACGCATAAGAGGAGACAAGCAGTGACATGATGGCTGTGGGACCCAGCGTCACATCCTTGGCAGTGCCCAGGATACAGTAGACAAAGCAGCCCATGAAGGAAGAATAGAGGCCATACTGCACGGGAATAAAAGGAGCACCGGCACAACGCTGGGAGCTGGGAAAGGCTGGACAGCCCCAGGATGAGGAGGGCTGGGCTGCCCTCGGGTCCCTCCAGAGCCCGCAGCCAGCCCTTAGCAAACACACAGCGCCTGCGGGTTCCTGCCCCGCAAAATGGGTGATCCGGAAAACGGATGACATGGAAAATGGGCGAGCGCACAGGACCAGCCCTCGGCCGCCGGCCGTCCAGCCCTGCCTGCCCTGCCCGCCCTGCCCGCCGCACCGGCCAGGGAGCGGGTGTCCCCGTTCCCCGCGGCGCAGCGCGGTGCCACCCACCTGCAGAGGCAGCCCGGCCAGCTCGGCGTACGCCAGCGCCTGCGGCACCACGGTGAGTCCCACGCTCAGACCGGCCATCAGGTCCAGCTGCAGCCAGGCCAGCGAGTAGCGCGGCAGCCAGCGCAGGACGGGCAGCGCCGGCCGCACCGCCGGGCACGGGCAGCCCCGCCGGGGACCCGGGGCCGCCATGGCC
>VWYH01010576.1:0-171951 GCA_013399365.1 Pampusana beccarii
CAGAGCTGGACGGAGGACTCCAGATAGGGTCCCACTAGAGTGGAGCAGAGGAGCAGAATCACCTCCCTTGACCTGCTAGCCACACTTCTTTTGATGCAGCCTAGGATACAGTTGTCTATTTAGGCTGCAAGTGCACATCGCTGGCTCATGTCCAATCTCTCATCCACCGGTACCCTCAAGTCCTCTATAGGGCTGCTTTCAATCTCTTCATCTACTAGCTGGTAGTGATTGTGAGGGTTGCCCCAACCCAGATGTGGGACCTTGCACTTGGCCTTGTTGAACGTCATGAGGTTTCCATGGGCCCACTTCTCGAGATTGTCCAGGGCCCTCTAGATGGCAACCTGTCCCTCAGGTGTGTCGACTGCACCACTCAGCTTGGTGTTTTCTGCAAACTTGATGAGGATGCACTTGATCCTATTGCTTATGTCATTGATTAAGATATTAAACAGTACTGGTCTCAGTACAGACCTTTGAGGGACATCACTTGTCACAGGTGCCCATTCAGACATTGAGCCATTGACCACTATTCCCTGGATGTGACCACCAAACCCATTCCTCATCAACCTAATGGTCCATCTATTAAATCCATGCCTCGCCAATTTAGAGAGAAGGATGTGGTAGGGGACCATGTCAAAGGCCTTACCGAAATCCGGATAGCTGACATCCATAACTCTTCCCTTGTCCACTGCTGTAGTCAATCCATCAGGGAAGGCCACTAAGTTGATCAGGCAGGACTCACCCTTGGTGAAGCCATGCTGGCTATCTCGCATCACCTCCGTGCCCTTCAGGTGCCTTAGCACAGCTTCTAGGAGGATCTGTTCCATGATCTCAGGCACAGAGTTGAGGCTGACAGGTCGGTAGTTCCCGGGATCCTCCTTTCTACTGTTTTTAAAAATGAGTGCAATTTTCCCTTTTTCCAGTCACCAGGGACTTCACTTGACTGCCATGACTTCTCAAATATCACGGAGAGTGGTTTGGCAACTGCATCAGTCAATTCCCTCGGGACTCTGGCATGCATCTCGTCAGATCCCATAGACTTCTGTATGTTCGGTTCCTCAGGTGGTCACGAACCTGATCTTCTCTTATAGAAGGAGGGACTTTGCTACCCCCATTCCTGTCTTGTGGCCCGTACTCTCGAGAGGTGTGGAAGAGAGATTGCCGGGGAAGACTGAAGCAAAACTCTTGTTGAGTACCTCAGCCTTCTCCTCGTCTGTTGTTACCAGTTTACCAGTTTTTCTCATCAGAGGGTTACACTTTCTTTGACATTCCTTTTCTGTCTGACATATCTGTAGAAGAACTTATCATCATTCTTTGCATCCCTTGCCTAGTTCAGCTCCAGCCATGCCTTTCCCTTCCTGAGCCCATTTCTACACAACCAGGCAGCGTCCCTATACTCTTCCCAGGATACCTGTCCCTGCCTCCACTGCCTGTGTAGTTTACACACGTTAGCACAACCACAGTGAAATTTCAAACAAAGTTTTGATACAAGTGTGGATAATTAGTCAGCTTTTGTAACAACATTTGGTGACATACGACGTACCAAGTGCCAAAATCTATCAGGTTGCTGGACACACCATGAGTAAGTGTGTAATTCTGATATACAATGTGTGCTAAAAGGTCCTCTGCTAGCCATAGAGGCAGTGGTCTAGATATGAGTAGCTGTACTGCAATTACTCTTTATTTGGCTACACACACTTAGCCTCTGGGAAGCTTTCCTTTCTTGGTGTGAAGAACGGAGAAGCTGGGAAAAAACAAGGGTAGTTTAAAGCTGCCCTTTGCTTGCTTTGATGCTATGCCAAAAGGAGTTTACCAAATCTGGGATTTATTGTTTTTGATATCCACCTAGATCAGCTGATCTCTTAGACTTAACATTTGCAATATCGATACTTGCAACTGTGATTTTAAGATTAGTTTTCAATTAAAAATTGCCAGTATTGACTTACTAACTATATACATGAGCAAACATAACAGGGTCAGAGTCTATCAAAATAAATCTTCTTTATTTAAGCAAATGCTTACAAAGCCATTTCAAATACTTGTCCAGATCCACAGAGAGTTGTAAAACGTATTTCCTAATAGATTTTGTAACCATTGCAGGAATGCAATAAGTAAAGTGAGTTTAAGGGCTAAGCATTTAATTAGGTCCTTTTAGGTCAGCAAGATCCAAAGAAATTCAGTTTACAATAATTTAATTATTTGAGGTAATCCTGGGCACATTAGTTGATTTATTGGAAAACTCGTGCAGAGGATTAAATAAAGAACAGAAACATCAAAAGTACAAGAGAAGAAAAAAAGAATGAGGAAACTATGGATCACTAATGGCAATGTAAATATGCAGGAGGTTTTGAACTATATTGAAACAATATTGAAAAAAATAGTTGACAGCTAGAAAAAAAATGGTATTTTTTAAGGACAATACAACTTTCAAACAGGAATAATCTGCTGCATAATTAATGAATGAGGAAGCAATTCTTGAGAAAAAGAGGATTTGAGTTATAGTAGTTAACAAGCTGAATACAGGTCAGCAATGCCATGCTGTGCCAAAGAAAACAACTTTGTAGGGCATACAAACACTAGTGTAGCCTGCAAAACACATGCATATCCTGAAAACAAGAATGCTTTTTATTCTGACGCAGTCTGTAACAAGCATGATTGTTTGTGTCAGCTTCTTCATAACTTCTACTTAGGGTCTAAAGGAGGTCAGAGTGAAGACCAGTAATTTTGTCGTCTGCCCTCCCTCCATTTCTCTTTTTCTCTCTTCTCTTTCTCCCTGGGTTTTTATGCTCCCAGGCAATCAAGCACTCCTCACATTCTGCTTAGCAGTTCTGGAAATTTGTTGTCTTTCTCACTCATGACCTTCCAGGCTCTTGGGTTGAAGTTTCAAATTCCTTGAGGAACATGTTTCTTGGACCTCATAAATTACTCTAGATTCCTTTCAAGAAAAGTAGCCCCCAGTCCTTGATTAACAGATATATGAGTTATTAGGAGCTGTGAGTTTCGATTTTACCATAGTTTGCTTTTATAAGGAATTGGGAGAAAAATATCTTTACATTTTTAGAGCCGAGTCTCTTAAGCCTAAGTACCACATTCCGTTTGGGATGTGGATTTAGTTCTGAACAACTCACCTGAAACAGATATTTCTCTCTGCTCCCTAAGGGATTTATTGGCAAAACTAGACATCTATTAACGTTATCTTGGGACTCTGCACAGTGAGAATAGATGCTATAAATCTTAGTTGTATAAAAGCCCAGGAGCTATAAAGTTTTACTGGACAGCAAATAGAAAATTCCAATAAGCTCAGATCCGTTTATTTTACTTAGAGTGAAAGAAAATTCTGAGTGAAGCTTGGCTGGAAATGACTTTGGAGGTAGCCATTCTGCACACTTCACACTAACCAATTATACATCACACTGTTTCTCAAACACATGTAATAATTTCATATGGTCCATGCAAAATAACAGGAACTTGTCTCGCTAATTACTGTGTCAATGGCCTTGGTCTTGGAGCTGATTAGAACTAATAATAAAAGAAACGAACAAATGTATCTATAGTATTACAATCCATTAGTAGCAAGAGTCTACAATTTAAATTTACTCCACTTACCAGGATTCATGTTTCTCGACTGTCAGATCAAATTAAGATTATTCAGAGCTCAATTAGCTCTGTTTACCTTTGTTAGTTTTTCCTGATTGGTCTCACTAAAATCATTACAAGAAGTCATAGATTTACCTAAGCATTGTTAAAAATTTTATTGCTAAAAGCAGAAGATGTTTACTTATTCAGAGCTTGACAGTAAGAGGGTACCTGGTGTCCAGACTTGGTGGATTTGAGGCCCCAAAAATACGTATTGATTTGCACTTTTTAAGTTTTATTTTTATTGTACATACTATTTTCTTACCTCTTTGATCACGCATAATGCATTCTGGCTAACCTCATTTGCAATAAATATTTTTTCAGCAGTTACTGTCATATTGCCATAGTTATTTCATCATTGGAGTTCATTGCATTGCATTTCCAACCCAATCCAGCTCTGGAAAAGAAACCAAACATCACCATGTAACACAACTACTATTTAGTTTATTCTAACTTTTAACCCATAAAAATCTGATTACAGTTTTTCTGGATATAAGCGTGGGTTTTATATAGTGTTATACCTGTAGTACAATTCACTTTTCCAAGGAGATTTTTTAATCTAAGTGTTGCCAGTTTGCTTTTCTGTGCAGCTGTAATATCATAATAGTTTTAAAAGCCACCATTATATTCAAAGGCAAGAAAAATTCTATTATATTATAGCTTAAACAATCTTACACATGGGGAACTTTAAAATTAGTTATTTAAATTTGAAAGTGTTCTGTATCTATTCTTACAGGTATAAGAATTGGCTCTTAGTTCTTACCTATTCTTAGAGGTGTATTAACCTCTAAGCTATTTGTAATTTATGTAAATAAGAAAACACCTAGAGGAGAATTTATTTCACTTAGCTATGATAGTAAAAACAAATTAAAAACACCTCATAGGGTCAAAGTTTTCCACCTCCTTTAAAATACTTACAATGAAACCAGTGGAAACTACAATACATTCATATTTACTTTAAAAAAAAAACAAGGACACTCAAAATCTTATTGCTCATGTAAGACATCTGGCAGGCTGCTATGCTGCTCCACATTAATCCTTCCTTTTTCTTGATCATTTGCCTCTTATTGAGAGGCAAGGGAGGCAGCTGGAGGTGTATAATGTAACTTGGAATTCCTGTAAAACATAGGAAAATAAACTGCAGAACGTTGTTGCTGAAAGGCTGCAGGGGCAATACCTCTTGTTTAGATCCCATAAAAAATCTGAAAGTCATCAAGTAAATATTCATAATCCTGAAGGTACATAAAGCAGTTGAGTTCTCATTTCTTGGCTCACTTTTAATTTGGGAAATGGCATTTATTTCTAAATAAAATTAAAGCACCAGAATTCTGCAGTAACTACCTGCTCTGCAACATTTTTAAAAGGCTTTATTTATATTAGAATTTTAGAACCATAGAACAACCTAGATTGGAAAGGACCTCAAAGGCCATCTGAGATTAGCACCCTGCCCAATCACATCCTGAAAACCTCCAGTGATCGGAACTCTAACATGTCCCTGGGGAGGATGTTTAAGTGAACGATTGTTCTTGCTGTAAACAATTTATATCTTAAATCAAGAGGAAAGTTCTTGATACTTCAAACAGCTCCTTGAAATGGGAGGAAACATCTAAACATTTTTACTTTATGAAGGTCTCCAATAATTTATGTGAGGAGGTACAGAATCTGAGTCCTTTGAAAGCTCTGCAAGCCATTTCCAGAAAAGTTTTAGGATAAGTACCTCTACAAGAACAGCATGCTACTTTTGATCTCAACTCTACCTTATTTTCCATTGCTAACAAAGGGACTGGTACCACTGGATGAAAAATACTGATCTGAATACTTGTTTTTTAGGCAGTCGTCTATTTATGACAATAGGGTTATTGCATCTACTCTGGAAGATCAAGAGAGCGCCAGGATAAGCCACCCGTTAGGATGTCATGGTAGTCATTGTGATTAGCAACCCCACGGGCAAAGCCCTAGAGGATATCTTCATTTCTCCTGGGTCTTGGGCAAACATGGTATTGGATAAAAAATCAATACATTAAATTCAATCAAAAAAGTAAGCAGCCAGCCCAGGGAACTGAATATGAACCATTCATGCAGTGTGATAAATTTAGGAGCAGTAAGATGGCTGATTAGGAAACTTCTTGGAAAATGAGAACTACAAAAAAGCTTCTCAGGATAGGGATGAAACAGTCCAGTACCAATCATATAAAAGTTAAAATCATGCAGATACACAGGCAACAGCATATAGGGAGGAGGAAGAGGAAAAAATTTACCATCAGCTTGACAACTATGAATTGTGTTTATGTTTCGTTACAAAAATCAGTGTCTTCAAAAAAAGAAGCAGAAGCAACTGCAGGCCGGTTTTGGGACTGCCGCAAGGATTCACGTAACTATGAAGTAAATGTTGGCTTAACATCAACACATTAACAACTGACCAAGAGTCAGAGAGGATTTCTTCATCCTTATAGTTGTCAAATGAGGAGCAGGAAATTACAGCTTTTGAAAATCCCTAGCAGAAAAATTAAACATTTGCAAAAACAAAAGCAAGGGAGGTACTGCCATTATGAAACTTTACAAGCTTCACACAAACTATCAGGGCATTACTTGCAGAAAAAGGGACCTTGACAGTATGGTTATATGTCTACTTGATCTGCCAAAGACATTACCTGAGGAGGAAGAACAAGGTTTTAGAATGACACCAAGTACAGGAGATCAGACATTCAACTTGAGAAACTGAGTAGAAAATACTGAGAATATGAAATGGAACTGTAGTGCGACTTCGCGGGCTTCAATGAAACATTTGATCGTGTGTGGCAAGGAATATTACGATCTGTGATGGAGACACTCAACATTAGCAAAAGAATAGTGACAACCCTTGAAATCCTCTTTTACAGTGCAGAGAGTAAAGTCCTTGAAGGCAACACACTGAGCAAGTAGTTCCATATAGCAGCTGGTGTAAGGAAGTGATGTCTCCTATTGCCACATCCCTTCAATTGTTTCCTTGAACATTTTATGTCAAAGGACTCTGAAAACTTTGAAGGAGTGCTATCAGTTGGAGGTAGTAATATAGGTAATCTATCCTTTGAAGATGATGTAGATTTGATAGGAGGAATGGGACCAGGATGTGCAAACACAATGACAAAGGTGGGCAGAACAGCAATGATGTAGGGTATGGAGATCAGGACAAAAAAGAGCAGTGTAATGACAATGAGGATTACTGACACTGAACAAGAAATAGACATCAAAAGCAAGGAAGTTGAATGAAGTGACTTATTCAAGTATCTCAGTACTACTACCATGAAAGACAGGAAACCTGAAACAGAAATCCAAAGAAGAATTGCCCTCATGCTAGCAGTGCTCACAGTCCAAAATACAACCTGGGAAGACAAGAACAACCTTAGTAGATCCAAGAGAAAAAGAAAAAAAAAACCAACAACTTCTTAGAAATATTGTGTTCTTGAGAGCATGAACAGTATGAAATGGGTGAAACTCAGCAGCAACAGAATGAAGAATTCGAGCCTTTGAATTCAGATGTCTCTGCAGAATTCAATGGATACCATATAGAGTGCACAGAACTAACAACTCTATTACAGAGAAGCAGGATCTGCAGTAATTGGATCCCATGAGCCTCTACCAGCAGCAGTGCAAAGAGAGAAGTTGGAAAGGTTTGGCAATGTGACTAAAGCAAAAGGCCTATCAAACATTGTTTTGCAAGAAAAGAAATGAAAAGAGGAGGAGCTGTTTGTGGACAACCTGGTAAAAAAATAATCAGAAACTGGACAGGAAATCTCTAGCAGAACTTCCTCAAGCAGTTAAAACCACCTGAAATGAAAGGAGATTATAGTTATCACCTCACTATGACCCAGCCAGTCAGAGGAGAGGAAAGGGATTATCGCAGCACAAAAATCTGTTATAAAACCCATCAATACAGAATTTCTAGGAAGACATGTCATTGTTACCATGTTTTATAAATAGGTGAAATGTATTTTTTTGTTCTTTACTGCCTTTCTTCTTTCTTCTTTTTGTTCAAGTGATATTTAGTCGTTTCCAGACCTGCACTCCCTTCCCTAGGTAAAAAGTAAGAAAATATTTGCTCAGTACTTTCTTGTTAAAGGAACAGGGGCAAATCTGGCAGCTTGAGAACAGCAAAGCTGCCACAGCTCCATGCCCCCAAGTCCAACTGGTGAGGCTGAGCACTTGTTCCCTGGACACACCAGACACATGGCGAACACATCTGCACTATGTATGCATGTGTACACACATACATGTATACATACAATGGGCTGCACAGATCAACATTGAGACACACAGAGCACTCCTCACACAGACAGCACAGACAGCAACGGCCTCATCCTACTCTCCTCTCTGTCTGAGCAGGATGTAGGTCTGCTAGTGTATATGTGAATATATACAATGTGGATGCTCTCTCAGCTGGGCTCATATGCCCAGTCTGTCCAGTAGCTGTCCCTGGAGCCCAGTCTGCCCGTTTGCTGGCAGCTGTACACACAAACCGCTGAGGCCACAGCCCTGCTGTTGTTGCTGGCACAAATGCCCCTACACATTCACACACAGACAAAGACCCATCTGGGACTACCCTGGTCCTCAGTAGCCACCCTGCACCCCACCCCCTGTGGTTGCACTCTTAGAGACTCCCTTCACCCCCTGGCTCCCAGATCACCTCACCAGCTCGCTGGCTCACCTGGCTTGATCCTTGCTGGCACTCACGCACTCATTTGCACAGCTACACTTACTCCAGTGTGTGGCACCACAGAGAGATCAGTCCCTGTGGCCTGAGGTCCCACTCCGGTTGCTGGCATCAATATCCACTCACTGGGGTCTCTGCAACTGCAACTGCTGCCTGCAGTCTGGCTGCACTCATGCTCAAGACACATGCAGGCACACAAGAGTCCCCCATCCAGGAAAAGACTAGAAAGAAATTTAGTAAAAAGACAGGACAGACTGTCCAGGTCATGGCCAAACAGGTGTACCACCCAGCAAACTCTACACAAAACTACTCCTTCTTCTCCTTTTATTTTTCAATACTTCTTCCTCCCTAAGCCACCATAATCCCTCTCTCTGTCTACCATTAATTCTTCCCCTAAACATCGCATAGTACGTCTTGTGCAATCCCCAAGTGTTCATCCCCTGCACCTCATAAACATAGAATCATAGAATTGTTTTGGTTTGAAAAGACCTTCAAGATCATTGAGTCCAACTGTTAACCTGGCACTGTCAAGTCCACTACTAAATCATGTCCCTAAGAACCTCATCTAGGCATCTTTTAGATACCTCCAGGGACGGTAACTCCACCACTTCCCTGTGCAGCCTCTTCCAATGCCTTTCGTTGAATAAATTTATCCTGATATCCAACCTAAACCTCCCCTGGTGCAACCTGCGGCCATTTCCTCTCTTCCTATCACTTGTTACTTGTGAGAAGAGACTGAGACCCATGTCACTACAACGTCCTTTCAAGTAGCTGTAGAGAGCAACAAGGTCTACCCTCAGCCTTCTTGACCCATTGTGATGGGTTTCGTGCCTGGACAATGGAGCTGAGGCTGTCCTGGAACAGCCCTGGGAAGGGTCTGGGTAGTGTGTTACTTCCTCTGAGACCTTAATTTGGGTTCCCACCTGCCACTGTCCTCCTGTCTGGCTTTGTGCAGATGGGCCTTTAATGGCCTGATGGCTCCTGTGATGGCCCAAGGAGAAGCCTGGGCAAGACGTTATTTGGGGTCCTCCACCTGCCTCTGTGCTCCATTGTGGGAGTATAGCTGAGCTTATCACACAATCTAACAATTACAATTGGCTGTCATATTATGTTACCTTCCTTTCTGTTGAGTAAGAGATCGTACTTGTGACTTCTACCTTTCGTTTCAGTTTAATTTCAATTTTTGCCGCACAACCATCTTCTACAGAAGCATCCCGTAGCAAGTTGTTTCACAACCGGTTAGAGACTGACCCAGATTCAGCTTGTATTTTCTCCTGACTTTTCTTCTGTGGTTGTATATCTAGTTGCAGTCTATCACTGCTGTATTCATTCTCTCTGTGTTCCTTTTGTATCAGAAGTTAAATCAGTATCTTATAGTGATGTCAGTAAAAAGCTTATGATGTAAACAGAATCCAGGAGACACTAAGTGTGAATGCCCATAACTCAGATTGTTAGAAATGCATCACTTCTGTTGTTTTCGAGCTCCTCCAACTGAGCAACACCATCCTCAGGCTACTTTTGAAGTTAAATATCAGCTGAGTTCAGTGTGTTGTCATGAAAACTCTCAGACAATTATAGCTATTTCTTATATGATCTCTTTTCCTAACTCACTAGATATATGTTCAGGTGAAACTGTGTCCTATAATAATCCCAATACACTTAAAAAAAAAGAAGCTTTAATTAGCACACCAGCACAAGGAATATCTATTTGAAATTCATGCTGAACCTCTCTACCTGCTGTGCTTCATTTCAAATTTGAATGCTTTCATCTTTGTACTATGCTGCACCATTCACATGAAGTCTTAAGGGAGTCCACTCAACCCCCTTCTTAATTTTACTTTAAAATCACTAGTCCCTGTAAGGGCCTATTCGACATGTGAACCACATAAAATATATTATGTTTGGTTTTTTGTTGTGTTTTGGGTTTTTTTTGGTTTTTTTGTTTGCTTTTTGTTTTGTTTTTTTCTTTGTTTTCATTTTGTTTTGGTTTGGTTTTGGTTTGTTTATTTGTTTGGGGTTTTGTTTTGTTTTGGTTGGTTGGTTTTTGTGTGTGTGTGTGGGGGGTTGTTTGGGGTTTTTTTGTTGTTTTTTTTTCCTTGTTTCTTTGGTGAACAACTACTGACTCCTAATGAACAAAGAGGAGATAAAGGTTAACTATTTCTCAACCAAAGGTTACGGTGGGTTATCTAAATATGGCATATCATTAAGAAGGAAAAAATGAAAGAAATCAGAGTCACTTATTTGATTTGGGCCTTATTCCTTGCCTTGAATCTGCCAAAAGAAAAAAGAAAATAATATAAGTCTTGGATATTCTTTGTGATTTATATGCAATAACAAAGAACAGATTTGCATTATCATTCCTCATAGAAGTGGAATATTTGATGCGTATGAAGGTTTTGTTAAAATTGAAGAATCTGATCCAAATCAGGTTCTGGTCTTAAAATCTTTACTTATTTACTTCGGCTTCAACAGAAAGTCAATGGGACTATTTTTATCAGTAAATATTACTGCTGCATATAAGTATGGTACATCTTGTGGTATTTCTGCTTGGGTTGGATGAGGAGATAAAATTCTAATTACTGAGGATTCTACATGGTGTCTTCCAACTCTTCTGGTTCAAAAAAAACGCAGCTATGTGAATCAGAGATCTAAAAGAGTTGATTAGTGTAAAGGGGAAGTAAGAAATCAATGACAATTTGTACTAGAGATGGAAGCCATAAAGGAAAGGTTGGGTTGAAGATGAGACCCCAGCAGAGGTGTGAGAGAGAAGAGCAAAATGTTAAACTTGGTTCAGAGGTAACACCCAGCTGTTCAGAAAGACAGCCAACATGTTTTTCCACCCTTACTGTATAATTGAAAAAAAAAATTAGATCCTTTTAGAAACATTTAACTTTATGTATCCACCAACAGAAAACTGCCTAGTGGAACAATACATTGCATCCATTTCTAGGACAACAGAACCCATGCACAACCAGCCAAGTGCATAGCGAGTGTCACTGTTTCCAAAGCTCTGTTTTCATCTTCCTGTGTCTAGTACTTCTGTAATAGTTTGTTGTTTTCTTTGTGTGACTTCCCTGAACTCTATACATAATGTCTACAGGCTTTCCCTGTATCCTGTTTATTTCAACAACTTTCAATTTGTCTAATGCAGATACAGAAGCAGCAAAATGATCATTCATAAATAAAGAATTCTTAGCAAATGGTGCAGGAATTGCTTTAAAAAACATCTTTTCAGATGTACTGAATAAAGCATCCTATATTTTGCTTTGGTTTACTGTGCTGTCAGTAGTTTATTAAGCCACCACAAATAAGAGAAATATTTTCAGTATGGACGAGCACTGGGAATTCTTGCAGTGGATCAGTACAAAGGTTTTTAGCACTTTGTGCTGAAATGGCAATGGGAGAATTTGAAATGTTCAATGACCTGCAAGCTCCAATTCTACCTGCATGCTTTGCTGTTGTAGCATTATTTAGTTAGTGTATGAAGTAAAGCATGTCAAAGTCTAGCTGTTCAACTGTCTATGCAAGGTTTTTATTTCCTCCATGACATTTCTTTATCTCTTTGGTCTTCCTTTTATAAATTCTTATTATTTTAAGAACATCTAACATCAACTAGAAGCAGCCATGACATAGACTTGCTGTTAATTTGCAGTTTCTTAAAGCCTACTGTCCCTCAGCTTCTTCTAAATTTGAGCTACCTTTAAAAATAATGGTCCCAAACTCTCTTTTTATAAATATCCTGTTGGTTTAATAGATTTCTGCTGTCTGCCATCAACTGAAGAGCTGAAAAAGGTTTCTGGCTGTGAATAATGCTTTTGAGCAGACCCAGTTTTGTATGCTCTTCCTGAAGTCTGGCAGACAGACAGAAGCAGTAGTTCTTAAAGTAAGTTCACATAATTTCAAGTGATGAAATTACTGAGGATTAGTCAGATACTGATTTGAAAGAAGAGACTGTCAGTCTTCTGACTCCGTCCGTTTGAGTTACAGAAAAAAAGATTAGCTCACCCTGTTGACTACACTAACGTATTCTACCAGGCACTAGCAATGAGAGCACTTGTAGTCAGCTGCTGTGGGTTATATTGACTTACCACATTGCAAAAATACGATAATACGTAAATCTGTGATTGTACTCAGACAAAAGATAAATTGAGACTTTTCCATATTGATGATGAACTCATGATTAAATTTAATATCGAAAGATTAAGCTTTATGCTCATTTACTAATTTAAAATTTTTTGCTTTGGCAGAGGCACACAGGTAATATGTTTACCCATTGTGAAAATATAACATGAAGTTTGAAGTGGCAAAGGATCAATTTAGCTTGCAGAGTACAACATGTGAGCTGTGAATTTCTTTCTTCTCTAATCAATGTTTCATAGATACTGAAAGCCTGTAGCATAAAAATTTTCCAAATGTCTAACTAAGATTTTTTTTTTGTATGTTTGAAGAATCGTTAGTAGAGAACTCACCTGAAATATTTTAAAGCTGAAACAATTTTTTAAATATGATCTGGGAAAGAGAGAGGGAGCGGGCACTTTCTATTCATACATCTGTCTTCTATGGTATTCAAAGTTCCCCTGATTCTCCCTGTGTTTTTGAAAATATACATCAGAAATTTGTGCCCTGAAAGTGTGTTGGAAAAAACTTTTCCTGTAGTTCACATAAATGCCATCACAGATCTAAAAATTTAACCTTCTTGCTCCAGTAAAAGTGTTTCTTTCACAACACTGCAATCATTTGGGGGAAGAATTAGAGGCAGAAAAGGTGCAAACTTGTATTTTATATTACTTGCATTTGCTCATGGCAGATGGAATTGCACAGAAACTTGTATGAGTTCCTGAATATGTTGTCTCCCACTGGAGCTCTGCCTATGGTATACCATCCTCAGAGCTTAACTGCACGATGCAGTCCCAATGGCACTCTGTAAGTGAAAATACACTTTCAGAGTGTATCAGTGACCTTGATTGCACTAGGCAGGTGGGCCCATTTCAGAAGTGCCAAAACAGCAGCTCTATAAAAGGACTGAGGTGCCCATTCCAAGTCTGTGATTTAAGTAATTTTAATTAATCTCTACTCCAGAGCACTGCTGCTTACTTCTCTGCCCTGCTTACAAATTTTTTACCTGGAGTTTCCAACACTTTAGCTCAGTAAAGTCCAGACACTGACAGCTAAGACCATAATCAAATAAAAATTATTTTCGCCATTTAAGGTCAAAATAACCACTAATGTAACCAACTGTAATTTCGGTCCCCCCACCCCCCACCCCTTCCCATCATGCCCCCAGGTATTTAACCGGTGAAACTGTTGGTGAAGATTTAAGTAATAGTCTGCTAGGCATTTTACTCCCAGGCCATCACTGCATTTATTGCATATAAATGATGCTTGTATTGCTCATGCCTGTTCCATATTGTTTAAAATTGATCTCATAATGTCCTCGGCTTTCTATTCCCTCCAGTGTGCCTGGAGTTCTGATTAGTAATTTACCACAGAGTTCTATAACAGTGAATACTCTACTGCTGCTGTTAATTAAATCTGTGTGGGTAACTATTCACTCACAGGAGACAATCATTGCAGCAAGATATTGTCAGGCCTGAGGCTTTGCACTAATAGAATCTGTACATATCCCAGAGGTGATATGTTCTGTATCTGGAGAGGAAGCAGTGAGCCAGATCTTCTAACATATCCAGCTAGTGATTCAGTGAATGAATGCCAAGGGGACAGGCTTCAAAAAGCAACATTCCTAAGACTGAAAGACGGGCAGAATAAGAGGAAAACAATATGGATATTTTATCGTTCTTTATATAACGTAATCTCATAACCTGAGATTTAGTCCGTGTTTCTTTTAACTTTAATTTGGGACACATGACTGACATGGAGTGCTTTAAGTTGTTAAAATTAATCATTTAGTGGAATCTCATAGACAGTGAATGGTATTGTTATATTAGGAGCATAGATGAGTTGAGGAGACACATGGTAAAAGTGGTTTATAGCACAATACTGAAGAATTACACAAAGGAGCTTTAAAGAAACTACTGACAATTCGCCATCAGTTAGTTTCAGCGGTGACCCATAAAACATTCGCCTGTCAGATAATGAAAGCTTTTGCCATATTCAAGGTATTTTCTAACGTGTGTCAGGAGGTTATATGCATCACAGGAAAAATGAAAAATTTTAAAGGTTACCATTGTCTTCATTATCCCCATCACATTAACAAAGGGACAGTTGCCTCCAGCAGGCAATAGTTGCCTCACCAACTCTGTGCATGAATTGCTGTAGTACAGGCACCTGCAACAAGATCCAGTCTAGTGTTAGGAGAGAACGTCTTTTGTCATGAATTAGCATTAACTGAGCTACACAAATGGCCTATGTACTATACAAAGCATAGCTTTTCTTAATAAAAGTTATAAAAACTGTATATTATCTTCTGGCCTACAAAGTGAGTGATTAAAAATTGTCTTCATACAGATGTAGCTATCTTTATAAATGCACACGGGAATTTATAATAATTAATGAAACAAACGTTATTATAATGGATGAAGAAACTATCTGGTACAGAATGGAAATCGTTGTCTCAAACTTCAGAAGATGAAGTGAGGTTAAACTATATTTTTACAAGTATATATAATGCCACTACGCACAATGCTTTATCTGTTCAGAGAATCTGTTTTAATATTTATACAAACATCACTGTATCCATTGTTAATAGTCTATGTGCCTTGCTTAACAGATAAAGATGAAGAGGATAGGAATACAACAGAATGAGAAAAAACTTGTTCCATATAAATAAATAGGTTCATATATAGCTAATAAATAGTTAAGTGTATCTATAATTAATAATACATATCTTATATAAAATATACCTGATAAATAGCTGTATATAACTAAAGAAGAGGACAACTAGATCAGTGTACATTATTACAAAATGTGGAGACAAGAAGTTTCCTGGAAGCAGGTGATAGCCTGGCTTTGTGGTATCAAACATCAACTATTTAAACACTGTCTGTTTAATCCAAACTGGCCACCTAAGCCACATCAGTAATCACTGTAGCAATCAGCTCTAGAAGATTTGTCACACCTATTGTGGATATTTATTTTAGGGTAGTGCGCATGGTGTTTTCTACGCCTATCACTGCAGTGGTCAGCAGAGCCACTTGAACGGTGTACTGTTCATGATAAAAAAAAGTGTGAGTGACGGGCACAATTCCTTTTCTGATTTCTTGGCAGCTTCAGAATTTGCTCTGTTCAGGGACTGGAAGAGCTTCGGCAGGTTAAGGTTTTGATCACTGGAGAGAACCAGAGGTGATTCAAGAAGGTACTTTGATGTCAGTGGGTACAGCTTGACGTGTCTCTGTGGCAAATAAAAATTGCCAAGGGGAAGATGCTGTTGATATGAAGCAAATAAAACAAAGAAGAAAAGGGTATCTTTGATGATTTAATAATTTAGGTTTAGTATCAGGATCTTGTACAATTGTTGCAGGTGCTGAGATGGGGACTGTGTGGGCTTCTGAGCATTGATAAGGAGTGGAGCTCAGCACTTTCTAGCATGTCTATTTTTAATGCTTGCACATTTCAGAAGCACATTGTGAAGAGACTGTGGTAGACACAGACTCTGCAGGAGATTTGGTCACAGTTATTTTTTGTCTTTAATGTGACTTGTGTGGATTCTCCTTCTCTGGTACACAAAAACCAACAAGAATAGTAATAATGGTGTTAAATGCCACTTTAAAAAGCCTGTGAGTATACATTTAAGGATCACTTCACAAAACACACTCCAAAGAGAATATACTTCCTGATTTATCATCCTACATTAATATTTTTCTATGACAAAAAATATCTATTAAATACTACATGTACAGATATTTTATCCAGACACAAAATGGGAGATCAGCCAATTTAAAAACATCCAGAAACAAGTAGAAATTGAACTGCAAGGCCTTTTTTTTTCCTAAGTAGTAATTAATATCTAAAAATGAGGCCAAGGTTACTTACTTCCACTGTTGTTCTACAAAGTGCTGCTGGATTTAACACATGGAGAAAATTAGGAGCTGGTTCAAACTAAAATTTTATGGAGAAAGTATTTGTTTTACAGTTCTTCTTTTCAGAAGTGCTCTCTGTAAATTTTTGTTTGGTAGGATAAGCATCTAGAATCACTTCTAGTGGAATACACTATCTGGGTGTGCGGGAAATTTAAACCCTGTGGTCTTTGCAAATGCCACTGACAATGATGCAAGGAGAGATTTCTAAGATGCAGGGGAAATTCTAGTTATAAATTACAACTGGAAATTAACCTGAGAATTTTGTCTACCTATTTCCTGTGCTTATACATAAATCGGCAAAATTAATCTTTCAGGTTTGATGAGTCACATTACTTTTCCTTTACACATCTTTTAGTTCCTGTGATCTGCAAAGCCTTCGGAGGTCAGGCATTTCCAAGCTTGTTGAGTTTTGACCTCCATCTCCCAGAAACAGAACCTAGTCCCTGTATTTGTTTCACAAACCATAACTGTGAGCCAGTTCCTAGAGTCTGTTCTCCAGCTCACTGTATTTCAACATAGAACTTCTTAACCAAAGCAAAACTTCTTTCCTCCTCCCCACCATTATACAGAAGACAAAAATAAGACACTCCCCATCTCCTCTTAAAAAAGTGATGAATAGCTGCATGATTTACCTCCTCCTTTTGCCACGGCTGACTACCGCTTTAGGAAGTTCCTCAGGTTTTCTTTCTGAATCAGATTCATTTCTTTGTCATGCTTAGTGCTCCATTAGACTGTTAAAGTGAGCACAAGGGAAAAACAAAAAAAACAACAACAACAAAACCACCAACAAAACCATGATTTAGTGAAATTGCTAATAAATGCTTTGTGAAATCTCTGTGCGTTGTAGAAGTTGGGCAGAGTAAAGGGAGCTACAGCTTGATAACAACGATTTATAAAATAGTTCAGAATAACAAAAGTCAATTACAAGATTTTACATTTAAGTTCACAAAGATACTTCCTCAACCTAAAAAGAGAAATTCCAAAGAAAAACAGTCATATCTTAGGTGCTACCTGTTGCTTCCAGTATGATGATCTCTACCTGCTTTATATATGTCTTATCTTTTATTTCTATCACTCCAATTTGGACGAAAAGGATGAAAAAGACGAGCGGTATCACTGCATGTTAGCTGAGAGGCTGAGCCAGCAAATCACATATACCTACAGTATAACAGCTTGTTATTTTTGCTGGCCTTCATTCCTGCTGTTCCACCTCTGAAATTTATGACTCCTGTGTTGTAAAAACATTTCAAGGATTAATGATTAAATGTGTTTAATAAATAAGAGACTCAGCATTTCAGTAAGATTATGAAAGGTAAATAAATATGCCAAGTGTTCTATTCCAACACTGACAATTGCCACACACAGAATCCAGTTTCACCATTCCTTAGAAATGTGAACTATTTGTTTACCTTAAACCAGAGAGATTCTTACAGGTATTGAAGTCCAGCCTCTTTGATTTGTTTGTAAAAACATAACTTTTGAGTGTTGAGTTTCATTTTTATTATTGATCAGAATCTACTTATGGTATTGCATTTTGGTTTAGGAAAAATTAATTATGTCCAATTCTTGAAGCCTTTATTCAATTGAACCTTGTATGAGTACTTGAGGGTCAGTAATACATCAATGAGATTATAAATTTCTGAGTCATACAAATTATCATGCTGGATCACAAGCAGATGCCTTGAGGATCAGCATCGTCTAATCTGGAAGAGGTATCTAAATGTTTCAGTGAAAGGTACAAAGAAACTAGAAGTAATCAGGCAGAGAATAACATGCCCTCCAAACAGTTTCCTACAGGTTTTGTTGTGCTTAGAAACCTGCTAAACTTTTCTCCTTTCTCAAATTTTGTGTGTGGTTTTGTGTTTGTTTGTTTGTTTTTCTTTTAATATCATTATAGTTACTCTGGATAATCTTGTCATCTTTTAAAGAAGACACTACTAAATACTATATAAACTTAATTTGCTTGGACATCACCACAAGCAGCAAGGGACAGCTTTCATACAGCCTTCAAGAATATTTTTCTTTCCCGTGTCATATGTGCTTTGCTTAGGTAAGTGGTTGGATAGATCCATAGAACTGAATCCTATGCAATAACATCAAAGTATTTCCTATATAATTCCAGGTATTTTCTCTGTGATCTGTCAAGAAGTGAGATAAAAGTCCAACTACTATGCTTTCTGCTAGTTTTGATTTGAGAAAGACTATGGAATTTCGAAGAGATGAGAGTGAACTCATTAATACTGAAGACTCCGGCTTTGAGTGCATTCATGCTGAGCTTCAGGCAGGCAGCTGAGGTGCTTAATTTAGCACAGTGTCTACCCACAGCTTTTGTGACAGTTGCTGGAGAGAGAGAGGGGTACCTCCAAAGAGTGGTCCAGATCTTGGATGATCCAAGCTGCTCTCCAGAGTAATCTTATTTTTGTTCCTGATTACCTATGCAGAAAGCCAAGAGAACAACAGCCATGATCAGTAAGTATGAATATAACCTGCCTAAAACCAGCTTCTGCGGTAGTTTGATAAAGTCTTCTACACTCTCTGGTTCAGCATGCACATAATCCACAACATATGTGAACATTTTAGTTCTACATCTGTCTATCTGGCTAAATGCTGGTTTTAAGCTAATGACAAATTTTAAAAAAGGGTGGAGGGATGGGACAGTAATATCTGTTCTTACTTTGTCTAATTATCCCTAATTAAGAACTATTTGGAGGTCCATTCAATACACTGACTCAAGTAGGTAGAGCACTGGAAGGAGAAAGGAAAATGAGAAATACTTGGAGATTCAAATCAGAATTAAAATGAAACCGTTTTGGCCTGTGATACCTGACATTCAAAAAAAAAAAGGAAAATTTCTAAGTAAGTTTGAAACCTGGACACTAGACACTAACAAGATGAAAGGAGACTTACTGATGTTGGGAAAAGGGAGCGCACAACAAATATTCACAGGCTTGAGAGACTCCTGGACTCAATGACTAGGTTGAAAAGCATGTACCTCAGCTTGATCTTTTTTCTGATTTTCCTGCTAAGGTGACAACAAAACAAATCATTCAGAAAACTTAACATAAGCCCTAAAATACTGTCAAAAAACTTCACTATTATAACAACATTATCTGGGAGGCACTGTGAAGTACATAAAACTAGGAAATGCCTGAATTCAGATTGTCAGTGTAATCTGACCTGTGTCTCAATGTCCCTTTATTTTATGATAGTTCTTAATTACACAGTGATGTGTGCCCTTATGTAGCCTACCTAAATTAGACACAGAAATACCTAAAATGCAAGTGTAGTTATTCAACACTCTGCTGATAGCCTGTCAGGAGGTAGGTAACTTTCACATCTGATTCTGCTGCTGCAGGAGCTGAATGGTCCCTGGGGTGGCCTGTTTCTTCTTACTGACCTCAGAAAAAGTGGAAAGTGGAGGCACCTCAATTAAGTGCCTACAGCATGATGGGATGAATAATGACAGGAACAGGACTGATTTGGTTCAGAGAGGCATCTGTCAAAATGAATGGTGCAGATTTAATGAGCAACTAATCAATATTTGGTATTCTCACTGCTGGTAAGTGAGCGAGCACATGCCATCTTTGCTGAACACATCTAATTTTGCTATCCATGTAGAATAATTAATTTCCTCATTAGTATTTCCATGGTGCTCCTCACTGAAGTATCTGAATTACTCATAAAAATTAATTGGTGCATCTTCTTAACAACCTGTGCAAGATGAGGCACCGAAGCAAAGACTCTCAGGATATGTGATGCTCAGCACTGTAACATCTAAGAGTTTTCTATTATGTTCACTGTGAAGTTCATGTGGCTGAATTATACCCCCAGGTCAATTTACGTTCAATGGAAGACAATGAGTGTCCTCCACTGGAGCTCACATCTGACAGAACACTGAGGGTTAGGAGGCCAAAGCTGGCCAGCTGGATTGTACAATGTCTGAAATTGTCTTAGGTGGCTGCCTCAGAGACTCAGCAAGGCTCCTCTGTGAAACCTCTTCCGTGCTTACACACGAAGCCTGTTCTCTCAGCCAGGTATTTAGTATGTTCACCTCAAGAACTGGCCCATCCTACACCTAGAGGCAGGAAATAAGAACACCAGTGTCACTACCTGCTATTATCTGAAGAGTAAGAGCATTCAGATGTGAAGCTGTTCTGTGGCATCTGCTATGCTGCATCTGGCTGTCCTGAGGTCAGTTATTCATGTGTCTCTTGTTTTCCTCGAACAAATAAGGTAGCAGTCTTCTATGCAAAACTTTTCTTTATTACAAAGTGCTTTTTCGTCCCCTCGAGAACTCTTAGACAGGAACCCTCTGTGTTCACACAGATCTGCCTCACCCCCATGCAAAATTTCTCTGTTGCAGCCTTTTCACCTACCTATAACTATTTTATCACCATTTACCGGCTCCTAACAAGAAATGTCTCCTAGAAATGCTGCCCATACTTGTTCCTACTTTCAGTTTTTCACTTGCTCAGTCTCTGCTCCTCATCCAGGTCCATCTGTGATAATTCACTCACTGAAAAAATGGCCTTATTATCAGAACTATTAAAATGAAAAAAAAATTATCCTATGTGTGTCCGAATCAAGTAACATTCATTCTTCAGTGTTGTAGTAAAACAGGGAAGAAACAGAGCTAAAAATTTTTCAGAGCAAACCATTATATTTATCTGGTATGATCAGGTTTGCAGAAAGAGGATATAGAATTTGTGACATAGAAAATACCAAGGAAATTGCCTTCAGGGTTCAGTAAGTGGGATTATCACCTTAATCCTTTTGAGACAGATATACTGACTTCAGTGTCATTAGCTATATTGTGTAGGTCTTTAGGAAAAAAAAAAGAAAACCTGTAGCATCGAGGGTTTGATTAACATGAAAGGCTGCTTACATCTAACCTATATAGCCATAAATTGCAAAGTGCTTCATGAAGCACTTCACCTCAGCTCTTGCTGATAGAAAATCCTTAGCTGCAGCTCATAGACATCCTCTCAAAAGGTGTTTTTTGGATATATCGGGGCCATGTAGAAGGAATTGTAACGCAAAGTACTAATATACGTTGGGAAGAACAGAGAAGCATGTGAACCATAATTAACCTGTGTAGACCATTATTAACCTCTGTAGTCTGATGACAACTGTGAGTGAAGTGCTGTAACCTCTCACTTCCCACCAGTTCAATCCAACTATTTAGACTTGCATGTGAATCTGGCAAACTGCTGCATCATTTGAGCATAATCAGTGAGAGGCTGGGCCATTTACTTTCTCCTGACACTTTCTCAGTTATTATTTTTCCTACATCAAATTTTCAAGCAGTTTTCAATAGGTTTCTAGTATATTTAGGAATAATTTCTGGAAACATATACATATGACCATGCATATTAAACACAGATACTTTATATTAAAAGGATTTTCCTTACAGGACTCTAGATCAGTATTCTGTGTATGGTAAATTCAAAGAGGAATGCTTTGCTGTCTTTGGTCTTTCACTGCATAATACCACTCTGTTAAGGCCCAAGAGTTAATCTGAAAGAGTTAATGATTTCATATATGTAAAATGTTAATACTTGCCTGCTAGTGTTTCATTCCAGAAAATATTGTTATGCTAAATCACTACAGGAATAATCTGATACCGTTTGTCCATTTTTCCCATTATCCAGGCAATATCTTATTTTACAGTTATTTTCTTTATTGAGGAGGTCTATAATTAATGAAGTACTATTACACAAATGATGTGTTTAATGGACAATGTCAGTATCCAGTGGGTATATTCTAAATTATTTACACGGTATGTTCAACATTGTTTAATACCAAAGCAATACAGGAGACAAAAATGCTCAGTAAGCCTTATTTTTGGGACATTCTTGTTCTGAGTCTTTTTTAACAGAAATTGAGGTTGCGTTTAAAAGTGTTTTCACAGCAATTCAGAGCTTTAGTTTTTGCCTGAGAAGTCCCTAAACCTCTCTTGCATTTTGAGTGATTTAAAGACTTTTGACTGTAAAGATTCAATCGATAGTTCTCTCAACAGCTTAAGATTCTGACACTTAGATAGATTCATCCTGAAGCCAAAGATAAGACAATCAGCCAATTTGGAGTTAGAGGCTCCTGACTGGCTTAAAAAGGACAGTGAATTCTTTCCTTTACACCGAGATGCCTGGCAGGTCTGTTCACAGGCAGAGAAAGAACTGGACCATAGTGCTCTTAAGGCAGACATGTGTAACTATCACCTTTTCAAAGAAGAAATGCAGGTGATATGTGCTGTCCTAAAGGAATGTCACATCAGGCTTGGACGGGGTGCCACTCCTTTCTTGTCTACTGTGGGAAAGAATTTACGCTTTGTGTGTGTGTTACATGTAGTCAGAGCAGCACAAACTCATAGTTTTCAGTATTTTATGAAGCATGCTCACCGTAATTAAAACAAAACAAACACAAACACTGATAAATTCACTGTAAAAATTCAATCTTTACCAAAGTCCCTGTGACCACGTCTTTTTCTCTGCTGCTGTTCAGTAACAATTTTCTGCAAGGCTAATTTACAAATATTTTTTTCTCTTTTTTTTTTTTTTTTTTTCCTGTATTGTTCAATAACTTCTTCTACATCTAATTTATGTCTCTGAGTTTCTTCTCTCTTCTTACTGCTTTTACTTCCCTTTCCCTCTCCCTCCCTCCTTTCCTACATTACTCTTTCTGATCCTGGTACTTCTCACTTTCTTCAGTGCTTTATCATCTAATATGATGTAATGGAATGTAATCTAATCTAATCTGTTTTGCTCCTGAAGCATTTTTCTTGCTATTACTACCTACTGTAATCTCTCTCTCGTCTCCTTAGATGAGATCAGAGCATGAATTCTGTCACTCTTTAAATACAGAGGCTGAGAATCTCAGCTGGTGAGAATATATGGTTGCTGCTCTCCAAAGAGTTAGCTGACAGCTTTGAGTATGCAATGACTGAAATGAGCTTTTTGAAAGTATTCACTGGCATGGTGTTAAGAAAATAGCTAAAGGGAATATATATATAGACACATATATATATATATAATTTCCTGGAATGTTTTTTAAGTTAAAATGTGTCCTTTCTAGGTTAAATATGATGTAGGAAAAGTGGTAAGAAATACACATACTACAATAGTGTATATCTTGAAGGAACATCTTAAAATCAATTTCAATTTTTTAAAAAAGTGTGCCTATGTGCGTGCATACATGTAAATATAGAAATACTAGAGAAACTTCATTGTTAACAAGAGCCTTCAGGATGTATTTAATGAGATCTTCTTTTTCAAGTTGCTTCCTAACTTCTTTGAGGGTTGGTTTGCTAACAAATTTTTTTCTGAGAACATAAAATAAAAAAATGAATATTACATTTTCAGTTAAAGAGATAAGAGAATAATTCTCAAGATATAAAGCAGCACCAGCAGTGCTCCAAAGTGTGCCCAAGTAGAAGTACATTAAGAAGACACTGGCAGTATGAAGTCCAGAGCTCCATGTCAAGCATGGGATGCTCAGGGTTTGTACTGAGGTGAGCTCAGCTCTCCTCAGGCAGCAAAGGACACATGCTTGATTCTAAGAGTATAAAAAGCAAATTGTTCTAAGATTTACAATAAAATGCAGAAAAGGTGACAGAAAATGACAGATTAATCAATAGCTCTTCGAAACAGCTTCTCACAGATTACAACAAATAGGGTTTGTTTTAGTGAAGATACATAAAAACACATACTATGCCAAATTCCTACAGGAAACATTTTGGTTCTTTCAGGTTGAATAATGTTTTTTCGACACAGGAGTCACAGATGTCAAACAGTGGCCTGAAGATTGGTCGTTGTCTTACCTGTGTTTATTATAAACTTCCATTGAAATTTAAGCTACAGAACTCCTTCAGTTAGAAAGCACATCTTTAAAAATATCTTTACATGAGAAATGAATCAATTATTTGGAAGCAGTTCATAATGGAACTGTGAATAAATGTGATTCTTGACACATGTAGAGTTGTGTTGCATTTCTCTCAAAAGAATAGTGTTGCTTTAGAATGGAGATGGCAGTACAAAGAAAAGGCAAATAAGTCAAAGACATGATATCCTATCCTATCCTATCCTATCCTATCCTATCCTATCCTATCCTATCCTATCCTATCCTATCCTATCCTATCCTATCCTATCCTATGTAGGTTTATGAACTTATTTCTTAATCTTGAAGTGCCTGAACACCTTCCAGAGAAGTAGTCATTACTGTGACTATACACCTGCAACATAGTTTGCTGTCCTCTCTTCTTCCACGGGAACTGCGTGCATGTAACATCAGAAAGTAAGGACTCTTACTTTTCTAGAGTTTTAGCCTTTCTTCCTTCATTCGTTTTTAAAATGTACATTTTGTAGTATGTTTGTTAGACAGGGCAAGGTAAAACAGGGCAGCAGCAGATGAGATTTGTGATGGCACACTTTTCTGGAGGGTGTGGAGGGATGGTAGGGAGAGTAGGGAGAGCATTTTTGGATTGGTTCCTAAGAAATGCATGTCACCTGCCTAGATTAATTTTACTGTTACATTAGCATGTTCTGTTACACTGGAAGACTAGGCCTGTCACTGATGCTTTTCACTTCTGAGCTGTAGGTTTTTGTTCTTCTGCTATCTTGGGCATAGGCCATTAAAAAAAAAAAAAGCTGTAGGGCCAAGACCCTGAACTTGATTTTGTATTTTATAGAATAGGCACCAAACTTATTCTCATAGAGGACCAGATCTGACAATCCAGCATCTGGTGCATACTCCATTTGGCAAAAGTTATTAAATCAGATACAGTTACCTTAAAGGCACTGATATTTCTGTGTAGACTTAATGTACATAGTCTGTTGCTGCTTCTGTATGGAAAGCAGTATAAAAGCAGATCAGTGGGGGAGGTCTGATGTGGAAAGTAAGGCTGTTTCATCCAGATGCTTTGCTGTATGAATACGGTCACACTGCTGCGATGCCAGAACTGGGGTGTCTGCTGAGGGATGTGCTCTACCACGTGGATTTTTCATTTTTAGGGTATGCTATTATCCACAAACTCTGCTGCAAAGATTCGCAGGAAGTGTGTGTACCATATACTTCTTCCACAGGAAACCCCTGGAAAATGAGCTTGACGTTCTCATGATGTCCTCTGTTGCTAAGAGATACATGACTGCATTTGATGCTACTTGGAATTTCTTACACATTGAATGCATCACATCAAGGTACATCAGTAACCATTGCCGAGCTGAGGATTGTAGAAAGCACTAATAACTGAGGTTGGGGTTTTAGCTGCAGCGTGGGATGAAGCCTACAGCTCAGTAGCTGGGGAAAGTAAGTTGATAATTCTTCAGACCCTGCTTTCTGACACCAGTGAGTAATACAAGAACACTCCCAGAGTGTGGTCTGAACTGATGACATATATAATAGATGAATTCCTGGTTAAATGATCTTTCATGACAGTGGCATTAGGTGATCTTGTTCAAGCGTCAGATTATTTTGCTGTTAGCACTATATTTGCACTGAAGGACAGATTCAAACATGCACCGTTCTCAAATCAGTGGCACTTGGTTCCAAGCCATTTAATCGATTCATCTACTTCATCACTGTTTGAATGTTGATGATGTAGCATATTGAAAATATGATTAATTAATGTGGGAATTCTCAGTGACGGGGAAAAGACAGAAAGGTTGGGGTGTAATTTCTTGTCAGGTGCTTCCCTGGAGGAATGATTCAAAGTCTTTGGCATTTTCATGTCAATGGTTACACACAGTCCCAGCCTGAATGGAGAGGCTGTACAGTCACTAGGATCGAGTGACTTATACAGGACTGACAAGCGCCTTCAGATGTCTGTACTCAGAGGTACGCTGGCGACAGCACAGCATGAAGGTAATGCTGGGCTGTGAATCCTGGTTGCACAAATATGTACTTCTTAGGGTATTCCTTCAGTAAGCATGAAGTCTCGCAGAGAGCCTGCATTTTCCTCATACTTTCTCTTCCTAACCGCTGGTCTAGCCATCCACTCCATATGCAAGGAAGTGTGACTGGGACACTTCTGACTGTTAACTGTACAGTGCTGCAGTTTACAAAACCCCTTAAAACCTGAACTACCAAGAAAGGGGAGACAGAAGTGTTTGTGGAAATTTGTTTGTAGAAGCAACCTAGGAAAGTCAGACTGGTTTATTTTTAGAGGGAGGATACCCAAAGTGCCATCATTTTAAGCAAAATAAAAAAAAAATACTGGAGTCACTAAATTTGTGCAGGCTGAATATGAATTCAATCTAGATATCTATACTGTATTGAAACATGGGTGCCAGAAACAGGACTCCCTGGTCTTAGGTCCTGCAAGGACTTTACCACAGATGTTCTGAGATTTCAGGACTCAGTCTGTTTTAAGTTTCAACTAAAAGGTTGGTCGCTTTTACCAGAAGTGTCTGCTTAGTGAGTAGATTTGTGTTCCAGTGCTGCTCCAGAGGAAGAATGAATCCCTAGAAGAGTGCCCAGATGACTAGGTTACAGGCTGGATCCTGGAACAGATGGCTTTTTATCATGGAGTGGGGTCAACACGTAGCTTTAACTGCAGGATTCATGAGAGCAAAGGGGAAAAATCAAGTGATTATGTTCGTATCTTAGAATTCAATTTGATGGGGAGCTGAGGGTTTATAAGTAATCCCTGGATTGTTTTGTAATTTTTTTGCTCAACCATTGTCCAATTAAAAATATATTAAGAGTCTAGGAGTCTAGGTAGTTTTCATTGCAATCAGAAGTATACGTCTGTATGTGTGCAATTACATATGCACGTAGTAGACAAAAAATATGGATTTGCAACATTCCAGTACATTTCTGAATTTTCCCCAAATTGATGATATAAGCAGTTATTACATAAAATTACTGAAGTATCTCAATTCTGTGGCAGTTAGTTTTCCTATAATCATCAATTCTCTTTTTTGCTGTTCTTTAATTTGGACTGATGGACTTGAGACTGCAACACTTACTGTAACAAATGGAAGGAGATGGGCATCTGTAAAGTGTGGTCTCATTTACTCTTCACTTTACTCAGGATGCTTCTAGAGAAGATAATTAATTTTATACTCTGATGAACGGTGATGCTCTGGATACTTTCTGATGAGAATAAAAATAACTCAAAAGTCTTACCTGTGTCTTCTTGTAGCGGATTCTGGCAGAATGCAGTTTTAAAAGGCAAGAAATCCCACTACAAGAAAAAAAAAACTGTTGCTTGCTTCATTTTGTTTTAACCACATGAATAAAAGGTTATGTACTGATATGGAAAAACAGTGAGATATGATCTTCCTGAAGTTTACCTGATTTCCTTTTCCAGTTTTTGCTGGTTTTGGCTGGGATAGAGATTTCTTCACAGTAGCTAGTCTGGGGCTATGTTTTGTATTTGTGCTGAAAACTGTGTTGATAACACAGGGATGTTTTTGTTACTGCTGAGCAGTGCTCACACAGGGTCAAGGCCTTTTCCATTTTTCACACCACCCACCAGCGAATGGGCTGTGACCAAAGGGATACTCCACACCATATGATGTCATGATCAGCATGTAAAGCTGGGGCAAGAAGAAGGAAGTGGGGGACATTCAGAGTTACGGCATTCGTCTTCTCAAGTAACTGTTACGTGTAATGGAGCCCTGCTGTCCTGGAGATGGCTGAACACCTGTCTGACGATTAGAAGTAGTGAATGAATTCCTTGTTCTGCTTTGTTTACACATGCAGATTTTGCTTTATCAATGCAAAAAAGTGTTTTCTCACTTTTACCCTTCTGAGTCTCTCCCCTGTCTCACCAAGGGGAAAGAGAGAGAGTGGCTGTGTACTGCTTGGTACTGGGGTATTTCCTAGGCAAAGAACAAGAGTTAATATTTCCTGATAACTTGCAGTTATCTGGGTTTCATTTCAAGCTAAGCAACAGTAGAATATAAATAGCAAAGCACCAAGCCTATTACCAGCATGCAGCTAATAATACATAATAATTATTAGTACAGATGTATACAGTGATATATACTTATTTCTCTAAGAGAATTTAGCAGTACTTCCTTGGCAACTGCTAGTTTTAATTACTTCCCTATAGGCCATATGAATAAAACTGGAATGCTAAAGTGAAATTTTTACTGTGTATCTCCATGGAGGCAAAGCAAAATATGTTCCTTGAAATCACATCCTTGAAATCATTGTGTATTGGTTTGCAGCACTGGTTACCATTGGGCTGCAGTTTCAGTGTAAGAAAACTATCAAATGAAATATCTCAAAGTAATTTACTAGCCATCCTGAGTGTGATTTTATTTCTTATCATAAGACTACGCTGCAGTTGTTCAAGAGAAGAATGTACTCAGTTTGCCTCTGTAAAGGTATGTGCAAAATGCCATCTTTTGTAGCTGTTCTAGGTTGTGAAGAAACTGTTTAGTCCAGGCTCCTTGTATCCAAAATCAGACACAAATATTTTGCTGCCATTGAAGAGTTTCTTATTGCTCTGTGGATAAAAGTGTTTTTGTCTAAATCGCTATCATAAGAATGGAGGAGGCTTTTGAAGTGGCTGAGTTCAGTTCCTTGCTCTCCCAAGCTATATGCACCATCAGGAATGCCTCTGAATGCCTGGGTCTCAGTGCCTGCTCTGGCTGAACTCCAGCACCATGCTGGGATGAGATGCAAATACGCACCTCCTGTCAGCTTCTTGCTTTCTTCATGGAGGAAGTTGACTGAAAAGGATTTTTAATATGCTGTGGCTAATATTTTCAGAATGAACCACTCAAAAAATAAGAAACTGCCCATGCAACTTTTATCCTGTCTTTAAGAAGAAAGTCGGTAAACAAACAGTACTGATATCTGAATTTCTCATTGAGTGGATCCTGACCAACACAAATTCTTCGTCCAGAATTACAAATTTACTTCTTGTTATTTCTTTGTTGGTTGCATTACAGAACCTGGTATTTTTCAAAATTCTAATAAAGAATTTACCTTCAGAACCTGAAGTGAAGTGGACAACATTGGCCCTGCTTCATTTGCAAGGAACTGACACCCAGAAGAGCGAAGAACAACGTTCACTGAACAGTCTAGATGTTATTATAGCTTGATTGTTCAGATCATGGTTCCAGCCAATGTCAAGTGCACCCCTGAACATACAGGAGTTCTGTGTATCCTTGAGTGTTTTAAAAAAGGACTCAGAATTACAGTTTGAACACATTCAGATTAGGATATATATTGAAAGCACCGTAGTTGTTCCTTGTTAATTCTACTGCAGGAAAAAAGTCATTACTAGCTAGCGAAGACTGAAGTGATTTGCCTTGTGTTAGAGAGGAAATGTGGCAGTGACTGGTCATTACAGATTGTCTTCTTCAAGGTGGTATTCAACTGATTCAACCTAGAAAACAGGCAGGCTGACTACTTAAAGTAAGACAACTGACAAGAGTGAGATTTTGGAATTACTGAGAGTAAGAGAAAGATAAAAGATTTTTTTATCCAGCACCTGTGGCCTACTGTAGATTTTTCAGGGAAAGTCCTGTTCTGCATGACGTAGCCAAATACATCCACCACCATCAGAAGCTGGGATATGTTCAGTATATGCTAAACTTTGATGTCAAAGTTTTAACAGGTTCCTGTATGGTATGTATGAACTGAGACTTCTTGAAAGGCTCATGATTTGGTTAACCAAGAGCTGTTTTATATATGAATGGTGAAAATCTGGTATCCAGCACTTGATTTTATGTCTCTGTTGGTTTCTTGAAGAGAATAAATAAGCTTAATGACCAGAAAATTAATGTGCAAGACCATTTTTTCCTCATCTCACTCTCTGGATAAGCTGAACTATACCTGTTGAAGTTATCCAGCTTATTTCAACCTGAGCCAGGTACTCATAATGAAAAACGTACTTTTAAACATTAAGAAATAGAGAGAAGCAAGATAAAACTACTGGGAAAACAGAGAGCAAAATTCAGAAAAAATGGTGAAGTGCAAGAATATTTTTATAGCTTTCTCGTTCTGTAGAAAAGTGCTTGAACATGCTTACTTTGATAGAATCTCCTGGGTTTATTGCCACTTATGTGAATATTTTCCATGAACAGTGATGTAGAAACACTCACTTCATTAATGATACATGCAGTTAATTTCTTGGCAAAACATTTCTGAGGGAATCCATTGCTAACAACTAAATTTATGCTTAGAAAACCTGACTCCTCATGCCAAGCAGAAACATATATCAAAGCCAGAAACAATAGTTCTTCTTGTGCTAACCTCTGGTTGTGTTAACTCTGGATTGTTGGTCTCTGTATTATTAAACAAAACATATCTCCTAACTGAACATTAACTTAATAACATCCAGTTTAAAATCAGGAGCCAAATCCAATGAAAATATTTAGATTATGTGCCAACAAAGGCTTAGCTTCAGTTCTTGAAGCTTGGCTTTATGTCCATAATCTTCATTAGATTTGACATGTTGTATGAAGGTAAGAAAGCATCACAATTTAAGTTCTGTCTGATAAGGAATCTAATGGCAAGATAATTTGCAAACTGGCTTTGTAAGTAAAGGTCTGGCTAGGTTATATGCATAACCCAATCCAAAATTCTAGCAGTGCTTTCTGGAATAATAGGGACACAATATTTTTTCTGTTTATAGTTTTCCATCACTAGAATATTAATTAATATTATATAAGCCTTGACCTTATTTTCTGGTTTCACATTAAATACAGTATTGTTTTGCCAATATTTCCATCTCAGGTGAAGTCTACGAATTATCAATATTTTTTGACAAGAATTATCGTGTCACTTACCCTTAACTGAAAAGCTGTCCTTAAGTCTTTTTCACGTAGGGCTGTGAAGAGCCAACCCTCAAGTGTAAAGGTCATCCTTTTTCAAAAGTGGAACCTTGAAACGGCGTTACCACTCAACGCTTAAGGGGTTATTCATATGTTTCCATACAGTATTTTGTTCATGATTTTTAAAGTTATTGAAGAACAGAAATCATCATTGCAATAAGAACTGGCCAAGAATAATTTTTGTCTTATACTGCTGCCTGAAAGTCACTGAAAGCCATTTCCTAAAACACAATTCCCTATGAAGAACTGTATTTACCATGAGACAAAGAGGATTAAATAACATGTGAATTTCTGTTCCTGTCACCATGGAGTATAAAGTTATAGGATTAGTCAAATAAATCAAACATCGTAATAAAGAGACCTTACAACCTATATCAGAGCCTGCAGCTTATAATGCCTTTTTTCTAATTATCTGTCCAGTTCAGATTTCAAGCATTCTATGGCTCTTCTTGAAAGCCTGTTCCTGGTTCAACTTTTTATCTTTACTGACTTTGAAGTTTATGTAAGTATTTCCAGTATTTGCCCGATGAATTGTGCTAGAGCTGTTCCTATGTAGAGTTTCAATTTGTGGGAGATCTTGCCTATTTAATATTCTGACTCTTCTCCCATTTAAGTTCTGTGAAAACCCTACAGTTAATGTCAAGAGTAATAGGATCTAATGATAAATGAGGATGTTGGGAGAGTCACTAAAACATAACTTCTACAGCACTTTGCCAGGGAAATAGATCTACCTTGGCTTGTGGCCTGCAGCCTTTCTGAGCTGATCATAGTGTCTCCAATGCACTTCAGAAAAATGTTCTCTGCATCATTCTTAAAAGACACGTCCTTGAGCTTTACTCACAAGTTATGAGTAAAGCTGGAGAAAATAGGATTACTAAACAAAATGTGACAGTGGTAAATCAACAGCTAAAGGGGAGATTGTGGTGGATGCTCCTGAAAGAAACTATAGGCCTTCCATTCTGGTAAAATTCCTTGGCTTAGATCAAATTGTATTTAATGCAGCTATTAATATCCATATAAAACCATAAAAATGTGCTAATGATAGCTGCATATGACATTGTATTCAGGAAAATATGTCAATATAGTAAATGTAAGAATATCATATAGGAAGAAGTTGATATTCTTGAGAACTAGAGATGCAGACATGAAAAAAAGTGACGTTATTTGGTAGAAGGCAAAGCTGTGAAATTTCCCCTACTTTCAATAGCTGATTAGATAGAAGTAGCAAGGGAAAAGAAAGAACTGGCTGTATTAGCTGACTACATGAGGTTTTAGAAAACAAAATTGTGAAAAAGTCCAGTGCTCAATGCTCTCTCACAATGCTGGATTTTCACAGCTAGAAAACTGAAGCCAGAACACATGCTTTGTTCCTTCTCCAGCTGTGCTGATTGCAGAGGTAATGACCGTTATCCTGTTCCCAGCTGCTAATCACTTTCTCCTTCACATCACCAAGTGAGTGCCTTCTAGCTCATTTTAGTAAATGTGAGCCAGGTTGTCTTAAAGTGTTTCAGCTGAAGATGAAAATGAGCTATCCCAGCTTATTTTGCTAGAAATAAAACAGAGAGTAATCACTTAAGCATCTTGGCTGGCATGAACTAAGGACATGATAGTCTATCGGGGTACCTTTGACGAAAGGCAGAGCATAAAATGGACCTGTAACCTCTAGTTACCAATAGTAACTTTCAATAGTTACCATAAAAATCGTAAACTCTGCACTGGATGTGATTAGAAGTGGAAGAGAAGGTCTAACCATAGCTATGAAGTACAATGTACCAAAACACAACTGACTTCGCATTCAAGGGTTACTTCTGGCAAACTGTGGAGCATAGATAAAATGTTGGAAGATCTGAAAAAGAACAAATATTGTGACTACCCACAAAAAGAAAAGAGAAAAATCACTTAATTAACTAGCTTTATTTCAATTCCTGGCAAAATTTTTAACCAAATAAACTTATTTCTGAGCACCGAGAAGAGAACAAGGAGATAAATAACAGACAGCACCGATTTGTCAAGAGTAAATCACATCAAACCTGTTTAATTTCCATCCATGACAGAACTGCATGAGCTGTGAACAAGGGAAAAGGAGTAGATGTCGTATACTGACTTTCGTAGGGCGCTTGAAATAGTCTCTTATGACATTCCCATAAGCAAACTGTGGAACCATAGTCCAGATGAAAACTACCAGGTGAGTGTTAGACAGCTTTGCTAACACTACCCACAGAGTCCTTGGCAATATTTCACTGTCAAAAAAGAGAAGAAAGGGTCAGGTGGGAATATACAGAGCTCTGTCATGGGTCTAGTTCCGTTCAATGTTTTTATTAACAAATTGAACTGAAATTGAATTGAAGTGGAAAATATGCTTATTAAATTTGCAGATGTCATGAAACTGAGAGACATCACAAGCATGGAGGCAAGAATAAAGTTAAAAATGATCTTGACGAATTGGAGAAATGGCCTAAAAATTGGATGAAATACAACGTACAGCACTTAGGGAGAAATAATCCACATATGAAAACAGTAAGGAAACAGCAGGCTCACAAACAGGCTTCAAAAAAGAGGTCTGGAAGTTACAAGGGGAAACGAGGCAAAGATTTAATGTTAATTTTTATATGTTGCACTAGAGGAAAAACACATACCAGTTGGAGACATTACAGCAGAGAATAAAGAGAATGATCAGGAGTATCGAAAAAATGATCTGAGATAAAAGATTGAAGGAAATGGGATTATTATTTAAACTACAGCAAAGATACAGAAGGAAAATGCCTTCAGGGATTTTAAGTGAAGTTGGAAAGAGAAAAAAATCTACATTCCTTGTGAACAGGGAGAGAAGGACAGATGGTGACTTCAGATGCAGCAAGAAAGACTGACTTAAACATAGAGGAAAATATCTAATGATCAGCAAGTTAAGCACAGGAATCCTTTGCTCAGGAAAGCTGTGGAGTTCCCTTCACATCTTGACTATAGACTGCCAGTAATAGCACATATATACACGACCTTGTATTGAGGAAGGTCTTGACATTCCCACTAAATCTAATTTTTATGTGATATTATGACTGTATAGCACAATAAAGAAATATTCTCAGAGATTTTATTTCATAAGAATGTGTCTTTATGAAAGTTGAAGTCCTTCAGTAAAACCCAGTATGTGCTTTGATATCTGGAAACATCTAATCACAGAAATGAATGTAGGGATTATTGGAACTAATTTATGAATGTCACTGCAATCTGAGACAACATAATGCCAATATAGAGGCCTAAATTAGTGAAATGAAGATAAAGGAGATAAATGTAACTAAACATAGTACACAAGAAATTACTCTACAACTCTGGGAGATTCTTGTGGGTCAAACTTAATGCCACTGTCTATAATTTTGGAAGCTGTAATAAGACAGTAACTATTTTCATGCACAACAAAGAATACTCAGAATACTGGGATAAAAAGTATTCAGCTTTGCCAAAAGGTTAACTATATCATGAAAGCAGTTTTGCTTAGAGAAACTTTATTAACTTTCAAACCTTTATTAATGTCAGACTTGATCTACTGTAAGAGCCTCTTGTTAAGTGGTAATGATCTGATTAAATCTCAAAGCTTTTTTCCATTTATAGTACAAATGCCATTAACTGCCTGAAATGCCATGGATTTACAGCAAACTATGACCAAGAGGTACAAGATATGGCTCATGATGTGGGGAAAATGTCATGAAGAAGACAGCATATTATAAAATGGTGAGAAAAGGTGGTAATGTACTATATGAGAATTTTTCTTCTGAGCAACTGTTGTTAATATGGATTTTATTCTAAAGAAGGCTAAATTAAGCTTTGATAATGTTATTAATAGTTTGAGATTTTTGTATATGTTGTTTCTAACCTCTTACAGATAAACTTAAGTAGTAAGAAAGACTGAAAGATTGTATGCATCTAATAGATTTCCTTGAAATTATTTCATCTACATTTATTCAGCCTTTGAAATGAGGCAACATAATCCTACTAGTAACACATTACTCTTTTTTTTTTTTTTTTTTTTTTTTTTTCCTTTAGTGGACAATGTGTTGGAATCTGTGCTTTTCTTGTTGCTACAGGAATGAACCTGTCTCTCAGTATAAATCCTTAGTTCTATGTGAGCTAAGATCACCCTTTCAGATCTGGGCATATGTTATTTAAGAAAAAACACTTAATTTTTTTCTGTTCAAATTTTAGAAAATTCTTTTGGAATCTCTAGCTTTCAGTTAGCATATATGTGTGGTTTTGTTTTTTTTTTTTAGTTCAATGCATCAGCTAATTGTTTTCCAGAATGAACCTGAAATTAAGCCATTTTAATCAGGGGAAGAGGGGGAAGATTTAACCATTGATGATCACCAGCTTCTCTGATCCTAAGATACGTACTGGACTGTAGTGCCTCAAAAGAAATCTGCCCCAACCTGAACCAGATTTTCTCAAAAACAGTTATAGTCATGATAAAATAATTTGTCTTATAGGGTCAATGGACTTAATATTTTTTTTTTGTTTTACAACAGGGAGTGGTGAAACTATCACAGCAGTGGAGTATTTTACCATAAAGATCACCATGGTTACAGAATCACAGGATAGTCAAGGTTGGAAGGGACCTCTGGAGGTCCTATTGCCCAATTCCCCTGCTCAAGCACGTTGCTCAGGATCGTGCCCAAACTGCTTTTGGCCCTCTCCAAGTATGGAAACTCCACAACCTCCCTAACTAACCTGTGCCAGTGCTTGGTCACCATCATAGTAAAAGGGTGTCTCCTGATGTTCAGATAGATACTCCTCTGTTTCAGTTTGTGCCCATTGCCTCTGGTCCTGTCACTGGGAACCACTGAAGAGAGCCTGGCTTCATCCTCTTTGCACTCTTTTTAGATGTTTCTATCCACTGATGAGATCCACTGTGAACCTTCTCTTCTCCAGGCTAACGAGTCCCTGCTGTCTCAGACTTTCCTTATAAGAGAGATGCTCCGATTCCTTCACTGTCTTTGTGTCCCTAAGCTGGAGTCTCTATATATGTCTCTTGAACTGGGGTGCTTGGAACTGGACACAGCACTCCAGGCGTAGCCTCATCATTGTTAAGTAGAGGGGAAGGATCACCTGCCTCAACCTACTGGCACACACCTCCTAATGCCTCCCAGGATACCATACACCCTCTTTGCTGCAAGGACCCAGGCCCTGTGCTGGCTCATATTCGACTTTGTGTTCACCAGGATCCTGAGATCCTTTTCTGCCAAGCTATTTTCCAGCTAGTCAGCTTCCAGCGTGTGCTGGTATGTGGCACTGTTCCTCCACAGCTGCAGGACTTTGCACTTCCCCTTGTTGAACTTCATTGAGTTTCTATCAGACAATTTGTCCAGCCTGTCAAGGTCCCTCTGGATGGTATCACTACCCTCTTGTGTATCAGCAACTCCTCCAAGTTTCGTGTCATCTGCAAACTTGCTGAGGGTACACTCTGCCTCATCATCCAGGTCATTAATGAAGATTTTGAACAGGATTGGACCCACTATTGACCCCTGGGGCATACCACTAGTTTCTGTCCTCCAACTAGACTTCATACCACTGATCACCACCATGTGAGCCATTCAGACAGTTTTCAGTCCACTGCACTGACTCATTCTAGTCCATATTTATCACCTTTGCTATGAGAAGCTAATAAGAGAAGGTATGAGAGAAGCAACAAAAGTGTTGAAAGCCTTACTGACGTCAAGGTTCACAAGATCCAATTCTCTCCTGTTGTCTACCAAGCCACTCAGTTCACTGTAGGTGGTTATCCGGCAGGTCAAATGTGACTTTGCTTTGGTGAAGCCAGCCTGCCAGTTCCTGATTATCTTCTTGTCTTTCATGTGCCTAGAAACTCTTCAGGGAATAACAGGCTCCATCATCTTCCCAGGCATCAAGGTGAGGCTGCCCAGCCTGTAGCTCCCTGAAGGTCCCTATTCTTGTCCTTTTTGAAGACAGGAAGGACATTTACTTTCTTCCAGTCCTTGGAAGTCTCTCCTGGTCACCATGATCACGCAAATATAGTCAAAACTGTCCTTGCAGTGACACTGGCCAGCTGCCTCAGCACTCGTAGGTCCCTCCCATCAGCATCCATGGATTTATCTGCGCCCAGTTTGCTTAAGAATACCCTGACCTGATCCTCTTCCACCAAGAGTAAATCCTCAATGGTCCAGACTTTCTCCCCTGATCTCAGGGATCTAGGTTTTCTGGGGGCTGGTAAAATTCTGAAGGCCAGTAAAAAAGGAGGCAATTATTTATGGATCATAGTGCTGGTATTATTTAAATTTTAGTTGAGAGGGTGGGGTTTTTTTAATGTCTTGTAAGAGAAACATTCATTTTCCTCATTCTAACATTGTGAATACTAGCTCTGGATTTTATCTGAGAAGTTGACAATACCTGTAACAGACATCTGTTATGGTAGACATCCAGCCTGAATGTCCCAAAGGCATTCGGTTCTCTGAAATACAGCCAGAAAAATGTTAAAATGTATCTTGGTGAACAAGAAATTTCATGTTTTCTGGAATGTGAAATTATAATGCGTTTGCTGTTTCCTTCAGAAAATCTGTTTAGCTTTACATTATGTTTGCATATTTCAATCCAATAATTTTGTTTTTTCTTTCTTTTAAGCAGAGGGATTTTTCATTTGTAAGATGAGGCAGCAAGATAATATTTCTCACTTTAGGTAGTCAGGCCAGTCCTGATGGAGTTTAGAAACTGCTTCACTCATCTAGAATTTCAAAAGTTTGTGTTCATGCCCTCTCCCAGTGTCATTTCACCACCAAATATCTGGTTTTGTTCTTGAAATCCTTTCACTTTCATGATCCACTTGTAAAAATGAAAGAGGACTACAACAGTAGATGAACAATTTGTTTTCTTTCAGAAGAGAGGTAATTCTGTGTTGGGCATACAAGGTTTTGTAGCTTCCTTTGCTGAAATACATCTCAAGTAGCTTTAGATATCTATAAAGCAGACATCTACACATGAGTGTAGCTGATCAGATTACCTTTGTAATTGGTAGAGGGAAATAGATGGTTCACATACAACCCCTCTGATTCATTTCACATACCTGCTTTAGGGTGAGACAGTAAAAACACCTTCCTGTCTCCAGTAACTATAAGGAAATCCATATGTGAAGAATCCAGTGTTTGTGGAGGAGACCCTTTTCCAAGGGAGCTGACCTGGTCTTTCAAGTTGCCTCTTTAAGGCAGCAGGGAAAAGTCTGTCCTAGTGCCCAGTGTTCACTGGTGTTCATTGGTGTTCATTGACCTTTCTTTGTAAACAAACCATAGACAGTGTTTTGTTTTTCACCAGCACTCCAGTTATCATACTGGTGTTCCGTAAAATAGATAAGATTCAATAAGGGATACAAGTTGTTATGCATCTTTATTTTATCTTTTATGGAAAGAGAAAAAACTTTCAGTTTGGTGCCATATATTTAAGAGAAAACATCTTCATTATACTTGAAAGAGCATTCTGTGGAGCTGTTTTCGTGTGAAGAAAAATATATATATATTTCCCTTTTATTCTTTTATTCTTAGATGCATTAACGGATTATGTTTCTAATTAACTGTATGCACAGACATGCTCCTGTCCACTTACTTCTTTCATCATTTGGTAACTTGTTTTTATTGCTTTGTATGGCTTACAATGAAAATCTAGATAGAGGTAAGGTTAAATGAGTTTGTGATGCTTTTATTGTAACTTATAACTCGTTTTTATCTTAGTGTTAATTCAATACCTTTCTTACAGTTACTAAATTAAATTTTGTTGCTTTTACTACACAAGACTAGTTCACAATAAAGGAAACATGGAATCTGGTAACCGTATTAACATTGTCTTTAATTAATTTTATCATAACTGTGATCATCACCTGTATTTGATCATACAACGTAACCTCTTCAACACATATTGGATAAGAATGCAGATCCTTGTGTAATATATGAGTAGTTGTGTTAATAACAGGATATAAATAAGTAAATAAATAAAAAAATTATAAAACAAACAAAACCTTCCAATCAAGCAGCTGTATGAACAAACAAAAAAAATGCATACCAAACCAAATGAAAAAACAACTCATGAAACCTTAGGTCCTTCTCAGACACCTTGTAGGAAACTGAGGTTTGTAGAATTAGTGGGTGGTTAATAGACTTATTAGATCAAAATTGAGGCAGTTCAGAAAAGGAAGACTCCATCAACCAGGTGATTTCCCCAGTGGGCACATTGTCCTTGCCTATTGCAATGTATCTGTCCATAATACTGTATATTTTCCAAATCACTACACATCTGTCACAAATGTAGGCTTTGCAAATAAAGTACAAGTTGTGTTGTCAGTTAAGCTTCACACAGATAAATGGCAGGTGCAAAGCAATAGTTGATATAACTGCCTTGATCAGAGGAAATTTATCCAGTTCCCTGAAAGGACAGACAACTTGTAATATTGTTTTTATTTCTAATTTTGCACTTATAAGAGATGAAAGAAATATTTTAAACACAGGGAAAATTATAGTTACACCTTACAACAGGGCATAGTAATTGTTAGCTTGCAAATGTTCTGTGTCATAGCATAAATGAAACTATTTAGGATATATTGGGTGATAAATTATTACCTTTATTTGGCTTGTGTATGCAAAACTTTGTTAAACATATATTCGATACTAAGAAAAAATGATAATGAGTATTGCTAATAGATCAGGGAGTGTGCGAACAGAAGAATCCTGTCAGGCTCATTTGGAATAAAATCTCCCTTTCTAATGCAAAGTACAACTATAAAATTTCATAATTAGAGAAATAAAAACCTTCTATTTCTGCAGACATAGCTCAGTTTAAAAAAAACCTCTCCTATTATCTGAAACAAGCGGTTTATTCCCCTAGAATGCACAGCAAATTCAGTTAGCTCAACATACTGAAATATCCCAGAATTATTGCCCAACAGCTTGACAAGATAGACATACACATACCGAGCTGAAAATCTCCACAGCTTCCAGCAAGAAGCCTGTTTAACCTTTACAAACAAAACTGCTTCTTTAGTGGTTTTTTTGTGTTCACTACAAGTATTTTTGTTAACTTTACCATATAATGGCATTTCCACAGTAACACAAGCGACCACAATTTGTTTGAAAAATAGCTTCAGTCTTATCCAAGAACCCGTCACTGTGGTCTCCAGGAAAAGAAGTGATATGGCATTATGTGCCCTAATCACAAGGCACGGGATTTCGCACTCTCGGTTCCATTATGCTTGAACACGCAAACAGGCTCTTAAGTGACTGACTTTGATTTTTTTTAGCATTTAGTATTTATCTTCTCAAACGAATGACAATTGTCATTAAAATCCATCCAAATACTATTTGCAGTTAAATAATGGTACTATGCTTACACCAATAGCCCCTGCTAAACTAACATATGCTCTGAAGACATCTGGAAGCCACCGTGGGAACCCAAGCTATACCTCATCTCTCTCTGTTCTCTGTATGGGGAACTGAGAGGAAAAATAAAGGATACTTCATATAGGATTTGGGCTACCTAGCCTTCTGCTGTGTATAGACACTTAATGGAGAAAAGTAATCTCTTTTACCAGCATACTCTGATGACAGAAGTATCCCAAAAGCCTATGTTCAGGGTCCTCTTCATCTTGAGGAGGCTTGACGCCCCTAACCACACAAAATTATGGGGTGTATTGAGGGGCATCAGACAGAAGGGTCCGTATCTCTCCTGTGGGAGCAAGCAGACAGCTGGAGGCACAGGTCTCACCTGCACGTCACGTCACGTCACGTCACGTCACATCACGTCTGAAAGCTGAAAACAAACTGCACTTACAAATCATGGTTGATGAGGGCTAAAAATGTAGGCATTTTCCTGCGAATAGTGGTGGAATTCTTAGCACTTGAAATCAAACCTGAATTATTTTCCAGAAGATATTATCTAGCTCAACCAGAAGTCATGTGCTTATTTTACTTGGTAAAAGTAACGGCTTGTGTTATGAGGTGAGTCAGACAAAATGATTAAAATGGTGTTTTCTAGCCTCAAAATCTATGAAATTGAAACTTCCATTGACAATTTCATTGTGATTTTGAAGACACTCGGCACGCAAACATATGAAGGCATATTAAAATAATGAAAAACTGTCAACACAGCTCCCTAGAAGCTAAAGCAGATGATCAAAATGCTCCCTTTTGGCCTTAAGTGATATGCTAGTGAAATTCAGAGCGTGGTTAATTTCTAAGGCAGCCATAAATCCCAACTTTTCACTGCACAAACTGAATGGAGTCCTGTTGCTATAGTTAAAAACACTACTATTTGTAGTCCTCCAGTGAATGTTATTTTTAAAAATTGCTTAGTTTTTCTTGACAATTCATACTATTGTCCTGTAACGACAAGAGAAACAAACAGAAGTCTGGTTGTCTTCAGTACTAATTTTTGTATGTTTCTGCTCATTAACTTTCTGTAAATTAGACAAGTTTAGATTTCATTAGCCTAGGTTCTTAAGGTTCTAAGTGGTGGCTGCTAAGTGGTGATGCTAACTTTGGAGACGATGCAATATTTGTTTAGTGTTTTCACTCCACAATTTCTGCTCTATCTTTTCAATTTTAACTTCATTTTAAAGTAATTTTTTGTAAGTGCAATCGCTTATTTTTACTAATTACTAAAATCAAAACCAAACCAAATCAAACAAAAAAACCCCAGTACACGAAAAGTAAACTTGCAGGGGATGCATACATGCAGTGTTTCTAATACAGACATATTTAATACAAACCTGAAAACATTTAATTTTTACTCAAAATATGATTCACTGCTACTGTGGACCAATGCAAAACATCTGCAGCACTGAGGTTTCACAAAGACCACTGTTGCATACCAGACAAAACTTACTTTTGAAACTATCCACTTGCACTAAATACGTTTGTATGAAGGGCTGGGGTGGAAAGACTACAGTTACGTGAAAAGATCTTGCCTCTTATACATTTTAGCTTCCAACCACTGCTTAAGTACTGGGCATGACTGGCAGAATATTTTCACATTAGTATTATTTAAGGTTCATTAGAGCCATCGGCCTTGTCCTTATTCTAGTGGGGTATACAGATATAACAATTAAAAACAAAACAAAACAAAACAATGGCCATCTTAACTAATATTGCACAGTGTTTTATTATTAGTTCTATCTGAGATTTGGAGAATCCCCTCTATTTTATTCTTGTTATAACTTGTGAAAATAAACAATTACTTGGGTAATAAATTTAATCAATGACCCAGTTAACAACAACTTCACTTGTAATAAAGCTCAGCTGTAAAACTCCATCCTTGGGAAATTCATCAGGTTCTCGAAAGAAGTTGAAAGTTTGACAAGAGGGTATGTTATCTTTTCCAACATCCTGAATCTACACTTTAAGTGAAAGCATAATTTTATGGTTTAGTAGAACCTCTATCACAAAACAGCTTCAGAGACTCCAAATACGCCACTGCCTTTTGCATCATTCTTTAAGATATTCAAGTCAGTGATGTTTTACGTTTTAAATGTTATATCTTGTGAAAAGCTCTGCTTGTATTCAGGTAGTGTTAATAAATTTCACGAATCCCTTCTAATACCATGCATTTCCTTCTGCTTCTGATTAGAAATGAATGTAGTATTAATAACAAAGTGTTAAAATGGAAAACCATGCTGGTTTAAATGTAAAGGCAACAAAGCTTAACACTTTTGCACGATGTATGTGCACTGCATGTGTTTCCTAAAGGTGATTAAATATTCACAGCACAGCCTTTGAATGTTGCCTAGATTTCGAAAATTTAAGAAGTGTTAAGCCTCACCTACAGTTCACCTTCTTTCCTGATTACTATTACAGTAAATGGCATTTTCACACATCTCAGTAATGTTCAAAGGTCATTTTATTGGCTCAAAATACATAGATTACAAAATGCTTTATGCAACCCATTTGCATTTCTTCTGTAGTTAATAACAGTCCCAGTTACTTACACTTTACTTAAAATGCATATGTATGGAATAACAAATGATTAGGCCAAGATCTTCAATTAAGCATGTATGAAATAAGGCTCATTGCCAAAGTCTATTAGAAATTTTTGAGACAGCTTGTGAATGGTGACAGAGAAATGAAAAATGTGGCAGCTACAACACTGAGAACAAAAAATAAATAATTTGGAATACATTTTTGTTTAATGGGTGCAATATCATTAAATGCTCTGCAATTTCTAGATACTGATTCACAGTAGAATTTGTCCTTTGTTTAAGTATTCCACTTTAAGCTTTTTACTTAATAAATACTAAAATAGGCATTTAAAATAAAATAATTTTAAGGAAAAGTGCATGTATAATAGGAAGCTAAGAATATTTTTCAGAAAACTAACTCTTATATTTAAACGCCTAATAAAATGCCCAGAGCAATGGGAATGAAAAACCAATAGCTAACATTTTTCTTCTTTGTTTTTCAACCTTTTTCCTGTTAGAGCTCTTGGCTTTTCATTTTCCAGGTGGTTTCTACATTCATTGTCTATTACTAGAAATTTCACTAGGATAACACTAGATACTTGATGCCAGTTGCCATTTATTGGCGTAGTAAAATAACAGTGGGTAAATCTAAGAAAACACTAGATACTTGATGCCAGCCGCCATTTATTGATGTAGTAAAATAACAGTGGGTAAAATCCCCATGGTTTATAGTAAATTTAAGCAGATACAAGAGGAACACTACATTCCTGTTTTTTTTTTCTGTAGGATAGTGAAGATTGTACTTTGTGTAAATATTCCCAAAAATTAAAGTTTTACTTGAAGTGTTCATTTTTGATTCATGGAAGATCTTAAGTAGAGATTTAATTTCATTTTTTTTGCATTAGTCCGTTGTTGTGTGGAAGCAGATATAAGCATATGCTCAAGTGCTGTAATGTACTAGAATCCTATTTGGTATTTTTCACGCTTCTAAGTGGAAGAAATCACATGAGATTTGTGGATGTAGCTGACTAATGCTCAAATTGCAATAGACATTTTCTAATGGGAAGTTGAGCTGCAACATTGTTTTTGTTGCTTCAAGATGCATTTCAAACTCTCGAAGGATAGCTTGTTGCTGGCATTTCTTTATTTGTATTGCACTTCTACTGGCTACCAAAGACACTTTAGCTCCTTTTGTGTCTTTTCCTTGAACACATTTTTCACACTACTGAAAGAGAAAATGAAAAATAAGCCAGAGATTTCAGTAAGTTCTGGCTCAGGTCGCTGCTTCATTTTAATTCTAATTTAATTTCAAATTCAATTTAATTTCAAAATTTAATTCTATCTTAAATTAAAAAAAAAAGGGCACAAAAGAAAAATAATTAAACAGACCCACACAAAGAAAGACACTTCTTGAAGTATAATAGATACGTATTTTTTTTAAATGCCCACTGGGAAAGTTCAGAAACTTGCAACATAACAAGTCCAGCTTGGAGTCATTCATGTTTAATGGGACTAACTTCAGAAGGGTCAATGAAGCGTTTATGTAAACCCCTCAGGCAGCTCATAATTGGCTGTGTTTAATGAATCTGAATATATTTTGAAGAGAGAATAAATACTCAAAGCCTTGAAAAAATCTGACTGAACTTGTCAAAAATCACAAGGGTATTTTTAGAAGTTTGTGTTTCTGCAGTACGATTGCTACAAAACCTTAGCGTAATTATAGTGAAAATCATTTAGCTGAGCTACAAGCTGTGTGGAAGTGAGCTGGGACCTATACAACAAGTTATAAGCATTGGCTACATGTTGCTTGCTGAACTGTTTAAATGTTTTTATTTAGAAAATAGCATTAAAGTATCAATAATCAAGGGAGTAGGGACCAGAATCAAAGATTTCTGGATTATTGGTGGTTGCAGCTCATGCCCAAGATATGGCAGCCAAGGCAAAGCATACTAATCACGAGGCTACAAAGCATTGTTGGTTCTCATCTCTTAAAAAATAAAAGCCCTTGCCCATTGGGCCATCAGTCCACAGACCAGGGCTCTCAGCTTGAGGAGAAAGAAACATGCAGTGTGTGTTTCATCTCAACTAACTTCTGATAAACCTAAGTTCTGATGACTGCATCTAGATGTGTTTTCCCAAGCTATTTCACAGGCAGTAGTAAAAAAAAAAAAAAAAAAAAAAAGATTATGACAGTTTGAGAGAGAGGTTCATCATGTGTGAGTCACACTCATTAGTGCCATTTTCGCTTATTTAATTGTAAAAGAAACTTCTGGGATTAACTCAGATGTAGGTATTTACACTGTAGATTCGACCAAAGTTTGATTACTGTTATGGAGTGCCTTGAATGTCTAAGCTCCAGAGAAATATTGAAGTGTTAAACAGGCAAACTTTCTGCCTGCTTTTCCAGAAGTGCCTAGATCATTACTGACAATGAAGGGACCCTAAATGCCTAGTTTGTGTGCTGTGGCATGCCTATAGGAGCTGAGCCCTTGAACCTGGTGTTTAATTCTAGCACCAGAACTTTGCACTCTAAAGAGATAATCTGACTCATCCCTCATGTTGTTGTAGTTCCACTAGTCAATCAGAAAAATGAGCAGACACAAACAAAGGGTATAGTTAGTCTGTAGTGTCTTAAGAGGTGATTGGAACAGGTATAGTCAATATGTAACTGCATAGTGTACTATGGAAAATTGTACAAATAAATATTTGATGGGGGCATCACTTGAAACCAAATATTTCCTTGTCAGCTGTCTCAAGTCCACAGATTTCTACCTACGGCTGCAAAGAATATTCCCTGAAACCCTGGAAGAGATTGAAGTAACATTTCCAAATTATCCTGGCATTGAACACAAGTGAAGACTAGCAAGATTAGACTAGCACTTTTCAAGCTTGTCTACTTAGTGGGGGTTTTGAAAAGTTCCACACAGTATTGCAGCTTTTGCTGTCACGAGCATCTAAACAGTAGCAGTACCATAACAAAACTAGTTGAAGGGAAAGATTTACCAGTAGGCATTGCTGATTTAATGATTTGGCATAACACTGACTAATTAACTGTTTCTATTTTAAAGAACCAGTAAAACCTGCACATTTTAGAGAATATCTGATGAATGCTGATTATGCTCGCCTTCAAATTACTATCAGAATCATCTGTTTGTTGCAAGATCTCCATACTTTGAGTTCTGCCTTCATTAGTTAGGTTCTTGCTTTTCTGGCTAGGAAGATATCATCAGTCTGCCAGGTGCAATGCAGTGGGAAACCACAAGGATCACGTTAACATTTAAGATGTTTTATGCAGTTAAGATATTTAAACTTCACAGTACTGTGAAGCACCAGGACTAGAGAAGGTGTGTTTTGGTAGCTTGGGAACATGTAATTAACCATATATTTCTTATCATAATCTAATCTAATTATTACAGTCAGTCAAGTATATTGTGTTTGCTTTAATTTTCCATATCTTTAAAATCTGTGCCATTGATTGTGACCATTCCCTCCATTTAAGATTTAGGTTATGATTTAGCAAATTGGCACAATCATTCTAGAGATATACTAGAGTCTCCTACACAGCAGGCAAAATTAAGGAAAAGTTGATTAAACGTGATTTTTTAAGTATTTAAGGTTGTGTTACCTGTTGTATAACCCTGTTCATGCACTAAAAAGTAGTTGTTATCCAGCACTTAAGAGATAAAAGAAAAAGTAAACTCATGTTTATGCAATTTGCTAAGTCATTTGATCAGCTGTGCAATAGTTATTCTCTGATTAATGTAACTGTTGAAGCAGGGTTGGTATAGATCATTATGAACTTCAAGTACTAAATAATTATCCAGCTTTTCAGTGTGAATCAAATCTTAAAATAATTTGTGAAGAAAAATATTTCAGAAGAAATAGCATGAGCTTAGATCGTGCTTTGAGTTTGCTGTTGCTTAAGAGTTCTTCCATTGGTTTTAAGAGGTGTTAATAGATGGTGCAAACTCACCATTCATTTCTGGGAGGCTCCTCTTGACCTCGCTTGACTGTCAGGCCTGGGCTCAATGGCAGAACTTTTGCATGTAATAACTAGCTGCCCATTCTGTTCAATGAGACACCCCTTAGACCATTTATGTTTTTGCTTTATGTACTACCTGCCATAACTTCAGGCTAGGCCAAACATGATTTTAGGTGCTAAAGGAGCTATTAAACAGAAATAACTAAACTACTAAGTACTATGCTAAAAAACTTTTTTCATCTCAGGTACATTCCAAAGACAACATTACCTAAAGTTATTTTTATATATATATATATATATATATATTAGTTCCATAGTCTTCTAATGATCTGCCTTCAGTTTTTCACAGAAATGTACCAGTCTTAATGGTGCTGAACAGCTCAGGATCAGTCACTGTGACAATTCAGGATTTGTGAGTCCATCCACCTTTATTACTTGAAAGGTTCAATTCAATTGGTTTTCTCAGGTCAGATTGCTACTGCTGCTTCTCTTCTAAACATATACCAAAGAGCTGCCAGCTCACTTTTAGAAGTAACTTAGTGATTAAAACACCATCCAGGAAAAAAAAAAAGCCCTGAATTAAAGTTCTGCCTTTGCCTGGAGTGATTAAAACCCGTAATATTGACCTTGAAGCACACATCATTCTCTCCCCACTCCAAGATCAGACTGCTTTGTTACTCACCTCTTCTTTGAAGTCTGTCCACATTCAAAGGGGAGTTGAAGTACTAATATGCCCAGAAAGAGTCTGTAAGAGTGAGAGTCTTTGGCTTAGTAATTAGGACACAGACTGGATAGCAGAGACTCAAAAATGAATGGTATGCATTTGTTTCAGACTGCCTTTGGACAAAGTACATACAGAACTGTGCTCCATGTCATCCTGTTAAACTTCCTCCTACCCTTGGTACCACAGTGAATCCCAAGGTGCTCTGTGTATCTTGGATAAGTTACAGCAGAAGGAACGGAGACTGCAGATTAAGGCAGCATGGGAGAAATAAGGGGAAGAATGGGCATTAAATACATTGCCTTCATAGATTAACTGGTCTGACAAAATGTGATATAGTCTGGCTTTTAGCAAAGTCTGCAACACAATTCCAGGTGACATTTGCATAAACTAATTGGGCAAGTGTGTTCTGCATGAAAACACTGTCAGATGAACACACATATTGGTGCAAATCTGTGCTCCTAGGGGATGTGTCACTTATGCACTTCCCATCACAAAGGCATTTCAGGTGAAATCTTGCAGGAGTCTGTTCTGTGCCTGAATCAGTTTGATATTTTCATTAGTCATTCAGGTGATGGAGTAAAGAATATAATGGATTTTATGAATAAGTCAAACCTGGAATAGCTGTTTTGGAGGAGTGGGATGAGAATTCCAAATGTCCTTAACATACTGAAGGGGTGATTTGAAAGAAACAAGATGAGATTTAAGATAAGGAGGCGAAATATTATGTCTTAATAGAAGCTGAATTAGAAAATTGAGACAAACTGATGAAGCAACGATATTGCAATAGTAGATCTGGATGTTTCAGTTTGAGTCAAAAATATGGTATTCTTGCAAAAATGAAAGGGAACATTCTAGCAAGGATATTGGATATTCAAGATTGGATATTCAAGATTCAAGATTGGGTATTCAAGATATATATGGTCCTGGATTGATTAAAAAATTCCATAAATCTTATTAAACATGTTTGAAGTAAAATATATATAACTTGGAAATAATCCAGAAGACAGCAACAAGTATGATAAGAAATTTCAGAATCAGTTGAAAGACTCGGTTTGTTCTTCCTTAAAAGGGAAGGCTGAGGAGAGATGTTAACTCTTCCATGTGAAAGAGGTGTTATAAAATGGATACTAGAAGAGAACAACATATGTTTCTGCAAAAATTATTTAGGCTAAATATTGAGAGAAGTTTTAAAGTATAGAACTGAGTTTGAAAAATATATATAATGCCCTTCACTGGAAATGAATAAAACCAAACCAGATAAGAGGCTTAGTGTGGCCAGTAGATGTGCACACACCTGCTCCAGAGCAGAGATCCAGATTGCAGCTACACATATGTTAGACTTTCAGATACTCAAGAAATTCTTGCTAGTTAGATGATTTAAATTTGGAATTTAAATAACTTAATGTGGGCTTCTACAGTGAATATCTACAGCTTTCTACTGGCAAAAAGATTGTTTTGATGAGGAGGCGACAATATCCTTAGCACTAGAATGAGAGAACAGAGAGAAGGATGAGTATTTAGCTTTGAAGAAGTGTAGGCAGAAAAAAATTAGGCTTCAGTAGTTTGTTAAGCATAAATACACTATTGATGTATAGTTAGTGGAACTGAATTTGAAGCAGAAGCAGCTCTAGTTAATTGGGGATAAGACAAAGTAATGCCTTTGTCTGGAACTTTTGGACTGCATACTAGCATTATTTTGGCATCAGTTATTTTGTTTAAAGTCTGTCACATTAAATTGCAGTAAGAACAGAACCATGGTGAAGATACTGTAGAACTGATGTATATTTAAATAAATATTTGGTGTAGCCAGCAAAGAAAGAGATTCATTAAAACATTAACCAATCTTATCTGAAAATGACCACAAAATGAAAGTATAAATTAGAAAAAACAGTGGTTTAACAAGCATTTTAGGAAGGTAATACTTCAGAGAATGGTATTTATTGAGCCCAGACTGTCTATAATTGGGCCAAGTAAACAAGGTCTGAGCACAGAACTAGACAGCTGACAGATATTGCTCTGTGAAAGTGCTTAATTTTCATATTACCCATGTAAGAACATAGTGCATTTGTCAGATTGTGCTGAAGTAAGCCTTCAGCTTCCTGCCACAATTTCAGAGTGATTGGACAGTCAGACGTGTTGAACAGACCCTATCTAATCTAACAATCAACAAGGCCCAGCATTTCAGGGAAATATCACATGCTTCTGTTTATGGTCCTTGCTGCAGGGAAAAAATACTCCATTTACGTAGTTTAACACAAATCAAGATCAAAGTGAGTTATTAATTTATAAATGACACACAAATAACTGGCAATCGGTGAACTACATATTCAGGACAAGTGTCAGTGATATAACAGATAGACCCAAAATATCAATCACAAATGTTAATAAGCACCTACAAGTATTTGAACGTGCTGTTACAAGTAACCCCTAACAGTTCTAGTACTTGCACATTTGCACACACTTGCACAGAGCCATCACACGCCCCCCGCTGTCCCCATCCCCTCCTGGCTGTGCGGGTCCCTTCGCATCCCTGAGGCAGCCGCGGTTACTCCGGCTCTGTGTGTCTGCCTCATTACAGATCTTCACAGTTTCAATCCGCTTTTCAAGCCCGTTTCTTTGTTTCCAACTCCCTTGGTAACCTCCTGGCAACTGCTTAATCAATTTGATGATTATCATCAACTTCCTCATTGTCATTATTGATTTGGGGCAAATGACATCTAGAACATTTTGTGTGTCCAACACTCCTACACACGTTAATATATAAGGTTAATACATTAGCAACTGTTGCTATCTAGGCCATTTTACCAAGGGTGGTCTGTGGGATCACCCTGTAGCCCTGGTCTGCACTTAGCGAGCATCACCAAGGATTGGCTTGGTAGGAATACACCGTATGCACTGTCAGGAATAGTTCCTTAGCCAGGCAGATAGTTTTAAAGAGCAATAAGCCTTTCTGAGTCACAGATGCTAGGGCTGGATAAAATCTAATAAATTTTCTAGGCCATTCCTCTGCTAGCACTGAAACGTTCCCCTGGGTACACTGTGCTGTATTTTCTAAGACTTTGTCTGGTATAGCTTTACATGTATCATGCAGTGTTCCTTCTTGCCTGTGTTTTGTTTATTTTTTATATCTGGTTTGTATTCAGGTACAAATATGGAGTAAAGACAAAAGCTGTTTTCTGAAAACTCCTGGTAAAGCCTACTATTCTCAAGTGTCCCTTTGACACGAATACAAAACACAATCCAATAGTAAAACAAATGCCATGAATAACGTTTCATCTAATGTGCAGCCCTGGCACAAGACAAAGGAAAATGCCTGCTGGCAATAGACTGTTAGTACAGGGACAGCATCTGAACGAACCTGAAGAGAACACCTGTAACAGTTATATATTTCCCCAGTATGATATCTGCAAAAACAATTCTAGAACTAACATTTAGAACTATCTACCTGAAAGAAGCTGAGGGACAAACACAGAAATATAAAATAAAATAAAATAGCAGTTGACAAGTAGAAATAAAAAACATTGATGAAATTATGCTTATGATCCCATATGCAGCTCCACTAACTGCATGTGAAACACAAATAGCTGCCCAGACAGACCCACTCTGTGTATTCTGAACCTCCTCCAGGCACTGCTTCACCTTTGGACAAGCAGACTCTGACTTTTTGTTCTACATTGGCACCTGCTTCACAATGAAATATTCCAAACTTGAGTTAGGATAGCTTCAAATCAGAAGAGCCTGCTCCAACTGAAGCTTTGGATTCCAAAGGCAGCAGGGTGAGTTCAGAAAAAGTTGAAAGACTTGAGTATTTAAATTTTGGCAGATATGCTGATCTGTGATGAGATTTGGTGCCAGTTGAGCTTTAGGATATATTACAGAGGACAAACCATTACAAATGGAAAGTCCTGCAAACCACCTACTTTTTTTTCCCCTTATCTTATCTTATTCTTATCCTTTTTTTTTTTTTTTTTATTCATGAGGAGTGATTTCACTTTCCTTCTCTACTTAAAAATCAGCAGGGAGTCCCTGCAACTTCCGAACTGATTCAGACATAAATGCTGTTTTTCTGTGAGGAAAGGAGTATTTGCCTCAGGATTATGTTACCAAAAACTGAAATAAAATGCCAGTGTAATTCTTTGCCTCTCTTTTTTTTTTTTCTTTTCCTTCTTTTTTTTTTTTAAGGAAAAAGTCTTAAAGAAAGCAAGCAGTTTGATTTTTAAAACTACTGCTTTTCTAACCTCTTAGACGTAATCCATTTCTTTCAAGAAAGCACCAATCCCAAAAGCCAAATGGAGCATACTCAATTCCCCCTTCTCCCTCCCCAAAGCCCAGAGGAAGGCACAAATGGTGAATACAGAACTGCAGTAAATATTTTCTTGGTTTTGATCATCTGACCAAAAAAAAGTATAGTGGAACTGAAAGTGGAACTGTCCCCTTGGACACATACCATGATCTCCTTAATATTTTGTACTTTTTCAGTATGTGGAATTTCAGGCAACGTGAGTAGAACGAATCAAGTCTCTACACCAGGGATTCAAAGTGAAAACTAAGAGGACGATTTTCCACCTTATGTAAAGTCCCTAGCTGCTTAGAAATTCAGAAGTAAGATTCTGCTTTTTCAACACTAAACTTCCTACGCTGATTTGTATCATATTTGGGGGAATAAAATTTGAGTAAAGTTAAGTCAAATCTGAACTGCATATAACATGAAATATTCTGTCATAGGAACGATACTGAAAATAAGTTTACATTTCCAAAGTTGGAAACCAAAATTACAGCCTAAATAATGATAATGCTGTAGTGTAAGCACAATCAGTTAACATAAATAATACAATCCTTACTTATTATTTATGTAAAGATTTTATGTTTGATATCAGTATGCTTCCTTCTGTCTTCCTCTGTTCAGAAAAACAATGCAGTTCTGCAGTCTGAGGGCGTAGGTGCAGCTGTGCAGGGTCAGATCACAAGTTTGTCTCGCCTGAAAGCAGTCTGTAGCAGTAGTAACCAGAAAAATCTTATAGAAAGATTAAGGGAAAATTGAAAATATTATAAAGCAATTTTTCTTTTATATCCTATCAGTTTCTGACAATCATGAGGATTAAGAACTTCTGAGCTGCAGGTTAGGCACAAGACTCATTTTTAATAGCTGCTGATGGACTTTTCCCCATATACCAAGATAAGCCCTTTTTCAATACAGGAAAACATTTTGTGGCATTCTTTTGTCTGAGCTGAGCCCGTTGTCAAATAATTTCACTGGTTATGGCCAAGTTTCTCTGGCATGGGAAATAGTGAATAATCATACCCCATTCTTCTTTCTTACCCACACATGAGGCAGTGACGTCTTATCTCAGCTATCTCTTTTCCAATAAGGATACCTAATCTATTCAGTCTTTCCTATATGGAAATATTTTTTGAATCTCTGTTCTTCCTAATTTTCTAGTTTTCTATATCCCTTCTAAGAGATGAAGGTTAAAACCTTGTGCAGTTTTCAAGAAGTAGAATTAATCTTCCCAGGGGAAGACGGTGTATTTGTTTACAAGTCAGGTGTTTAGTCACAGCTTGTCATCCGGGCTCTTTAATCCATGGGGGCACGTTGGCATCTCTAAAATTATATCACTTGGATATTTTTGGATGAGGTAACTTACTGTATTTATTTTGAACTTTTTTTTGGTCTGACATGATGAATAATTTCTGATTTGTTTTCAGTGGTTTTATTAATGCTATCTACAATTTCCAACAGAATGAGTAAAAAGGGTGTGTTAATGTATATAATTTATTCCTGTTGGTTTTGTTTGGTTCATTTGGAAAAAAAACCCAACAATAAACATGTCAGAGTTAATTGCACATCTGCACCTGTAAAGTGAAAGCAAGATTTCTCTGCAGGATCCACAAAAAAAAAAACACAAACTAACACAACTGCTAAAGTAAAAATTACCAAATCTATTCTATAATATTTTTATGACAATAATCCTGACAATGTTACTATGTACATTTTTTTTTGTATATTCATTAGAATATTTCCCTTTTGTACTCAATATCATATCAGTAATCATTTGCTTTTGCTGAGCATTTAGCAGTTCTAAAAGAATCCAGTTGATAGTGCATACCGTAGTTATGGAACTCAAAACAATAACAGCAATGATCAAGGAAATAAGCTGTATTCTCTCGTATTGTCATATCAAAATTCATATAAGATCCTTATCAGGAAAATGTTCTTTCTTATTAAAGATATTTTTAAGGAATTTTCACAGGCTGCTGGCCAGCAGGTGTGCAGCCTAAAATCAGCTGTTTACAGAGTAAATGAGCAGTGTCTTAGTTCTGAGGGATGGTTTCTGGAAGCCTAAGAAGACTTAATAGTCTATACCTTTCAAACTTAAGACCCTGTGCTTATATGGACACATTTTTCTTTTCTCTGCATTGATTTAAGGAAAAGCAACTGCAGAGTAATGCTTTTCAATTATACTCTAAGTGGTCTTTGGATAATGTAGGACTCCATAACTTCGTTCCATTCCTCTGAACTGAAGTCAGTGTGAGTTTGCCACTGATTTTTATGGGGAAGGAATGCTTAGCAGAAGTATTATTGCTTGACACATATAATTAATTTTTTGGGAGTAGAATCTTGGACAAAAATAGTATGCAGAATTTATGAAAAATTTTGGATTAGTTGTGAATTACAGTCAAACTTCTAACGGATTGCCTTTTAGGTCTTAGTTCTCAGAAATCGTCTTTATAAATTAATTTGATTTTATGAGCAGAAAGGATTTGGGATGAAGGAGGCTAGACCAGGAGTACACAACAGATAATAATTTTGTTGTCAATATTATCATTTTAAAGAAAAAGTACAAGAATGACATTGAATGTTTACGAAACAAATGAGGGATGCAAATGAAACACGAATTATGAGGTATTAATGGAAAGAAATGCTTTTTGCACTTTTTTTTAAACTTTCATCTTCCTGTGTATAGATGCTATAAGATGACATTTATTTAAGTGTCAGTCTAACCACAGTGAGTTAAAAGCCGATTTTGATTTTCACAACATTATTTCTGAAAAAGCTATTTGTGATGAGGTTTCCATGTTGCAGTTGTAAAATAATAAAGGAAAAAAGCAGTAAAGTAACTCAAAGGGAGGATTATACCTCTTATGAAATGGGAAGAGAGTCATTAGTTTGAGAATTTACAATGACTCACATGCAATTTTCCTCTTCTATAGAAGACTGCATGTCAGCGTAGTCCTTTCTCAAAGAACTTTGGGGTATTCAACAAATGAAGGAACTAGGAAATTTTGAAAACAGTATGTTTTATCTTTGAAGGCAGATGAAAACCAGTTCTGATCTTTGGGTATGAACTGGAGAAGAACAGTTTATTCATTTCTAATCTGCAAGATATTTTATGAAGTTAAAACATGTAATATCCCCAGAGAAGACAGTGTCAGGATCAAAAGCCAGAGAGGTGTCAAACTGAAACTTTCCAAAAGATTAGATGTTACCTTTCAAGACAAAATTAGAATGAATATAGTTTTACAGGACTATGAAAAGTTCTGTACAGGGTAAGCTATATTATGAAATGCTCATTATTTATTCAATAGGATGCAAAATTCCTTCTTTAAGTGCAAGGATCCCCAATTTCACACTTGGAATTTTTTCACATTTTCATACAAATGCTCTATCAGACATCTACCTGCAAGCATATATCAGCTTCCTGTGCCCCCCTGGATCACTCTTTTGGAGTCACTGATGCAGACTGTTTGTTTGGTTTTCTCTGTTTCATACTACACTATTTAATAGGTCGATATGAAATAACTCAGCTATCCATTGACCAGCTTTGAGAGCCTTTCACAAGGCGTAGTCTGGAGTTATAAAAATAGTTTTAGTATTTGGGATAAAGCACATAAAGCTAACAACTCACGAAGCTATTGACAAAAAAAACTACTCTTGCTTCTTCTATACATGTCAATATATATTGGTATGCATATATCTCCTAGCTTTGGGTTATTATACAGAATATGATACCTCTTTTTCTGGATAACACAGAAAATAGATACATATCATATCTGAGGTCTGAATTCAAGAAAAAAGAAGTGTACCTTTCAACACTTAAGAGACTATTGCTACACTAATTGCAGAATAAATAAATTGACAATACTTGTCAGACATCCTTGTATCTTGTATAATTATCATGAAAAAACAGAATTTCTGTAGTAGTCTACCGGGACAAAAGAAAACAAACAGAATGGTGCTGTAGGAAACATGAAAGAACCACTGTAGTCTATTATGTTTGTCGCTACATAATACACTCAAGGAGGATTTATTCAAAAAGAAGAGAGTAATTCAAGTTTAAGATGTCCTCAAATATGCACATGGTCTTAAAACACAGCGAACACTGTTCAGTACTGAACTACCTCCATGTATTTACAATATGCAAACCGATGACATAGAGATCTGCTGCATAAATATCTAGGTCAGTTAGACCTCAAGACTTCCTCTAACATCGACAGAGAGGGAGAAACACCTTACGTCTGCAGCCTATCCAACCTGTTTTGGAGTTTTTTGTATAGAAGAGATGAAGTTATGTGTACACAGGTCTATTTGATTGCACTGACTACAAGGGAACTAGCTTAGCTCCAGATATCTACGAGGTAGATGTCCAGGTTTAGTTAACTGAATGCCATTGGGGTTTTTTTATTCCACACATTTATTACATTATTAAATAAAATATCTTGTTTGTTCGGATTCTTTTTCATAATTTATTTCTCAGTCTTGCAATAAGATGAAAATGTTTATATTCTAAACACAATTCCAGCTGACAATTTCATATGTTTTAAGAATACAAGAATACTTTATGATTATGTATTTTAGAAAGGATATATTCTAGTTAGGTTTTTGAGAGTTTTTCCCAGGAATTCTCATGTCAAGCTCATACTTTTCATTAACTCCAGCAAACTGAGAGTGTGGAGGGAGCAGGCACAGGGGGAGAGATAGAAAGAGTGCAACACATACTTCCCAGATCTCTCATAAATTGTTCAGATGGCTAACTGCTATCACTCTTACATACATTTCACTTAATTTCAGTTCTGAATTTATCTAGCTTCAGTTTCTTCCCTTTGGAGATTTTCTCTTCTCACAGTACAATCCTATTGCAAAACACTTAATATGCAGTAGTTGCAGTTATTACAGATTATGTCTGAAGATTTCATTGAATCTTAGTCTTGAAGCAGTAAGTTCTAGCTACAGTTATAACCAAAATTAGTTTTACACAATTAAAAAATATTATATTGAAAGGAAAGTTGGGTTTACTTATTATTCTGCTAGTAATCTAGCTCATATAACTATTGCACAGAAAGACAAAACATTTAAAAAACATTTTAAACTTCTACCATGATAAAATATTTATCTTTATACTAAAAAGTGGAGATTATAGAAGACAAGAAAAACACACGTGATATTTATATTTTTGTCCTGTTAGAAATACTAATGGTATCTTTCTTTTTTTTTTTTTTCCTAGTTCTTGTATGTCTAGTAAAACCTTAATTATGTCTCTCACACAAAGTGAATTATGTATCAAATATTGGAATATACATGAATATAGGTATCCAACCCCCATTGCTTTCTTGGAAAAAAAACCTTTATGAACATTGTTGATTTAAAAAGAAAACAAACTCAATAAGCTTATGCATGTACACACGTACACACACAGACACTTATCATCTCAATATGAATTTGGGATTTGGTATTCACCTGTGGTTGCCTGATCATGTCTCTCTCCTTCTCCTGGTCATTAGATCTCATTTGAAGCAGTAAATTTGAGTTTGTGTACTTCATGCCAGTATACTTTCTTAAGGATTAGGCATAAAGAAGACCTTTTGTAAGTCTATTTGATGGAATTGTTCTTCTTTGGGAACAATTAGTCCACTTCTGTAAGAGTGTATCTATGTGTGAGAGAGACTACATTAAAAGTAGCTTGTTTGAATAAAAGATTTTCATTATAGAAGACTGTATTTCCTGTTTAAACAACTAATTGGAAGTGTTTTGTCCAGCTGGGTATCCAACTTCTAGTAAAATATATTTACCCATAGAAACTTTATTGAATTACACTGAATGCACTGTGCATTCTCCAAGTGAGTTTATCTGTTTACTTCAGTCACACCTAATCAAGATAATATTGTATTATCACTAGACCATCTCGTCTAGTTGACTGTTGAAGTGCACCAATTATTAGTCATTTAGGAAAGAAGACTAATGTTTGTTTTCTACTTTTGAGTATTGAAACAAATGAAGAATGTAGATTTACAATCTATCACTAGGAAGGTCAGCAAATATTAAGAAGGTTTCAATGTTAATAGAATTATTAAAATATAATGTGTTAATTTTGGAAGCAGCAGAATGAATGGCAATGGGGAAAAAGTTGAAAGAAGGGAGGTGATATTAGTTTAAAACATGTCTTTTGCAGTTGTATCGAGTGTTGCAAGATTCTCACATACAGAAATGACATTGGGCTTTGCTTATACTGAAATCCTAAAGTGCTTAAAGTGAACATAAATCAGCCACTGGTAGACGGAGAGTAACTTTTGATCAGCATAGAGAAAGCTCATTAATTTTCACACCATAGATTCGCCAACCTGTGTCACTTTGTTTTCTTGCAGAGATTTAATAGCAGATCAAGGCAGCAGGGAGCCTCATATTGCTAATGCTTCATTATTTAAATCACATTTGTGAACATAACAAAAAGTATTGTATTAAACACTTTAAAGTAGACTACAGTTGTCAGACTAAGACGACTACATTTTTATTGTGCTGTTTCCCTGTTTCTTTTTTCCTTGATGTCTGTATTTGGTTTTAAACTGACTCTACCATTGTATTAATTTCAAGCTTAAGTTTTTCCTCCTGCTCTTTAAATTAACTACAGCCTTTCGTTCATAGTTGCTCTCTTTCTCTTGTATCCAATAATACCCATATGGAATTACACTAGTTTGAAATTGGAGCTACACAACAGTAATTGAGACTCTATATTTCCTTTACAAGGATGCTGTGCATGGTAATTTTATGCTGGAATTTGACAGACGTGGTGATCTGGAAAATAACTGTCTGTCACGAGAAAAACCCACATTCTTAATAGTGCATCATACAGCACAGCTAGCTAGGTCTTTCATCCATAACTCTCTTACTTGCACTGTAGTGTTTTATCATCTTTCTTGCTTAAAACTTTCCTATGTTTTAAGCCTGTTTTCATGTACTTCACTTAGATAAATCAGAATTAATTCTTACTGGCTATCAATGAAAATATTAAGAGAAAGTTACATAGTTTTGATACTTAGTTGTCTACTTGAATTTTAAATGTCTTAGTGCTAATCCTGGTGATATTGAAGGGGAGTTGTTTCATATCTTTTTGTTGACAGAGACAATTTATAATGATTAATGTATGTAATTAAAGGATAAGCCAGATCTGGGTATGCTTTTATTGTGTTAGGCCAAAACAGGTATATTATAAGGGAAGAGGAGAGTTTTTGTTACCTAGGAAGATTTTAAGGGTTGGATTTAATTTCATGTGCATTTTAATAAAAGGAAATTGTGTTTACTCTTTTCCACGTGTGGAAGCCACATTAACTTTAAAGAGAAAGCACTGGTGATAAATTGCTACCAGGAAATCTTAACAATTCAGAACGCTAAATCTGCCAGGGAGCAGTAGGTAATAACAATCCTGTTTTCCATATCATCTTGTACAACCCAAAGCGATACTAACACTGCGAAGTTTAAAATACCCCAGTTTTATAACCTACACACAAAATTTTAAAAAATAAGCCAATCACATACAAAGAGAATGAAAATCCAGAGTAGTTTTACATCTTTCTTATGAGGAGAGACTGAGAGAGCTGTGTCTGTTCAGCCTGGAGAAGAGAAGGCTGAGAGGGGACCTTACCAATATTCTAAATATCTCAAGGGTGGGTGTCAAGAGGATGGGACCAGACTCCTTTCAGTGGTGTCCAACGATAGGATGAGGGGCAACAGACACAGACTGAAGCACAGGAAGTTCCAACTGAATATGAGGAGAAATTTCTGTACTTTGAGTGTGACAGAGCACTGGAACAGGCTGCCCAGATAGGCTGTAGAATCTCCTTCTCTGGAGACATTCAAAACCCACCTGGACACATTCCTGTGTGATCTGCTCTGGGTTAACCTGCTTTAGCAGGTGAGTTGGACTAGGTGTTCCCCAGAAGTCCCTTCCAACCCAAACCATTCTGTGATTATGTGATAGCTTCACAGAAAAATAATTTTGGCCTGTTCTGGCTGTTTGTGAAAATTCTCCTTCAGTCACAATCCTATCCTAATTAGAGTGAAACATCTTCATGAAGACAGAGAGAAAAGCAAGAGACATAGAAATTAAATGGGCATGTTGTTGCAAAGGTCCAACTTTTTTGTTTGAGGGAAGTATATATATATTTATAAAATAATTATTAATACATATGTTTTTAATGGTTTTAGTTACAGTTGGATACAAGAAGTCTACACTGCATCTGAAGGCAAGGACACATCATTGAATCTGTTTGGTTTTAGAGTGAAACATGAAGAACCTGATGCTGAATCTGTCACTGCACCATGAATCTACTTCTCCTCGAATAAAAATGACAAAAAATAAGGAAAATAACAGCAGACTATGGAGGACGAAAGCCAAACCAGAAACATTTTACTACCTTTCCTGAGGTCTGCTCTTCAGTAAAATATTCAGATTTGAAAGACATTAACTCACAAAAGCATGTTCTTATTTTTGTTGAGGTTGATAATTTTCTTTTTTTTTTCCCCCCCAGAATTCCTTTAGAACAATGCAAGGTATGACAGTCTGTTTTAATTATATACTAAATTATTAGATCATGATTTATGAAGAATGTTATTTCTCAATCAGAAAACAGCTCAGTGATTTTTAATCCATATAAACTAGACTGCTGAACAGGAGCAATGAGCTACATTGGTACCTTGCACAACTGCATAACATGTTTTTTTTCCACTGGATAGTTCTTATATGAAATAGTAATAATAAAGCTATTCCAGAGACTAGAGGTATCACATATAGCATTTTTAATGCTCCTATGGGGTTTTGACCATTGCTGTTGCTGTGGTGTTCTCTGTTTCACCCGTGCAAGTGATCACCTTGTGATAGCTATACTTCCCCTCTTGTACTCTTTGTTCAATCTTGCAAGTGAGCAACTCAGTATATCAAGTCCATTTGAGGTAATCTCTGAGCTGTCTAATTGTACAATATCCCATTGTTGGTGCTCACTGCCTAATTTAGTAGTTCTTCTCTGTGGATTTGAAATACCCAATGTAGAAATTATATACATTATTTCTAAATATATCTCCTGTTTAACTACAATTTTGAGTCAATATGATTATTAGCACTCTCATGAGTGAAAACCAAACGCTCCTCTAATCCAGGTAAATTAACACACCATATTTGTTTCACCATTTATTACAGTGTGATTTTAGCCTAATAGCAATGTTCTGCAGGTGGTACTCACAGTTTTTAGGGTAGTTTGAGGATTTCAAGTAGTGCCCCTGTGACCTGGTGAGTGTTAGTCTCACTGCAGGAGAGGATTTGAGGTCATCCTGCTTTGCTTTAAGGACAACTCCCTTTTACTGAATTATTATAACACGTTTTCAAGGCCACAGCTATTATATTTACCATTAAGCGTGGTAAACTGAGATACTCGCAGACTAACATAAGGGAAACAGAAATTAATGTCAAAATTAGATGTGAGGAACTTCTGCCTCCCAGACTTATGCCTGATCCACAACAGCAAGTCTTCTTTTGGAGTGCTACGCTTCTGAAGAGGATTCAGCAGCAGACGTCAGGAGAGGAGGAAGGACGTGTGGAAGTGTGTGAGATATTCAAGAACAGAATATTATGCTGGCAAACGTTTCAAGCAGCAGTGCAGCAGTGTTCTGTGTTGTTGCTGGTGACTGTGTGGACTGCCTTCACGATCACTGGGCGAACTGCTTTACTAGCAATTGCTGCCAATGGACATCAAAGAGTTTGGGGTAATTGGCATTTTCAGAAGAGATAGGTAATGTGTATAGGCTGAGCAGTGTGTCGAGAAAACAATGGGACAGTGCCTATAAATATGAATATTCTATTACATTTACATTGAATGTTTAAATAAGATCCATCCTTGCAGATATTAACAGGAGCAAGGTTAAAACAAAGGTTTTCTCAGATAGTCCATATGCATTAAATATTTAGCTCATACTCATTTGATTTAACAGCATTAAAAAAGAAGGCATTTGGTAGTGAGAGGAAGATGTTGCTACTCACAGTGAGTGGACAGAAAGGATCTGCTGACAGTCTGCTGTTTGTTCATCTGTTCTGCAACTAAGAATATTTCTGAAACTTTGAAAATGAAAAGGCCCACAAGACTTTAAAAATAATGCTTGCAGGAACTGAAAATCTCTGTGAATACAATGGCGGATATTTGAATCATCATAATGATGACCATGACTATAGCAATGAAATTGGTTATTATAACGCATTCCTAGTTCCAAGGTCTTGGTGTTTTTACAAGTATGCTGAGAGCTTATGACAGCTTATTGCCTAACATGAGAAGGATTTCAAAGCTGTATTTAACCTTTCAAGACTGTGTATGAGCAATTTATTAGAATGTTTGACTTTCAAAGAGAGTGCCCATTAAAAGCACTAGTGGGGGAATATATGTTAGCATTGATTTATCAGCTCAAATCCAAAGCTTAAGTGAAACCCAGAGAAAAAAAAGATATTTCAAACTGTAATCAAAATGTGAGTAAGCTACATTTTTATACTTTTAAAATGTAAAATTACCACTTTGTCACATCTGATCACTTGTCAGTTTAAGACAACTTAAACATAACTCACTTCAGAGTTGATATCCACATATTAAATTCTCTAGCAGACAATGAACAGCAGCCAGTAGCATGCTTTGGAGATAGCCTTAAAACTAAATTATTGCTGAAATAGACATGGAAAGCAAAATAAATCGTCTCAAAGTAGGAAGATGAATAGGCAAGTTCACAATTATTAATTTATTATTCATTTTATTATTTTATATTTTATTTTATTTTATTTTATTTTATTTTATTTTATTTTATTTTATTTATTTTATATTTTATTTTATTTTATTTTTTATTTAACCGAAGTATCATTTACAATAATTGACTTGTGAAAGAAAATAACTTAAAAGGAAAATCAATGTATTTCAGGATTGCTTATAAAGTGATAGAGCACATTTCTGCTTTTTCCAGCATTAGAAGTTTGATCTAAATATATCCAAAGTAAACTCACAGTTTTAATTTCCTCTTTCACAGTGGCTGACATATTTTTCTTCCCTTTATTCCAGAGTACAATTAGGGATTAATAGGTTTTAATATTCCCCCATTTGTTATAAAACTTCTTCCTTAACACCGATCATTTAATTTTTGCTCATACATAGCTCAATCTCTCATTTAGCCTAAATCTCGTTATGTTCCGCCTTTACCACTGGATCATCCTGCTCATCCCTCTCCAATCTATAAAAGGCCTTACACCGAAAGGCACCTCAGCCTGTCCTTGTGACCACATCCCTCCCTCTCCGCACCCCTGCAGGGCTTCACCATCTGCAGCTCCATGGAGTGCAGCGTTCAAAGTGCTGCTGCACTCTGCCACTCCCTGTTGCCATGAGATTACCTGCCTTCACTTCAACACCTTTGTTGTCCCCTAACTCTGTTTTGGTTTGGTTTTTTCTTTTCTTTTAGTTTCACAAGTCCTTTGAAAAACTTCCTTCTTCTCCTCATTTTCTCTAATTAGACTAAGGCTTTTTTAGGCAAGGACTGTTTCTAATAATATGCGTGCACAGTGCCCAATTCAATAAGATTCTTATTGCAGCCAGAACCTCTCAATTTTATGCACTTACAAGCCTGGATAACCCACCTAGTAAAAGCATACGAGGCTACAAAGCAAAGCCACACAAAATAATGGAATGGTCATCACCTGTGCTATTGCCTCTGAGTCTCCAGTGTGAGTAACCAGGTAGTCCCTCACGGCTGAGCTACTGCTAGTGGTCTTGGGCACAGCGCCAGAGCAAGCTCAGCTCTGGATCTACATTAAAATTGCAATTGCTTATCAGCTCAGCCGACACGCCTATACACAAAGCTGCTATAGAACAAGCAATAAATAACATTTCAAATAATTAATTATTCCTGGAACTGTATTCTCTGGATAAGGACAATTCCTGGAATGGTACTGTCATGTAAATTGGGCTGCTCTCTATTTGATGGCTGATGCAGAAAGGAGGAATCTATAGACAAGACCTTTCTACAAGTTTTGAATTTGATGTATGATGACACCCCTTGTCCATAAGTGTAGTGAAGGCAAGGAAAGGGACCTGAGTGTTCCTGTTTCAGACATGGAAACAAATACAAGAAGGAGGACTTTTTGGTGTTTTTTTTGTCCCTACTTTGCAGCCGAGCTTCTGTGAATGAGAACTTAACTTTGCTTTTCCTACTGGGTGTGTGGCAGCACCTCTGCGGGTGCCCTAGAAAAGAAAGACAGAAACAATACATTGAATACTTATCTCAAGGAAAAAGTCTCAAGGTGTTGGTGAGGAAATGAAAATGAATATGAATTTGTAGGTACCTCAGACTATTTCTGGTCAGAAATGGGATTCACAAGCCCTTGCAACTAGTTCCTCTGCACTCGCTTGTATGTAGGAGATCTCCTTAATTCTTTTGGTTTTAACACATCATAAAATCTCTTCAGTAAAACATAGCTAAAAATGGAATTTGTTATCTAATAAAAGTCACTCGACTATTAGCAGTGCCTTGGCACTCTCTAGAGATTGGGGAATCTATTGGGAATAACTTACTGAAGCCCTCTTATTGAGGTATTAATCATATCAGACTTCCAGTCATGTCTGTCAACTGCTCAAAATAAGTGTAATATTATTCTTTTTCACATACAATGTCTCCAACTTTCCAGTCCTCAGATAAGAAAGAAAAAAATAGATGCTGCACTCATTTGGAATGCAAATCTAATACCACATCCATTCCCAGTCTACTACATTTAACACATTGTGAACCTGATTCTCTGTGGGTGTAAATTAGTGCAGCTTCATTTATGCCAATATCAGGCTGCTGATTGACATCAACTGAGAAGCCCTACAGGGTATGAACAAGTAACAACCACAAATCTGGAGAAAAGTAGGACCCTTGCATGTCTTTGCCTTCATTTGTGAGCTGCAAGTTAGGGTCTTTGACACTCTAACATTGATTCTTTTTTAAATGAAATTTAAATTTTGCACTTATCTCATGAAAGATAAAAAAGGCAGAAAGAGGAAGACAATGAAATACTTTGTAAATACAGTTGCAAATTGAAAGAAAATATATAAACATAAGAAAATTTTCTAAGTTAGAGAAGTCAATCGTTTCTGGAAGCCATTCATAGAGTAAGAGATTGTCTACAATTATTTGTTTGTTTTCTATTTAAAAAAAATCTGATTAGAAATACTGAATTTTTATTTGAATATCTTCTTTCCTAGTACAGAAGATTGTCTCTTCCAAGGTGTTTCAGAAAACACTTCAGAACAGAAAACATTCAGTTCTCAGGCCTGCAGATGGTAGAGAAGCCCTCAAGTCATAACATTCAGATTTATGTTATGAGTGCTCCTAAAGTTTATGAATACACTAACTGGCATATAGTATTTTTTTAACTGCTGAAAGATTTTCCTCTTTTGACTCCTTCATAACTGGTGTTATCTATCACACAAAACTTTACTGTCTGTTATTCGCAGAAACTCCGGGATGAAAGACCACAACCCTTTCCAGAAATAACTAAATTACTTGACTTGCCACCTCTTTGTTTTTTTTCCCATGAATCAGGCTCATCTTTAGTTCTCATGATTGCTAGTGTAGTCCACCCCATTCAGCATATCACTGGATAACATACCAGTCATATGGTACCTATTTACATAGGCTGACACATCTGCTCATTTTCTTAACAAGGGTGCAAAAGCCTAGAGTAGAAGCTCTGGGTCTGCATCCTGTTGGTGCTGCCTCTGCAAGCTTGCTGTTATGTGGTCCTTTCCTGTCATCACACATTAAAGTACACAGAGCCTTGTACGGGCCAGTGTCTCAGAGGTTTTTCTCCTCATTGAACTAAGATAAAAACCTTTTTTTGTCTTCCAGGAAAAACTTATCTCTTCTTCTACTACATCAATTTACAACTTATTTCTGCAGACTTTACCTCAACCCAGATCATTGCATGCCAAAATTGTTTCACTACACAAGACAGCTCTATTTCTACTCCATTATCACTCAACTTCCTCAGTTCTCATACAGAAGATAAAATTCTTGGTTAAAGGTTGCTGCTAGGATAAGCAGCCATTTTCAGGCCTGAAATCACCCTGGTGCCTTGGTTTGTATTGACAATGTATTGACAAAGTTGACCCCAGCTTTTTGAGCCAAATACAATCTCATCAGCCTGCTACCTAGCTTTGAATCACGTTTTGATGAGTCTTTCTAGCAGGCAGATGGCTACAGCTCATACCTGGATCATCAACATCCAGGTATGTGACACCATCACATGTATCCAGTATCCCCAGTTACACAGCAAAAGAGGATTCACTTTTTATGTTTTCCCTACCTATTTAGGGCCACAAATTGCATTTGTATAATGATACTCACTTGAAAGGATTGGTGGCTGTGAAGACACAGAGATTTATCACTGCATCCTACACCTGGTGAGCAACTCTGCACAGCTTTGTTGGTGCATATATAGAGCACCTGGTGTATTACTGTAGACTCACCTGGTCTGTCCTTTCTGCATCCAGGAAGAGGAAAGAGAATTTATGTGAATATATATATAAACTTGCAGCAAGATGCACCATACACATAAGTCCCAACTCTGTAGGTTGGACTTCCATAGCTACAAACACCATAAGCCACTGCAGTTTCCTCATCCATATCCTTCCCTTCCTTCTCCCACAGTCGATCCCTCCTTTCTTTCCTCTCTCTCTTTTCATTCAACCAGTGGTTCCTCCACTTTTCTTCAGTCTCCTGCCTCCTGTCTGTTTTGTGCTAAGTATGTCCCGCAATGTGGGAGCGCTCTCATTTTCTGGGATCAAGTTTATCCTGGAGAATTATTATTTTTTTTTAATCCTAAAAGTAGCATTTATCTTTTGTGTTACAGTTCTTTTCCCTTTTATTCCTCTCCTTCTCTTCCTCTTTATCAAGCACTCACCATCTTTCTCTCTCTGGGAAGTATTTTTTGTTGCCTATGCAGTCTTCCTTGTCTCGACTACAGCACCCTTCCATTCTTCTTCTTTAGGGAGCTGACCGTTCCTCTATACCAAAAACCTTCAACAAGGCGAATGTGCTCATTTTTTCAGAAACAGTGCAAAAATAATTAATAATGAAATCCAGATGTTGCTGGCACATAATACACTATCTTGAAAAGCAGAAATAGCAAGATATGGCTAATACAGGCTGGCCAAGTCTGAGGGAGTATGGGCAAATCCCGTTGCATCAGTCAACTGCTTATTGCATCCAGAGAGCCTATAGAGTTAGGACTTGGAGATGAGCCAACCTCTGCTGCTGTCTCTGGACAGCATGTCTGTCCGAGGATCCAGTCTCTTTGTTCTGCAGTTGAGCAAAAGTATGAGCCAACAAGCAGTTGTTCTGGACAACTGGGAGATCTGGGCTTGAGCATGAACTTGAAAGAGAGCTAACATGAAAGCAGAAGGCATCTGATGAGGGAAACTTCTTAGGGGACTTAAGTGTTGCAGTTCTTCGCTCAGTTAGTCTTCATGCAACTGTGAAAATGGTAAGACTTTACAACTCTTGCTTTTACTCCCAAATACTAGAAAATACATCAAAACTCAATGGCTGAGCTTGATATTACTTTTTGATCACAAAATTGTGTACCTTCCAAACGTTGTGACATGTCAACCTTCATTTGCATATAAAAGCCAAATCATCTGTTAAGCTATGCGTAAGTCTGAAATCCAGAAAGACACTGAAAATGAAAAATATTGGACATAAAAACAAAACGATGAAAAAAAGAGAATCACTTATTAATATTTTGATTGCCCATTTTAATGTTTGTTGCATTTCTATTGTGAATGTAAAATATTGTCTTAGAACAGTTATTTTAAAATGCTATTACTGAGTAACTACACAGTAATCTTTGGCATCAATGAGTAAAAAAATAATGTATAAGACAAGAGCAGCTAGACTCATAAGGAGGACAAATTATTCTATATTAAAAATTAAAAGTGGTGTTTAGTTTTCTGTTTTTTTCTTCTACAACTTCACTTAATACATGTAACATACAACTGTATAATCTGCCTATACGTGGATTGATGATTTGTAAATGATCCTCAGTGGATGCATATGAATGCAGCGCTTCTAAAAGACATTTAATTGTACCTTGTCACTAAAATGTCTTTCGTTTGACTAATTTTTATTGAACATAAAATGAATGACCTCTCCCATTCTCAACACCCTTAGCTTTTATCTAAGCAGCTGAGTACTTTGTTCATGTTTTCTGTTTCCATTATACCTGGTAATCTGATTTTAAAAAATACAGCATGTTTTAATTAGAGAATGGTGTGCTTCTATGCAAAGGAAGATAATAATATCTGCATCACAGTAGAACCTTGTTAATTTGCATTAATGACAGAGAGAGCTATGGTGAATTAAAGAATTTTGCAAATTAGCATCAAAGTGAATAAATAATGAAATACAGTGGGTAGTTAATCCACAAATGTTTCATTAATTCATTTTAACAGTTGTAGTTTGGCTAAAATTACATGCGATTTTGTCATTATTTAGTTAAATGCTAGCAAAACATCTGATGTATGTTATGATACTAAAAATGATTTCTGCCCCGAGAAGTTTACAATCAAGAGAAAAACAGAAAAAAAAGGACCATACTGTGAAAAATACAGATGAGCATAACCTGTAATTCTTCCTTATCGTCATCCACATGTCTTTGCTGGGATGTTCCAGCAGTGTGTATGATAGCATACATATGCATACTGGAATACAGCCTATTAAAATGAAGTCTTTTTTGTTATGGCAGCTACTTGCTATATTCAGTCTTTAAAGGTGAGACTGAAAGAAGCTGAAGGGAGTTTTGGGCTTTGCAGATTAATGAGGTTTTGATGTATGATACCATCGAAGTGAAACATATCAAAGAATAATTTCCCCCATTAGCTTAAACTGCAGGAAAATTTAGATAGTATTTGAAGAGGATTTGGTGGTATATTAATTCACCTTTAAATACTTTTGCAAATAGGGCCTGAGATCTTAGAAGACTGTAGCAGTTTGTGTTTTGACTACCAAAGGTGATATTTCATGCTGCCTTTTAGGCACAATAAATGCAGAGAAGTAACATGACAGGGTTTATTTTGTTTTTATCAGAATGTAGAAATTATGGCAGCAACACTATAATAAATTCACTCTTGTACTGCTTCTGTTATACTGGCAGTGGACATTCAGTCCGGAGCTTGCTTGTGTCTGCCCCAGAAATGCCAGGTACATTTCCTAGTTGTCTGTACGATGTGTCTAAACTAGAAGTGATCGAGGGTTTTTTCACTTTTGGTGAAAATTCTGACCCAGATATTGTGCTGGGTCACAGTAGTACAGATGGTGCTGACCACACTGGCATACAAACAGCATTGTAGGCAGGCCTACCTTGCTTTCAGCTTGCCAAGTGCTCAGGCTACCACCATCCTGCAACTGCCAACTGTTTCATTAATCCTTCTTCTGCTTGATTGTGGATTTTCAGGGCATAGTTTAATTGAAAAGAAGCATGGAGAATGTGAGGAAGGCACAACACCACTTTCGATGCACCCCTGTTCTGCTAGATGATCTAGTTCTGGATTCATTCCCAGACCCAGTCTTCTGCTCATCTATTTTGCGTAAGTGCTAGATAAGACCCAAGTTCTCCTCAACTAACTATGTCCCTCTGAGAAAAAAAAAAATAAATTGAATAGTTCAAGGGATAGTTCCCTTGGGAGTTCTGCTCCCATAGGTAGGATGGACAAGACCATTGGTTATACCCGTTATGGGGAAACATCTTACTTAATTACTTCATAGCTATGAAGTATTGGTAACTTCTGTAATTGATGTGGGGTTTTTTTGTGCATTGTTTCAGAAAAATGTGCTTGTGTACACCATAAAAGTCCTCAAGGTGCTTCAAGTCCACATTATCTCAATGCTAGCTACTATTTCAGCCAACTTGATCACATTTGAATAAACTTCAGTGCTCATTGAAGTACAAACTTTTACTACAGTGCTGTTAGGTACTTCACTGGTTGGCACCATACTGATTACTCATGCAACTATGGAAATCCACCCTGTCAAGTTTTTAGTGATAAATGTAACACATTTCATTTAGATTTAGGCTTGCGTGTTCTAGTTTGGGAGGCAGATGAACTTTTCCAGTGATTCTATAAACATATACTTCTACATGTACAGATTCTGTCGATATAACTGGCCTCTGTTTGGATGATGATATGGTCCTTCTTCCTTGCCATAACTACTGTACACCAGAACTGCTGGTTGGTGAATGAGGAACCCATGAGACTGTTCTCCAGTGGCTTCTGCTCTACCATCTGCTACTCAGAACAGTTCAGGGCACTTCCACTGTAATGCGTGAACTACTTCAAGTGAATAACACACTAAGCACCCTGAAGAGAGATTATAAAAAAAAACAGTGTCACACCTAAGTAACTGCAGTGTTAATTTGGTTGCAACAGTATGGATAGGTAGTATATCTGGCTTTGCATTATGTGGAACATCCTGAAGTATGTGTACAAGTCTGTAGCAGCTGTGGAGGAAAAGCACCTGTGAAGGAACAGAAGGAACAGAACCTGCACTAATATTGGATCACTTGAACAGCACAGATCATGGAAATCGGATAGTACAAAAGTGAGTGCTTGGGAAGAGCAAGGGAACAATCAGAAAATGAAAAATACCTGTAATACAGGAACAGGAATCAGATACACAAAGGGGTATTCAGGCTCCAGGTGTATAGATAAGAAGGGCAGAGCATGATGGAATTTATTCTCGGTGATTTTGGTTTAAGGAGCAATCTCACTAGTAAGACATTCATTTCACAAAAGATTCCAAGAATCTCAGTCTCCTGTTAAACCAAATAGCAGTCAGAAAATAGAACACATGCAGTAAACCATTAAAAATTGAAGTTAATTTGTTATGGATTTTTCTCGCTACTTTAGTGTGCCACTTAATAAAACCCTTAATGTGGGAAACACTATAAATACGTCGCTCATCATAAAGTTGCTTTAAACAATGAGAATGTAGTGACATAGCAGGATAAGTGTAGCCACTAAAATAACATACACAGTAATTCTGCTCTCTCACCCAAAAAGCTGAAGTAAATGAAGTGGTAGTAAGATTACAATGGCTGCAATCACTTTTATTTTACTCATGCTCCACTGAAGTTTGCTGTACATGTTCCTGCAAGTACTACATATCTGTGTTAGATAAACGGCAGTATTTTAGTAACAGGTATAGATATATGTGACCACGGAATTAAAACTCCCTTTCTTTTCTCTACGCAATTAATATTTCAAACCTTCTCATGTCCGCTCATGACATAGGATGATGCAGCTCTCATTAACTCTGTTTTTCACTGTCAGCCTACTTGTTTTCTCAGTGTACTTTCATAAGTTCTTGTCTTTGACGACTTATTTCCATTTGTTTATCTCAACACTTCAGCTCAGTTCTTTTCATTGGAGTGTCTAACATGGAGCTGTTTCTTCACATCCTTTCACTTCGCTCTTCCCTTTCTACTATTTTATTTCTTTGTCTCTTCTTTTTCCTCATTCTTCCCTCCAGTTCTTCAGTTCTTTTTCACTGCACTTTTGTCTTTCTTCCCCCGCACATCTCTTTATCTATACTTCTCCTTTTCCTTATTGAACCTTTTATGTTTTTCTCTCTGGACTCATGTCAATTTTTTTCATTAGTTCTTCAGCCTAACTTTTTTTTTTTTTTCTTTAATCAGCATCCTCATTTGTTTGTTTTTATACCTACTGACATATCCTCAAGTGTACCAGAATGGTTGGACCTGTGGTGTGTCAGTTATAGAAACTAGTGAAAGGGAAGTAGTCTAATATGGGAACTATTAGTAACAGTAAAAACAATACTTGGGTGGATAGCTTAACAAGGACTGCTAGATGTTCTTCTAAATTTAGAGTCTGGGGCACAGGATGCTTTTGTCATATAAAGATCTTATTTCTGTTTCTGATGACTCCTGACTCCTTCAGAGGAGAAAACATAAGGAAATGGTAGGAAACTGAATAACTGAGAAAGCAACAAAGGTTAAAACATGGAATAGGAAAGTGTGGTGGCTTAAAGGGAGGGATGTTCCATTTGCTGGCTGAATGGTGTTGTCTATCACATACCATTGGAATTGTCATGGCTTCCTTCCTGAGAACAAGGTCTGGGTCTTGTATGTGGGGAAGATGGATGGCTCTACCTGAGAAGAGGGGCACAATTTTGCTGTTTCTACAATCTCTGTGACAAAGCTTCATGACAAAGTAAAGACACCTGGTGTTCCCATTTTTATTCTTAAACTACCCATATTATCTCTGAATTCTTTTCTTAAATACTTTCCTTCTTGCAGCTCAGTGTTGTGAGAAAATACAGTCTGTTGGTATTTTGTCAAAATGTCATTCAGAAAACTACTTCGGTGGATAGTAAGGTTCTGTTAAACCTGACATGTGGTATCATCCATGGTGTCTTATTAATAAACACTTTTGCAAGTTTTGCATAGACCATGCATATAACACCTACTATATAATAATGATCTCATACAATATGGCATTTCAGGAGCTGGTACAACAAGTATGGCCCAATTAGTGCAGTATCTTGTGTAACAGTAGAATCACAGTAGAAGTCTGACAGAATTCCTGCAGGGGTAAGCAAGGGCAAGTAAGCAGGCATAATGTATTGCTGTTAATCAGTAAACATTATGATGCTAATATAACATCTCCTCAAGTAGCCTTAGCACAACATATGTTATATTAGTAGCAGATGTCAGAAATTCTGAGGCCTTACATAACATGTGCTGTCCTTAAAAAAAAAAAAAAAAAGTCAGTTCCATGTGTAAAATATCTCTATATATTAGATTTTTCTGTGCTATTGTTAGGAAACTTCAATCACTGGTATTGTATTTTACTGGGGAGATAGTCTACAGTTCTGGCCAAGAACATAGGTTGAGAATAAGGTAGATAGTAGATCCAATGTATCACATCGTGTAAGAAATATTCTCGCTGCATGCCTTAGTTTTATATTGTGGAGCTATGTGTTTGGGTGGGAGCAGGAGACACTATAAACAATAAGGAGATGGGACCTGTGGGGATGAGAGCGAGTATAGACTTTATAGTATTCTCTTCACAGTAGATAATAAAATTGTTCTTCTCTGGACAAGTAGTATCACTAACATCGTGTCTGAAAAGATCTTATGTTTAGGTTGTTTTTTTTTTTTTAATTATGGTCTAAATAAAAAGACTGACAGGAAGAGAGCATATGAGAACTGGATCTCAGAGAAATAAAAACATGCAGGAGAATAATGGATAAAATATAAAACTGATATGGGGACATTACCTCTTTATACATAATTCTTGAAATCTGTGCTGGAATGTGTAAGTTCAAGGTAAATATTTAGGTTTTGCAAATATATTTGTAAAGCTTGGAAAAAAAATACAAAAATAACTACAAGCATGAGATGATCTGGGAAACCTCTCACTTCTTCCAATCCGTAGTGAATATTAGAGAGTTTAGAAACTTAATGTATTTAGTGAAATTAAGATGATAAGCACATGAGCTTGCTCTCTTATTTCTCCCCTGAAAGACAGTAAACATTACTATATCTTACTGTAGGATAAAACTCCCAAGATGAATAGTTGCCATGAAAAAATATATCTGTTCATAGCCTGAGCAAAACATAAGAAACAGACTGATCATGGTTTATAAACACACTAATGTCCAGCAAATTTCTGATACTAGAGAACTTCTCGGTCTAGTTCAGGAATGCAAGATGTAGATTTCACTCTGTGTAGAAGAAATCTGGGCAAAAAATTAGTTTTAAAAGTTAAAATAATTGAATCCCGTTGTCTTTGTAAGGCACAAAAATCACCTCTAGCTGACGTTGCTTCCATGTGTTACAGTTACATTTACCTATATTTTTGCCTACTGAGATTTACTCCTTCACCTGGAAATAGGTTTGAATATACAAACAGTAGATATCACTATGCTTATAATAAAGCCATGAGTACTGTGGTGAATATATCATGGAGTGAGTGAGCCACCTCAAACTCACTAGTAGAGTAATTTGAACTGTGAGTGACAGCAGAGGTCCAGTCACGACAGACAGAAGAGCTCAGCCAGAGCTGCCCGCACCTGCCCAAGAGCTCAATTTTCCTTTGGATTGTCCAGTCCAAAACTGAGCATCTGTGTGCTGGGCGTCTAAACTGCAACAGACCAGCAGCAGAAAACTGTTTCTGACTCCCTGGGAGGTTCATGGGAAGAGTCAGCAGAGCTTCAGAGGTGTGGATGTTATGCTGAACTGAAGTGAGACTTCGGGCCATTAGCTAACTAGACAGCTGTTATTTGGAATTCCTTTGGAACATCTTTATTCATATCAAGAGAGGTTTTCTCCTTCTTTGATTTTTTTTTTTTCACCTTTTCCTTAGGCAAAAATATACTTGGTGTTTATAGGATAGTGAATGTTTCTGATTTGGCAAAGACTTCCTGAATATTGCTGGAGAAAAAGGTACTTTAGGAAGAAGATAATGTGATGATGAGCTGAGCCATAATTACATTTATTTGCAAAAATTTGACCCTAACTAAGGAACTGCACACAAAAATACTGATCCCAGTTCCTCCTACTGCCAATATTATACATGTCCTGCTACAAAGTCAAAATATGTTTCAATTCAGCAACAACTGTAGAGAAAGTTAATTATCATATTCTAAATCAAAATGCACTTTAAAGTGCAAAGAAAAAAAAAATCTAAAGTTTTTCAAAAGTTTACTAAGCAGTCCCCTGTGTCACTGTTTTTACTTTTTAACCAGTCTTAGGATGAAAGAATAGCTAGAGAAGATTAGAAAAAGTATCGTGTCAATATTGATATGGAAAAACTGCAAGATTCAAATATCAACAGGTCAGTGCTTCTGACCTCATTCCTAGACACAGTCTCCTGTTGAGTTGTGCAGAATTCCCTTATCTAAATACAAAAGAGTGATACAATGATAACATTAATATCAATTAACTTTGTTCAAGTATAGTTTATTTAAGAATCGAACTTAAAACCTATGCTGACGAAGTAAATTGCCTTTGTATAAGAATCTCTTGAGAGATATGTGGCTTCGTAGCTCTGCGATTCAGGTTTAAAAATAATACTATACAAAATCAACATGATATGTACTAAATGACGCAAAGGCGGGCTGAGTTATGTGTGACAAAAGCTATGGCTAATGGAAAATCTTCTGAATGAAATGATAACTTTCTTCCTCATGGGTTAACACAAGTTGCTTGTCTTGGGCCACTGCCGTTCAGTCTCTTTACCAATATTCTTGAAAAAAAGTGAAAAACATATAGCAGCCAAATTTTCCAGCTGGAAATTAAAAACAAACAAAAAAAAGTGGTAAGGGCAACTGTTCTGGCAAGCCATGTACATTCAAATAATCAAACAATGTGTATTTTTACACATCTAAATTCACAGTCTTTTATGTAAGTCCAAAGAATGCTCACTGATGTACAGCGTACTTCTTTGCTTGTATGATTTTGTAACTACTCTGGAAAAGATCAGACCTGTCAAACACTATAGAAAGATAAAATGAGTGCATTCTTGCTGTGCATGCGTCTCTCCTACCTCATTAATTCGTGTAAAGCATGAAGATTTCAAGTAATAACAATATCTTTTGCTGACTGGTGATGACATGAAGTGTCTTTCTTAAAGAAAGATAGTAGAAAGCAAACACAAGCCTTATGGATTGAGAGGGTTTTTGTCATACTTGTTAATCTTGATTTTCCCATCTAATTAGGCATGTCCTCCTTGCCCTTTTCTACTGAAATGTGAGAATCATTTGTGTCTGAAGGGGTCCAACTTCTGTCTAAATAACTTTAAAAATCAGCTTCCACAAATCCGTCTCCTTCAAAGGAAGTGTTACAGCTAGATTATTAAGTGCTGAAATTGTGTTCCCTGTGAGAGAGACAGAAGAAAACAAGGTCCTGCCATCTGCATCTTACAGTCAAGAAACCCAGTCCAACAATTCATTTGGCACCTTCTGTGAGGTTTTGAACTTCCAGCTGTCTGAGACTTCCATGAGTTACTTCACAGCATCCTGAAGTGAAGACAGCTCTAGGGGGGAAACATTGTTTGTGATGTACTTAGCTAAAGACCATCAGTTTTATTTTATTAAGTAATTTCTTCCTGCTTAAGGAATCAGCCAATGTCTTACCATATAATCCTGTAGAATCAAAATCCAATGAATAAAATATTGCACTCCGTTATAAAATATTGTATTTATTAAATGCACATTAAAAAATTGCTGGATATATGCAAAGCTTGCTGTGAAATGTGATTAGGTGGGATTAATCTGCCCAATTCTAGTAGAGTTTTTTTGTGGAACATATCTTATTACACTGGCATAAGATATGCTATACTGGTGCTTCATCCCAGGATTTTATTGTCACGATTACAGCTTTCAGTAGACAAGCAAGGAACTCCATAAAAGTATTCTGAAATTGCATTTTTGAAATTCCACCCCTGCCTACAACTATAAACTCAGAAGAACTGAAATTTCAATAAAATAACTCAGCAGTATTTAATTTTCCTCCACCCTGCTACCTTATTATATCTATTCTGTCAGATATTAGATGTTCAGTCCTGTAAAGCCTGCACATGATCTTCAGAATGTGCAGAGATGCCAAGATATAAGTGACTAGAGAAAGCATGAAAGAGCAGAGGGATAAAATGCTCCTGACTTTGTTGTTGTAGTTACAACTTCAAGTGAGAATGCACAATCCTACTCTCTTTCTGTGTCTACAGTAAGGGGAGAGAGAGATGAAGGAATAGGGTTGATTTAGTTGTGCTGCTGTAAATAAATTTTCAGGCCAGGATGAAGAAGCCATTGCATAAACACTAGACCACTTTCTGGTACACCTAGCCATGTAGACAAGTGGCTCATCATTGCATTATGACATAAAATCAGTATCTTGCAAAAGTCAGAAATGGGATCATGAAAGAGCAAGGTGGTGTATCTACAAAGGTTACATATGTCCAGTTTGATATTTAGGATAACAGACTTAGCAAAGGAAAAAAAAGGCAAAAATCTTTCTCATTCAGATGTGTGTAACAATGTGTGACAAAATAGGCTATTTAGTAAGCCTCTGTTTATGTGCTTACTAAGATGGATGTGGATGGGTTTGAAGATCTGTACTCTGTAATAATCACTCTAATAAAGCGCTTAGAAAATAATGCTTTAGCAATATTTCTGTTATGACAGTAATTGGAAAAATGAAGCAAAACTGAAGAATGTTTGTAGATATTTACAAGGCAATATTTATTGCACTTCGAAAACATTTTTGAGGGTATTACCTGAACAACCCTAACCCTGTGAAGGGAGACATGGTGATCAGCTGCCTTGCACTATACTGAGGAAAAACAAAACAAAACGAAACAAAACACAACGTCTTAGTGATTACTTATTTGTTGCAACTTTTGGAAGATTTCTATCATGATAGCTTAAACTGGTAAAACAATATCGATACGACAGAGTATGTACTGTATTATACCATGGCAATGGCATAATGAAAAGCTCATTAAATTACTTTTTGCACAGTGTAGTGGATTTTTTGCGTACGAATTCTTATTGCATATGTCAGATCTTAACTTAAAGATATTAATGTAGCCTATCTGCATTCAGTTCACCTGCGCTGATGTAACTCAAAGTGAAATTTGGCCATGCAGGACTGGTTGACATGGGAATTACTTCAGTTTATAACACTGGGTATTGGAAGCAGACTCGATCCCATTACAGTCTTCCAAATGGAAGTGCCACGAGGAACCTTGTCTTCTGCATTTCTAACTAACATCTCACACAGCATCAAATATAGAAAAAAATAGGTTTTCCTTTCTCCTTCTCTCAGAACATATTCAATTCTGGGATGAAACCAGAATTTTTAAAAACAGGGAACTGCACCTGAATAACAGTCATGAGGAGGGTCATCCGGATCCTAGCCTGAGCTGATGGAGAAAGGATTTGAACATGTCCAAGATGAATGTTGTAATCACTGAAATATTGATGATTCAGAAAGTGAGTACAGAGTTCTTGTTCTCACTCTGGTTTGATTCATTCTTTTCTGGACCTGAGAAACCTTTACTGTCAAAATGCCTTCTGTAAAAGAATTAGCATTTTAGATTAAAATTTCCTGACTAGTGTAAGTACATAGCTGATGCTATGGGGGATGTTTTCAGTTCCAAATCTAGGAGTTATTGTATTGTTTTTCTACTATTATTATTATTATTATTCTGTCATCCGGTTAAGGATTATTTTAATCAGTCTGTGTTGATTTGAAACATTAGCTCTTAATTTAGCTTTACAATGAAAATGGGAGAAAATATAGTGACTTCTTTAACGTACTGTTTTACAGTGAAAAAACATGTGGCATTTATGTTTAATGGAACAAGGGTATGCACTAGCCACTGAACATTTATACCTAAAATGCGGCTTTAAAAATCCTTGTTCATAACAATAACATCATGTCAGTGATTCCAAGAAAATGGAGATGTTCGCATGGAAGACAAAATAAAATGATCTGAACCTATGGCTTTATTGCAACTACTACTGAAATATATCTAAGACTTAAAATAGAAGGAAACAGAAAAACAAAGGACAAAAAAAAATTATGTTACATGGACAAATTTGCAGGCATCTGCTTTGTATTACAATCTGTTGTTAAAGTGTTGTAATTCAGCAGCAAGTCATCAACTAAGAATGCCCCTGGGGAGTGAAAGGCTCCTGTTGCTCCACTCAGTCTCAGCAGAAAGCTGATGTGTGTGTATTGAAGAGCACTGATACAATATACAAATTTTCATCTGATCTGGAATCTATTCTCATATATTGCTGAACTAGACCTAAGATAATTGTGTATACAAGTGAGATTAAATCTGCTATGTGAATTTGGCATGTCATATGATGCTGAGGATGTGCATAAGCAGTACAGTTGGAGGGGACAAAGAGTAGCTAAAATCCCTAAATTTCCGTGAGGTATATGGACTTCTATGTAAAACATTCCCACACCTTTTTATTAAAAGTATTCAAATCTATGCTGCCTGCCAGTCCTCCCAGCAACAAAGGTTTCATTGACTATTTTTGTCCAACTGACTTCTCTCTGACAGCTTCCCTTTGACTACTAATGTCACTGAGAATTTCACAAACAATGCCTGTAAATAGAACAGGTTTGTAGGAAAAAAAAAAAAACAACCCAACAAAAAAAAAAAAAAAAAAAAACCCAAAAAAAAAAAAAAAAAAAACAAAAAAAACAAAAAAAACCAACAAACCTGATACAAACCATAAGATAAGTCATTGAAAAAAGTGATGAATGAAGCAGAGAGCAGTGAATTCAGAAGCCGTGCTAAGAAGTAAACCCCCACTATTATTGGATTTCAAGCAGTGATATCAGCAATACGTTGATATCATAACAGCACTGAAACTGAATGCAGCATCACTGGGGTTGGATCCTGCTGCAGTGCATTGAACCTGTAACACAGCTCTGCCTTGTTCATGCCCCACTGTGCTCCTGCCCACCTCAGGGCTCTTATTCATTGCAGTTTTGAAGCAAAGTTGCCCTGGGACAGATTTGGATTGGAGGCAGTGTGGCTTCGACAGAAACTGTAAATAATTTATCGCTATTTTGTTATTGGTCTTGGGGTTAAGGCATTTTTTTTTCATATTTCACTAGTAGATTTCTTATCTAAGATGATGTTCTGTGTTTTTTAATTACCTCTGAATTACTATATTAGAATGAAAGGCTTGCAGAAGAAGCTTCTAATATCAGTAAAGAGAGACCTACAAAGTGTTCACCCAAGCAGAAAGTGTCCTTCGCTGAAAAAGACTGGCAAAAGCCTTGCCTCCTTCATGCTTCCTGCACTTGGGTGATGCCAGTGAGAGGTGAGTGATTCCACTGAAAGATGGCTATTCCCAAGTGCAGAACACAAAATATTCTCTTTATCTCAAAACCGCTATGTGTAGGGTAGGGTAGAAGTGAAAAAGTACAATCAGTATGGTTTCCCTGAAGCTACAAATCTACAACTTCCAATGTCTGGCAAAGGGGTGGTAGTATAATAAGTTTTTTTCCTGTTGCATAGTAACAGCTTTAAAATGTGAGTATATTATATGCCTTGCTTTTCCTTTAGCATTTGTGCTTATTTATAGATGTAGCTACTGAATCTGAATGACAGCTTGAAAGTTGTCGTTTTTTTCTTTTAATTTGAGAAAAAAAAAGTATCGGAAACTGAAGCCCCACATTGAGGAGCAGAAGACAGTCACAAGACATCCAGTTTTGTGAGAGTGACATGATGAAAGTGAGAGCATATAACTTTATGTCTACCTCACATGGAGTCTTTTGCATAGTGCCAGTAACAGTATGATGTTGCATTAGACAGACAACATCTCTGGTCTGGAGTAACAGTACCTATATTCCTCCTTAGTTTATTACTGACATTATTCTTGAAGAGTGGATCACTGGTGTTTACCACTGATGTCTTTGATTTCAGGTTATTGACTGTGCTATGACAGCAGCTAAGGATTAAGGACATGGGACTCCAGGATGTCTGAACTCTCTCCAGAGCCCCCAAGTTATCCGGTTCTCACATGTCAAAACAGGCATCTGTACCATGTCTTTTTAGTCTCTTATAAGCTCCCTCACTTTTTCTCTCTGTTTTGTACACTCATGATGTGTTGAAAACAATGATTGCTTTTGAAAACACTTCAGAAATCCACTGTCAATAAAGTTTTATGGAAGGATAAAGGTTTGGGTGTGAAAAAGGTCTGGTGAGAAAAAGTAAACAAATAGTGAAATTTCCTGACGCAAAATTGGTATGGTTCTGTTCAGGAAGGGATATGATGTCTGAAAGACATGAGTTTTTTTTTTAAAAGATAACCCTTACTGAAAAAGACTGTCAGAAACTCATCTCTTGCCAGTATCTTCATTTCTGCACTGCCTTTTTCTCCTCATCATGTGCCACAACATTTTGAGTTTGAAGTTTAGGAACTTGCAGATGATATTACGTAATAATTTGTAGGAAGAACTTCAGCAATAATAATGTTAGATTGCTGCTTTTGGCTGTCCTTAACAATCATGAAGTGATCATCTTTTACTGTCACTCCCTAATCTGGCACAGAGATAGAGGGAGGTAAAGGGAACAATATCTCTGTCTTTTGGCTTCATTTCATTATCATAACACACAACCTCATAATATTTAAATATTGTCCGTTGTCTCAGATAAGACTTTCCATTAGCTAACCTCAATATTTGCAATGTTCAGGTTATTTTTACTATGTGCCTATGGAAATACAAGGCAGGGTGTATGCAGATAAGGCAAAGTAAACATTTCAATCCATAATCTTAGTTAAAATTGGCAACATTTACAATACCATTTTGTCCTGAGGCCTAAACAATCTGCGACCTAAAAACCCAGCACAAACTTCAACAAAAATATTTAGATCTGGAAATTACCAGAAAGCATTTATTAATAAATCTTTCTTTCTCAAAGGTAATGAATTGATAGCACATTTGGAAAGGATGGATCAAATGATGAACACAAATCTAAAGTTTAATTTTCCACATGTGGGTTTTCATTGTCTGTTTCATACATATAATATTTTTAAAAACTAAACTCAATTGCATCAGTGGTAATTTTGAGAAAGCTTATGATATAGCTGATGAGTCGAGAACTAATTTATATGTTCAGTTAAATTTGGTCTACAAGTTTTAGGTTTTGTTCAACATTTGCACTGAAGTTAGTTTTGTAATTTGAAATTTTCTCAAATGACCACTTCATGTGCAGAGTCACACCTATTTCATAATTCTGTCATTTCAGCTCTAAGGTCCAATTCTAAATTATAACTCCTGAATCCATTTCAAATTATTTGATCAAACTGGAAGTTCTGGATTAGAATTAATTGCAATTTGAAATTATAAAGACTTACGAACCATGATGACAATACATTTTTACAATTACTTTATGCATTTTTATTTAAATTTTGAAATTAACTGTTTGCTTAAATGTGTTGTCTGTAGTATACATGAATCCTCTGAGCTGTAGTCAGCAGCTCATTTAGTAGCTTCTTGTGTGATTAACAAATAACAAGAGAAAATGAAAGGATGCGAAAGCAAAAGAAATGTTGAAGTTTCCAAATAAAAGAAAGTGAGTGTGCAAGCTGTTTCTTGTTTCATGGTTCTCAGGATTTCTTTAAATTAAATCTGTTTGTGTTCCATATCATAACAAACCTCAAACTTTTTCTGACCATTTTCAGGAAATGGAACTCTATCAAACAGGCCATTTTTTTAAATATCTCTCTTTCCATCTCTGTTCCTCACTGGAAACAACAAAAGAGTCTGCCTTGGATCCAGAAACCTTGTGTTTAAATCAACAAAAGTCAATAAAATGCTTCATCTTTAACCGTAAGTCATCTTGAAAACAAGAGCTAAAAATACTTCTACCACTTTCAATGCCTACATTGTACCTCCAGATCGATGTTTTCGTTAAGCTTCCAAATATATATATGAAATATACTGTGTACAGCTTTAAACAAGTATGTGTAATGAGGAGTATTTGACCTTTATGAAAAAACAAAGTATATAGACCTATACACAGCACTGCAGCAATATCTTCCAACATCTCACAGTTAGGAAATATCTTTTATCCATTGGGAGATTACTTTGTGTTTGTGACACCGTGAAAGGGAAATGTTTGGTTAAAATAAGCAGTACCATATTTTTAAGTGGTTGCATGTCATTTTTCAAAAATGTTATCAGTCGAGAGACATGAGGAGAAGCTTTTACGAAATTCATATATATACACACATGGACATACATTCATTTGCAAATTGCACTGTCACACACATTGAATTTGTGAACTCTGGAAGAAATGTTTTGAAATCAGGTAGACAGCTCCACTGTATGTGACAAGTATTTGAATGAACAACAGTCAGTCATTTGAAATGAATTCAACTGTTGTAATTTTGCACAAGTGCCGTGGAGGTTTGGAGGTTGCTTTTTTTTGTTATTGTGTTTTAATAAATTCAGCACTCCTAAGTAGATTATTTGAATACAGATACTAACACAATTAGCATACAAGAAAACTACATACAATCCAAATAAGTGTAAATCCACCTTCATATACCTAATACAACCTTCTGTCATTCTCACTATGAAGAACAGTGTGGCTAACCATGTGAAAATATTGGTGCTTTCTCCTAGGAAGTGTGACAGGAACCTTAATTGCATAGAAATTGCATGGGGAAAATATTCCATTTCTTCAGCATCAACCTTTAACTGCTTCTGCAAGAAATATTGGATGCAGAATATGGCTTTCTATTTGCTGTAAGGATGATTTTGCCATAATTTACTTCATTTTTTTTCTCAGTTGAGGAAAATATCTAGCTATGTAAACATTAAACCTAGTTTTTATTCTATATTTATCTCTATGGTTCCTCCACACTGCCTTCCATTCAAATAATTATACACTGATATGCAAGACAGATTTTTAGAAAGTACAACTGGCAGACAATGTAAGACAGACAATTGTTTCAGACAACATCTATAATGACTCTAAATAGCTCTGTTTTGAAGGTTTCCTTGAGACCTACAATGCAGACCAAGCTTAGTTCAGAACACTTTTGAGTGCTTATAGTAGAAAATTTAACATAGCCTTGCACAATCTAAGACCTGCAGATCTGCAAATGGCTCCTCTGATACACAGTCAGAATCAATTGCAAATGCTTGCCATTGTTTTCAGGAAATGGTGGAAGAACGCAGCACACTGAGGCTTTAAGTACTACTTCTTGAGGCAAAAGACCAATGAAATAAATTGAACGATTGGCTAAAGACAGTTGTAGGATTTTCTTATATTTCAAAGCATCCTTTACCTTGTCTCTCTGAAGAACTGGAAGCTAGAAAAGGCAAAATGAACAGAAATGCAACTGGTGAGAGGGTCTGGGTTGTAATCAGGTGCCCAGAGATACACAGCAGCTGGCTACTGTGGTTAGTACTGAACCCTGGGAAGACCAAGACTGGCTAGAAGGGACTAATGAAAAGGGACAGGAAGACAAAGGGGCATGGCACATAAATTTGATGGAGAGTTAAAGCATATGGAAAAGCAGAATATCTAGAGAAATACACTGAGCCAAGAAATAGGGGAAGAAGTGTGAGAAAATCTATGAGCTGAAACCAGGTGAGGCTAATTTCAGCAGAAGGAAAGCAGAGAAATGTGGAATGTAAGAGAAGATATAGGGACAAACCTGGAATCGTTGACCAAAGAGGCTGAATAAAAAGCTGATTGCAAGTGGAATGGTGGGATGGACTGTAAGAGAGTAGAGGAAGGCAGGCTGGGACTGGAATGGGAGCCTAAAACAACAAACATGGAATTTTCTGGGCAAAGGTAGTTGAATTGTGATGAGAATCCTATGAGAGCATGCTCGTGCAACATTGAGGTGAGCTGGCAGGCCTTGGAGAGGGAAAAAGGAGGACCAAAAGTAAAAAATGTGCCAAAAGAAACAAACCTGGCATCAAACCAAAGCAGAGTCCATAGCTTGGAGTGATTCTGTTTGCTGTTTATCAGCTAAGATTTGTGAAATGTGACTGTCGGGTGTCCCAGGGCTGATCAATATAGGGTCATACAGAGTATAATAATTTACTTCCTTATTTATTCTGTTAGAATAGGTGTCAAAAGAGGTTCACGAGTGAGCTAAAATTTTCAAAATTGCAAGTAGAATATATGGAGGAGGAAATCCACTTTCATTTTGTAAATAACTAATATATTGCTAAAATTTTTTTTGTTAGCTATGATTTATTTTAAATTTAAGTAAAATATGGTGAATACTGCAAACTTCAGCATGTAAAAGGAAAACAGTGCCACAATGCATTGCGCTGCTGTGCGACTGCAATGGAATTCCTTTCTTTTTTCTTCCTAAGAGTGAATGACAATTTTGCATCAGATTCTTTCTTCTTTACATATAAGGCTATCTCTGTGGGTGATTTCAGTAGAAATGCACTGTTACCAGGCTGGTAAACAGAATATCAGTCTCAACAGAAAGTTCACGTATACAAAACCAAATATAGTGGTGGGCAAGGAATGAAAAGAATTGGAAATGTTTCCATGGACCTTGCTTTCTTTTTCGTGGAGCAGTCACCTGTCTCCCTATTAGCTGGGTCCACCAGCTAAATGGTTGTCCTGTTTCCCCTTGTACCTTTCGATTTCTGGTCTGGCTTTTGAGCAGGACAGCTGGAATGCTGAGTCTCCAAACAGGTGGTCTCTGTGGAAGCCCAGTAGCACAGAAAGGTAAGTGCCCAGGAAGTAAAGGCAGCTGGAAAATCCAGAGCCAACCAGCCTGAGGAAATGGGCAATATGGCCTTTTACCAGCTGGGCAGCCTGTGAAGAATAAGAGTGAGGTACCAGGAAGCTGTCCAAGTAAGAAACACAGGCGTCCTGCCAATGCAGTGAGCTTGTGAATCTGAGAGCCCTAAGCAATCAGATGGCATTGTACATGACACCATGTCAGAAAGCTTGATGGTTTGGCTGTCCTGCCTGGATTAGTCATTTCTATTGAAAACTGTGATGAGCCACCGGCATTTGTTTCATAATCATATAATTGAGAGCTTTGTGGATGGTCTCATCAGCTACTCTGAGAACTGTCAAATGTGTGGCAGGATCAGAGTGCTTAAGAAAATGTAGTTCTTGATAATGTTGCAAAAGGTAGAGCTGAACCAGAATTTTGCTAGCCAGAAGACAGGATTAGAATGATAGAAAAGTGGAGAAATAGGATAAAGAAGAAAAACAATTCAGAAAGGAAGGAGCAACAACAGGAACTAAATCTCATCAAATATTTATTTTTCCAGCCTGGTCCACTGAAGATGCCTGATAGGATATGGAGACTAAAGTTCAAAACCAGCTATTTCCAACCCTAAAATCGTAGGAACTGGTGGTTTGGAAAAAGTAGAAATAAAATTGCCGCATCAACATCCCTCTGGAGACCCTCCAAGCAACAATACCAAGAGAGTGACATCCCACTCCCTTGAACATCAATAAATCAAACACTTTTTGGAAATAGCATCTCTTCCAGAGGTACTTCAACTTCTTCCAGTTCTGTACGGTATTCTGACAAGGAGCCTTCAAGTCAGCGTATTGCAGTTCTTTCAATCTGAGAAATCCATTTTGCATGTATATATCTTTTTTTCATCTCAGTTTTTTGCTGATCTGCTAGACAATTTTATGTAACAGGCTGAACCAGCATTCAGAATGTGAGCTGGCATTTGTTACCTTGGACAACTTAGCACACAGCCTTTTGCACAATCTGTCTCTAGAAGGAGAATGAACTTTTTAAGTGCATCAGCTGTAAGAACTGATATGTGGGCAAGTGATCAAGTAGATGACTCCAGGGCAGTCACAGTTCACTGAGCATCTTTCATTCCTTCTGCAGACTCATCTAAGTCATCTCCTTCCCTATCACTCCCCCATAATGTCCTGGTCCCACAGACATTTTTATAGACAGGCTGCCCTTTTCAGCACTTCTTTGAGGAAAACAAAATATGGCAAAACAAACAAACAAAACCTTATTGGAATTATCAGGGGGGAGAAATAGCTCACCTCAGATGACTTCCGTTATGATAGGTTAATTTCCATATCATGGGAGTGCCAGCCTGGAAGTTCAAAATGGAGGCCATACTATGTTCTGAATATTCAGACCAATATGTCTGAATAATTAATCCTGAACAAACACTGTCTAGCATGAAACAGAATAACAAATATGTTTTCTTTCTTCATCTCACCTTTCCAGCTGTGATTTCCGTCTCTTAGCTGAGGTGGTATGTTTCTGAATCTTGCAGCAACCTGGTCCTGCTCTGTCCATGAGCTGTTTCAAAATAATGTCTTCTGCTTTAATGACTGGATTTTCCATTTCAGCGCTCTGTGTCTGCTTGTGTATTTGTCCATTCTGTGCATGCCTTGTCAATGTAATTAAACATTACAAATGTCCATTACAATATATGCTAGATGAGAGTACTCCCAACAGCAGTGCCAGATGCAATCCTCCAGCTCATATCACTGTAGTTAATGCACAGAACTTTCAGCAGCTGGCTGGTGAATGTATCACTGCTCTCATTCACTGTGCTGTATCTAAATGTTTTGTTTCCTTTGGCCAGCTTGATGCTCTTTCTTCTCACATGGATCTTGTTCTTCAATAGCAAGCCCTACCAGGTTAAATTCCCTTTCTGCCTGATATCAGATCAGATGCCCAGAAACAGCCTTCTCAATAAAAGGCAGTTAGAAACTTACGGAAATGAATGAGGGGTAGACACAGAAGTACCCAGGCAGTAGGGAGACTGGTATGTTAAGAAGGTAGGAAAAGGTGCTCAGTTGTGTTGGACTACACAGGAATTTCTCTTTGTTAATTTGAAACTTTGCTTGGACAATGACTAGATTTTCATCGTGTGGAGCAATTCTATGCTTCGATTTCAGAAGAATGAAGTAGCTTCAGCGGCTTTTGAGGAGCTTCTATGTATGCCAGCCCCTAGGCTGTCCACGGACATTATAGATTCCTTTCCTGTCCCCCTCTGCCCCATAGCAGAGTAACTGTCCTGAAGTCTACACACTCAGAGAGATGAGGACACAAAAAACATCAACACCTGATGCTGGTAGTTGTGATATTTTTGGTAGTTGAAGTAAGATTGTAATATATGTAGCTGAGAGATGAGATGATCAGATAGCTCTATTTACAACAGCTTGAAAGCTGCAGCATCTGGGAGGAGGTTGAGAGTGGAATGCCGTTTTCATGCTTGTGGCAGAATGTGCTTACCCCTAAGTGGTGAACTAAGTGGGAAGTTAATACACCAAAGCTGAGACTGCCCTTTGCATAGGGTAATGTTCATGGAGAAGTTATGGCTACATCCTGGCCCATCAGTGGACCTGGAGCATCCTGAAGGTAAAGCATGCATGAGAGAATCTGCCCAAGAGACTGCAGTTTTACAGATAACCTAAGCTAAGCTTCAACTTTATTTCTTAAATTTCAGTCTGTTTTTAAATTAGTGAGTTTCAATAAGCTATTTTTAGACATGAGTTTTTTCCTACATTGTTGCATGAAAAACTGCTTCACCCTATACAGGTGAGTTGCAAAGATCATCAACTAATGAAATATAAGTAATCAATTTATTCAATTAAAGAATTTGTTTCCCTTTTATATCTAGAAAGGTCCTGCAAGGATAACAACTCAGGAGAAAGAGGGCAGGAGAAAGAGAGATTTCCTGGTGAGATTTGTATTTACCTCCTGGGGTAAATAGTAGTTTTACATAATTTAAAGCAGCAAACTAAGACAGTTCATTTAAGCAAACTAGCAAACCTTTTTCATCAGCAACATTTGCGTCATGAATCACAATCTGTGTCACAAACCAGAAGAAAGCAACACCCTGCTGTATATTGTTTGCTGTCTCTCTCTTGCCCAGCATTGGTTCTACAAAGCTTTGTGCCCGCATTTTGCTAAAATAAAATGCTGGGTATGATAAAATATGTCTCAATAAAAACCTTTTATAAAAATATGTCAATAATAAATTTTTTTTTTAGGAAAAAAAACCCTAAATTGTGTTAATGAACAGAAGAAAAGCAAAACATATATTGACATAGCTTGCAGGATTTAGCAAAGTAATTTCCAATAATGTGTAGAAGTGCTTTGTACTATCAATTTAAAAAAGACCAAAACAAAACAAAAAACCTTCAATGGCTAAGACATTAAAACAGTGAATGCTTCTCGTATAGGATATAATTTAAAATCAGAAGGATTTGTTTGTGAATTTAAATAGTTGTTATGCAACTTTCAGCTAGCTCTGCTGATATTCTTGAGGAGTCTCTTCTATTCCTCTCTGTTTTTGCCATTTTAATGTAATTTCTTTCCTTAGATTTTCTATAATTTGGCTTTTCTCCACTTCTGTTCTCTTCTACCTATCCATCTTTTCCTTCTAAGCTTATCTCTAGTGTCAGTTGGAGACCAGCATGAAAAGATATGATTATATTAGAACAAATTTGTCTGATTTTTATTATGATGACAAATGTGAAGCTTATTTGTCCCTTGGAGGTAATGATTAAATGTCTCCTTGCTTTTGCGTTGAGGAAGCTGAGGCTGAAGTTGAACAGTAATGTTGAATTTTTGCCCTTGGGTGTATTTAACTTGACAGTTGAAATTCAAGATCACACAAATTATCAGTATATGATATAAATATGTTCTGTAATCTTTTAATGTTTTTTTATTTTTTTATTTTACTTTATAAACATGTGAAATATAAGATAAAATTACAAAGATTCTGTCCTTTTAATCATAAAGTAAGTTGTTTTTCTATATTTTTCTATAAAAACAAAATTTTTCACACAACTAATTGTTAGTGTGGTGTATGACAGATTGGCTTTTGATATTTTGTAACAGCAAATGCATGAAGGCAAAGCAAGTCAATTTTTGCAGGTTTTCTAACCACAAATAGCGTCTACCCCAGAATCTCTGAACAGACTAAAAGCATCATCCATCAGCAGCTAACATGCTGGGATAAATCTAGAAGTCCTAGAAAAGCACACTTATGCTGTGCTGGTTTAAGTTAGAATTCTGCCTTATTTTCCTTTGTTCCAGCAGCCCATGGCAGAGATCTCAGTGCTGATAAGCTGGTACAGGGTGTCGTTAGGTGCTGTGAATGAACACAGTTAACAAGATCTAAAAATAAAGCCTTGTCCGTGGCTCTCCAAACATGCCACGTGGCCTGAGGGTGTACTTGCTTCTGGAGTAGTTCCTGAGTTGAGAGCAGAGAAATTTTCCCTGCTGTGCAGTCTTGAGAGAAGAGGCAAATAGTTGTTTTCCATATTAGTTAAAAATTGAATCATGTTTCTAACTTTTCCCCCTGTAACAGCATTTAAACTATCTCAACAGAACTTGACTAACACCAGATACACCTTGTACTCTTTTCAGACAACAGCTATATAAGAAGTTTTATAAAACCTAGTGCTTTTCTGATTAGTCGCCTTATTATCTTATAGCTTACAGGGGTGACAATCATGATTTCAAGACAACAGAAAGGAAATACAGCTTTTAATTACAGATAAAAGTTAGAGTCTTAGCAATGACTTAATAATTTAATGTTTGTGGTACTGAGAGCACTAATACTGCTTGGAATTTAGAGACCTGTTACTTTATTGTATTAAATTATTTTTCATCATAGCCTTCATGCATTTTGCAGAATGCAAGATGTTGCGAATAATTTCAGTCTTCTATCTGTACTAGGAAGACACTCAGTTCTGTCGATGTAAACATCAATATTTATTCAACACAAAAAGCAGGTTCAATAATATGCAGACTGAGACACGGTATAAATCTTGATGTTTTTTGGAACACGAAGGCGGTGTGTGTTGAAGAAATATTTGAATATATCTCTCTACGATTCATGAATACTTTGAGAGGAACACAACAAAGCTGTAATTCTGGGAGACTGTCTCCTAGGCTTGGTGTGCCTCAGTACTGTGCAGCCTTGGGGTGCATCCCAGAGAGGAATTAGGCCACCTCCGTCAGTTCAGGTCCTCTGTTTGTCACCAACATGCTTGTTGCTGTGATATCTGAGTACAGACTTAGGGAAGCAACTGGTTAATCAGGAATCGTGGACTGATACAAATTTATCTACAGATTTTGGCAGATCCAGAAGTAGAAGGGCTGAAATGTAGTATCTGTGGTTAAATCCGCACTAGGTGTGTAACAAGTAATTGGCTGAAATAATAGAGCTGGCAATTTTCATCTTTGTCTGCTTTTGATGATATTATGTTGTTTGACTATAACTGCATTTAAAATCAACTGTGATATGAAACTTTTTCTTTATTATTTTCAGGTTACTGTTAACAGAACAACTACCTTAAAATCCTTTTCAAGGTGTACTGTTAACAGGTGCTGCAATGTGGCTGGTTGTTGACTGTACATTGGCACCCTGGAAGAGTCTTCGTATGCAGATCTTGTACCTGGGTTCCTTTCTTGCAACCTACTGTTTCTACATGGAAAAGAGTGTGAAGGCTGTCCTCAATAGGCCATGAGATGTCCCCATCAGGAGATCCTTGGCTGCTGAGGAAGGTGTTTTGTAGTCATCGTTCAGTCTACGCCTTTTGTGGAGTTTCCAGGTTGCCAGGCATCACTCAGATATGCTGGCTGCTCAGCAAGGTGCAGTGACCTGGCAGCATGTGTGCTGCTTGGCAGGCATGGGGACAGGTTTGAGTCTAGGTGGTGGTGGTCAGGAGCATGCACTGTCCATACTGCGTGTGAGGTATCCTCACAGGTGCCTTTAAGAGCATGGTCCCCTCAAGACAGCAAGACTTGTTGTGCCATCTGGGGTACTGCCATGCTCCATTGGGCGCTCAAACAGCTACACAAGATTTGTGGTTGAGGAATGTGGCCTTAAAGGGTCCTCAGGGTGAACCAACAATACAACGTAAATGTAACTACAGGCAACTGGAGTGCAGACATGTCCCCGAAGGACAGTTATCTTTATTTATGATTTAGCTACTTAATGCACTGCATATTATTAATGAAGTAGTCAACATTATACAGCACTGGAGTTTGCTGGCTCATCAGGTGACTGTTTTTAGAAATCCAGGACCTGAATTTATAGACCAGTACTTAATGTTACATTGAGTTTCCTTGCTGCCAATTGCCCTTGTGGCCTGGTCACTGTTTTATACCTATTTACATACTGTTAAAAAGCGTTAGTCTTATGGTGAATAGAGAACAATACATACGCTATTTGGTAGCACAATAAATGTTGCCAGGAAGCTATAAGGCTGTATTTTCTGCATGTTTGCTCAGAGTGGCTCTTGTTTCCATGGTCTACAGAATCCACCTCTTCTGTTCTGCAAAGACAATATAGACTGAGTGTGTTTTCAAATTAGGTCTCTGGAAATGGAAGGCAAAGAGATAAAGGAAGGAAACCTTAAAATCTACTTCTGACAGCCTATAGTTTAGTAATCACATTACAGATTCATAGACAAAGTTAATAGAACTGGAAATTATTTTAGGCATACCTGCATATTTCTGTCACTTTCTGTCCACTTTTATTTTATAGCCATGTTATACTGCTTATTGAGACTATGATTGTGATGCTCTATCTTTGTTACCTGGTGATCTAACCTTTGAAGTCTATGGAGCTTTCATGGATTCAACAATAAATTTTGTTATAACAATCTCATTTAATTGCCCTATAAAAGTGATGTTTCCTGATGCTTGTTTGCTGATGTGTACTATAAATATGGCATCCATAAATTTTAGAATTTAGTCCCATGTGGTCTATACAAAACAATAATAAAAGTCTATGTAGCAGGAAGGAGTAATAGGAAAAGATTCACTGTGTCAGGAGTAGCTCAGAATTTAATTCTGTTCCACAAATAGAAAAGTATCATTCAGAAATGTCTTGAAATGCATCATTTCCCAAAATTACATTTGCAATATGACTGATTGCTAGATTACTTCTTTAGCTGTTACTTAAGGACCAGACTGTTACTTGAAGAACATATAGACGAAGGGAATGGTAATGAGGAACAAGACCTCTGTCAGTACATGTGTGAGTTATGGAGCTGTGTGTGAAGCAGTAAACAATTACTTATCCCCCTCTCAGAGCAAGCAGGTAGCGTCAGTCGTGTCTCCCTCTGTTGACAGTGAATGCAGTCCTGACACAGGGATCTGTAAGTAATGAATGGCAGAGCCTAGCATGAAGCAAGAAGAAGGAAAAGGAAGGCAATTTTTCTGGAAAAACCTTTCTATATTACAAACACTTGCCAGCTTTCCTCAAGTACTGGACCTAAATAAGAGCCTGGGGTTGACTTTCATTTTACTATAGTCTGTTGCTCTCCTCTTGCTTCCAGATGTGCACTTCTAATAAAAATAATGACAAAGCACAGCTTCTGATTAACACTAATGATGTGATTGTTACATGGCACTGTGGCAATACAAATGTTCTTGGATAGCTTCAGTTTTTTAACTTGGACCTAGCCCTGATCTGGCTCCACCTGAACCACTCAGGCAGTGACCTCCCTTTACGAGCTTACTTGTAGGATTCAGGTAGAGATATGGAAAGGAGGGAAGCCAAGAACCTAATGGGTCACTGGGAAATGAGTTATAAAATTATGAACAAAAGGAAAAAGAGAACAGAGGCAACTTTGACAGTTGGTTATCCCCATCTTCATACTTCAGCCATACCAGATTTGTCACCTATATGGTTGACAGATATATTTTTCCAGAAAATACTTAATAATTCATAATTCCAAATTATGGATAGAAAAGACTGAGTGGCAAGACTCAGTTTCAACAGGAAAAATTATCTGCATTGGTTCAGCAGCTATGTTGGCTTTTTTGCATGTATATGCTAAACGTTCTTTATTTAGTCTTTTTAAACCTGTAAAAGGTCTTATCATTTTAAACAGCAAATTATTCACAATATGAAAAAATTAAGAGAAACAAGTCCAAGAAGGCAAACATATATTTTTAAATAGAACTCAGTTTTCTCCTATAAATATATATCATAACTGCCTGCATGATGTAATTGTACAAAATTATCGTGAAAGTGAGAATTTCAGAGAGCAGCTTATAACCCCACTGAAAAATGGAAGCTTAAGGATTCAGGAAGTTAAATCAGCTAAAATTAGGCACACCTCAGAATAGGTTTTCATCAATTTTCTCTGCAATTTATGCTAGGTGCTCAAACATCATAACAGCGAAAGGTGCAAAAATGGATGGATGAACTGACAGATGGATATGAAAAGTCAGAAAATTAGTATAAATTTCAGAATTTAAATAAATTAAGCATGACAAGCGTAGCACAGGAAATGTATCATTTATTTAGTTCATTCAGATTATTTTTTATTACCGAAAAATAAAAATGTCAGCAGGCACTGGAAATCTCATTTAATGCAGAATTCGAGAACAACAAATTGGCATGCAATGACACATTAAGAACAAACACAGAGCTACATAAAAACACACATTCTACTTGCAAGATTAGGGTCTGATTCTGAAGAGTGTGGTCATGGTTTAAGAAAGTTTTGTATAATTGGGCTATTAAACTGACATAGTTCATTTTACCAGTCATCATTTCAGACTAGACAATCCTTCAGTCCTTCAGAATGTAATACGTTTAGAAGAATCTGAGGATGAGATGAAGGAATACCTTTGTTTTCAAAAAAATCAAGATGAACTCTTACTCAAGCCTAGATATATTCAACTAAATCTTGCATTAGTGTTCTAATATTTTTCTGATGCAATGATATTGCTTTATTCAGGTTGGGATAAGAGGTCATTGTATTATCTGCTTCAAGATAAGACAGATTTCAAGATAAGCTCTTCATTTTAAAACATGGATAAAATTTAGAAAAAAATGTATCTAACTATACAGTTCACAATGCTATGAATGTATTGAAATTTCTTATGCTTGAACTGTGATCCAATACCAACTACTACTATTACAGAATTTCATAACACATAGTTTTAGTAGGCTTACAGCTGTTGCAGATGGATTAACTTTGGACAGGATGACTTGTTGTAAAAGGGTGAAATTGTTTATTGTACTCATCACTTGATTATATCTGTCTGGATGGAAGATATAATAGCTACCCTGCCTTTGTAAAAAGCAAAACTATAGTTTTGTATTTTATATCCTTGGTCTTTTCTTTTGGAATGGCTGATTAGGTATTACCATTCATCAATGGGTCTAAGTCTTGTAATGTTCCTTTTTATTTTTAATAATTTCAAGTGCACCTTTGTGTTGGACTTCGCAGGCTGCAGCTTGATGCACAATTAAACACTCTGGACCTGGAAACAGTCCCACAGATAATTCAAGGAAATGGGATATTTGTAAAGAAATGAGATCCTTGAAGTTTGTTAAGCCACAAAGGATCTCAAAAAAATTTTCCTATTTTCCTTCCTTCCTCCCTCCCTCCCTCCCTTCCTTCCTTCCTTCCTGTTTATTTTCTCCTGTGGCTTTTAAAAATGATTTCTTTGAAATTTCCAATAGTACAAGAACTTTCACACCCAGGAATATCAAGCTACAAACATGCACACTATTTTCTTTGGCTTCATAGGTCACCCTCATGCCAAGAAACTATTTGCCTCTGGGAGTGAGGCTGAAGGACATTGTCTGATGAAGACACCTTGGATCACGTAGCTCCAGTTTTGTCCTGCAGAATATTAATGCCTTCTGCAGCAGAAACCAAGCTGCTTGGAATTAAGGATTGCACAATGTTCTATAACCCATGGAATGCTACTTCTTACATTTTTATTACTTCAATAAAACCTCTCTTCTTATCTATTTAACATATCTGCCTGCTAAGTCTGAATGGTATCATAAGACAACCCTTTACCAGGGCTAGAAAAGAAGGAAAATTAAATCTCTGTTTTCAGCTGTAGCCTGTACATCGCCCCATGTCCCTTTCATATTATGTTTTCCAGGTAACATGTTGCAGAATACACAGAGCATAATCTACAAGAGACCTCCTATTTCTACATTTATACTACTATGAACACAGTTTATAACAGAATATTATTTTTTTCAATATCTCACCTCCAGTCTCTATGAAAATTTGGCATGCCAAAAATTATATTCATGAACAGGTACATACGATTACTCATATACAGAGATCTTTGTTCATGTTTAAAGGATTCCATGTAGATAATAGAATAAAATTGATAATAACATTGTAATAAATACACTTTAAGCCATTCTGAACAGAAAGGTCACATCGCTTGGTTAAAGGCTGGATAAACTTTCGATCATTCATGTGTTATTCAGGCATAATGCATTACTATGCATAAGTCCAAACATGAATTTCTTGAGATTTTGCATGTTAAGTCATAGTAGAAATAGTGCTGTGAATATCAGAGATTAGGAGATGAGTTCTATGATGATTTGTCCACTCCTGCCTAAATGAATACATATATACATGCATATCCTGAAACAGAAAATTAGATGCATTTGTTCTTGGACTGTATACTTTGATATGCTGTCATCAAAGACTTTTATATCCTGTTTTGGCTTCCAGAAGGACAATCAAGGGCCAATAACTCTAGCTGTGACCCTTCAATGAGAGAACAAGCTTACTAGTTTGCCAGCTTTTGAAGATCTGTTAAATATGCAAATAATTTTCGCTTCTCTGTTGACCTAGTTAAATATTTTGTAGAGGGAAAGACTAGCAGCTGTTCTGCATGTTTCATTTTTCTCCTCTTTTTCCCTCCTCTTGATTTGACCCTTGCAAGGCTTTTTAAATATTTTGAAGATTAATAGACTGATCCAACTGTTTATACCCGTAGCAATCCATGGATATTATAACCTGCACAATAAAAACTGATAAAAGATGCTAGAAATATCTGCAGTATGAAAGTAAATCCCAAAAGGAAACAGATGCTTGTTAAATATCTTCTGGTGAACTATTTTCAAAGAGCTTAGACAATTAGCAGTAAAAATGTGGGTACTATATTCTTCTAAAACTCATGCAGGCAAAACTTACACTGCAATAATTCAGTCCATACAATCTAATGATGTTCATTTTAAAACCAAATTTGAAGTAAACAATTTGATTATTTTGCTTCTTTAAAACACTCAGAAGAACTGGACAATGATATATCATTGTTAATGGTGATCTAATAAAATTCCAGACAGCCCCACATACTGTGATTGCCATTAAAGGACGAACATTTACAGTGAACAGGATATTTCTTGGAAACTATGATATGCTGGGCAAGCATGGGTTCTGCCAGCTAATTAATCAGCATGACTATTACTTTGGGCAGTAAAAAACAATGGGAAAATACAGATCATTCAGCATGAAGATTAAAAAAACCCCCGTATATATATGTGTATATGATCTTTGGCCTAAATAGACTGGCAATCAGACTGCATGTTCTGTACAGACATGAGAGTAGAATGTAGTTTATGAAAGTTCCTATTTACATTCTGTCATCTGTCAGACCACATTTCACTGATCTTCAGACTACTTTTCTTTTTGATCTGCTACAAATCTTTACAAGACTTGATAATTTAGCAAGTCACATTTGTAACACTATAAAAGAAACGTCTTGTATTGAAGAACTCAACACCTGACAAAAAGCAATAAAGCAGGTTTACGTTGATGGGGAAATAACACAAACAAAACCAAATATATATACAAAGAAATCTGTAAAGAGAAGTTAAACAGTTTTTGTTGCTGGGAGTCCTCCTGGCACATTTTAGCCATGAGAAAGTTCACATCACATTAGCTGGTTGCCTGGGCTCCTTCTCTAGTGACCGGAAAAAGACCAGCATTTCTGTTAAATATATTATTCCAACTAGCTTAGAAGCCTCTTTTAGTCAACTTTAAATCTAGACTTTCTAGCTCACCTAAGAAGCAGCATATTTGGCATGTTTAATAAGTTTCTAAAACGTTTCAAATGAAAAAGAATAACTTCACAAAAAGCAATCTGTTAAATACTAATAATATTGAGTAAGTATGCCAAATCACTTATTTACTTCTACGACCAATCAGTATAGATATGGTAGGTAGCCATATTTTAAAATCACTTCCCATTGCTGAAGGTTTGTTTTGGTTTGTTTGTTTGTTTTTCACTAAAAATTTTCTCTGTATATCAGGATGTTGATAGTGATTAGATATCAACAGGCTAGGAGACCGATTCGGGAACAAAGGTATCTAGCAATTCTTAATTATTTAGATTAATATGTGTCTTTGAGATAGACCAGTGGCAGAAAGCAACAATATCCAAATTAGGCTTCAAACATTTCCCTTACAGATACAGAAAAAACTCAATTGTCTGACAGTCTATTCTGGAGTACAATCTGTTCTGAAGTACTCAATATGAAACAACTGCAAATCTTTAAAAGATATTACATATGTCTAACTTCACTTAGTTCTTGCTAGATGTCAGCATTACTGTTGATGGATAGTATATTGGGATTTATTACTTAAAAAAAAAAAAAAAAAAAAAAAAAAAAAAAAAAGCGCAAAACTGAAATGATCTGTTCTTTCCTTTTTCCAGGTTGGAATTAAAGGCTTTTGGTAGAAGAGAAGTTGATGTAATATTAAAAGAGGTAACAGCGGACCTCTATGTTAAAGTATAAATAATATCAATAATAAAACCATATTACTGTGGTTAATACTGCTAAACAATGTACTTCAATAACTGAAAAGCAATAGCACTTTCTGGCAGGTATGGTATCATTAGCCCATCAGATTGTAGTGGGCTGAAATGATCTCTGAAGGTATCTGCTGGTTTCTTTAGCCAGTAGAAGCCTGTAAACTCCTGATCACAGTAACTCAGGTTTGTGACATGAATCTGGGATTTAACCTTAATTAAGATTATGAATTAATCCACATTGTCAGGTGCCTTTTGAATAAAGAAAGAACATACCTATACACAACAGCCAACAAAAGGTCAAGATCCATTCCAGACATTTTTCTCCAGCCCAGATAATTTATTTTATCCCACTTTGTGTACTCTATCATAACTCTGAAATTTCCTGGAGTCTAGAAACATGAACATGTGAGAAGTTTTCAAAGAGAGCGTATTGTAAACAAAAAGCAAAATCCACATTAAATGCTGAGATTACGAGGAAGAAATCTAATTTGTATTTTTAATAAAACATTGTTAATGGCATTTGTAGAAATTGAAAGAGTCCACCAAACAAAACTGAATATAAAGATTGCTGTTATGACACAACCCTTGTTGGGTTTACCATAGCACACCATGAATCCTTTCTTTTAGCCCTCGTGGATACCATGAGCTGTATTTTGCAAACCAAATACTCATACGTTAGCCTTTACTGCTTGATTAAATACGTAGGTGATGCTATTTGCTGTCATTAGAAAAGGCCTTATTATCCTTTCCATGCTGTGCCATGGGGGATAAGAAATGAACATGTACAACACAACTGTGGCCAAAAAAAATGGAGGAAACAGAGCAAGAAAAGTAGACATGTTCTTGATTTTTAGAATCACAGAATCATGGAACAACCCTTGTTGGAAGGGACCTTGAAAGATCATCTGGTTCAACCATGCATAGGAAAGGAAGCCTAGGTGAGATTGTCTACCACCCTGTCCAGCTGCATGTTGAAAGCCTCCAATGATAAACACTCTACCACGTTCCAGGGATTGATTATTCTCACTGTAAAAAATTTATTTCTTTTGTCAGGATGAAACCCTTCCCACTGTGACTGGTACTCATTACCCCTCGTCTTCTCCATGTGGCTCCTCTTTGTAACTGCCTTTTAATTACTGTCATATTGTAATGAAGTTTCCCTTGAGCTTCCTCTTCTCCAGGTAGAACTGGATATCGTACTTGAGGTGCAGCCTGACAAGCTTCAAGTAGAATGGAATGATCACGTCTATCTCTGCTAGTAATGCCCCTGCAGATGCAGCCCAAGAACCTTTAGTTACTATTTATTCCTATTCCAGTTGTCAGTTCCATTCCAGTTACAACTAACAACCCTCAAGAAGACTCTTTTTTGCACACTTCATGAAGGACTACACCTTCCCTAAAGACTTTACAGCATAAAACTGTGAACCTAATGAAGGACAGGAGAAAAAAACATAAGGATGAGGAAACATATCCAAATATGTATGACACATCAACAGATAATTCTAAAATAGCATCCCAGACGTCTTGTAGTTGCCTAGACACTTTCTTTTCCAGACATCCTGAAGGCAGAACTGCTTATTCTTCTTCAGGTTTCCAGGAAAACCAAGGCATCTTCTGAAAAATCCAACTGCTGTCAGTATCAAATGTGCTGGTTTATTTTCTTTCATATCGTAAGGTAGTTGTGTAGATGACTAGGTCACTACTGTTCGTTTGTGACTACGTGAACATGAAATAACATCTGGTGGTAGGATGGGACATGGATTCATTATTATATTCCTTATAATCATTGTAGACAGGCAGATAAAATCCTCGAGAAAAAAAAAAATCAATGGCTGACATTTTTCCTCAGCTTTGTTTAAATGACTGAAACATTTATTGCATATTGTCAAATGTGAAAATTTCATTTTCCAACTTCTATGAATTGAAAACATCTTTTTATTGGTAAAAAACCAAAAAAACAAAAAAACCCACAAGTGCTTTCTACATAAAAGCAAACTTGATTTACTCTTCAAGGAATAATGTTAAGTGTTATTTGTTAGATCTCATTAAAATCTCCTAAATATAATGAAAGAAAGGCTAAGTCTTGCACACATGAACATCTCCATTTTTATGTCAATGACTAGGATAAACCATAAGTACTCGTCAGTGCACTATCTCCTGCTACAAATGTAATACATTACATGGGGTGAGAGGCTACCCTGAGATATCGCAATCATGGCATAATCAAAAGAGCGAGTTATGCTTTTTTACATGGTGTACAACAAGCAGTACCTAGTCCTAATTAATTGATAGAGGCCATCATCTGTATGCACATACCTCATATATTTTCACATACTTCACATATGAGGGAAGGAGAGGCTGCATTAAAAAAAGCAAATATCATCACAATGTACACACACATAATATCCTTTTCCAACTTGTAAGATAATTGACTCATAATAAGATGGCAATCTTTGATTTGATATAACTTGTTCCTGAGCAAAGGGCTCACAGCTCCAAGAAATGCTTATTTAAATTCATATCCTGAAGCCCTGATGATGCAACATTTTATGTCAGTAAGTTATATATATATAATTACTTTTCAAATAATGCAAGGTAAAGTTGTGTTTTCATAGCTACTCAGAGTTTTTGATTACCAACTAAGCTATGTTGCAAGCTGTATTATAGCAATGGTGACAGCTTAACTGAATGGTGCACACTGATCAGTGTTTGTAGTGGTTTTTACACAAAAAAGTAACGAGATGGGCCTTTTTTAATTAATTGAATGCTTTTCACTAAGTGTTCCATGGTCCTTTTACTACCGGTTCCCCTTGAAAAATAAGATAGGTTTTAGGTCTGGGTTTGAGTCTATGTCTACTGGATAAACCATAAGAATTTTTCTAGTATCCAGTATTTTCTGGAGTATTGATAACACATTGCTACAAGTAATTGTTACTCTATATTTTAAGGCTTCAAAAGGATGGATTGTCTGAAAACTAAGAAAAAAAATCTCTTTGATTTGTAAATGGATATTCGTATCTTGAAAAGACTCAAATGCATTTATTCAGGTAATTAAGGGGGGAATTCAGACTGGATTTAACTCTGCTGACTTAGAGTTAATAATTCAGATTTGTGTTTCAAATGACTTTAAATGCAAATATCAGCTCTCTGATGGAATATTGCAATTGTTAACTTTTGTCCTGAATGATGTCATTTACTCAGTAACCTGATTCAGCAAGTAAGTAATGAGGTCAATTGGTCTGACTAAGAAAATTAAAAGAACACAATAAATATAATGTTTTTAATTGAAGTTAAAAGGAAGAGGAAAAAAACCCGACACCTTCAACATTTTGCTGGTGAAATTACCCATCTGACAACTATGGAACTGAAGACACAGGCACGAAAACACCGTTCTCTTAGTATATTCATAATAAACTGCTTGCTTCATGTATTTTCTTTTTATGGCTTTATGTAGGCATAATACTCTTAATCATTACGATGTACTTATACAGCAGTACAGCTTTGCATGGCACTTCACTGTGATAAAAATAAAAAGCATCTTGCTGCCTTCCTAAATAATACTTTTCTCAAATATAGACTAGAAAGTAAAATATATCATTTAATCACTTTTCCTCTGTAGGTGGTTAGTACTCTGGGATCTTTCTCTCTGTTACGTATTACTATAAAAAATAAACATTATTTAGTGTGATAACAGTAAAGGAAATGTTAGTGAATATGAAATTCAGACTTGATACAAAAGAAGATAATGCACATTGTATTATACCAATAAGTCACTTTGTTCTGAAAATGTTCTACCCAATAATTTCAAAAATATTGGAATACTAATATGATACATTCCATATCTCATTTGTTCTTATTTTTACTGTATTCATTTTTATTAAAATCTGAGCTGCACATTTTGACAACTTTTTTCTATAGAAGTTAGATCCACAGAACTTTTTAAGCCCACAAGACAACAATACCACTTCTTGGCTTTTACTTTTCATTCTCAAGGAACTGACATTTTGTGAGTCGGCATGAACGTTTTAGGTCAGTGCTGCTAGAGTTGCAGCCTTGAAAATGTTATATTTTTCTTATTTTTTTTACAGCTTTTTCAAAAAGGCAGAAAAATTCTACTGAAATAAGATACAGAAGCATAACATTTGCCTTTTACCATATGGTTAAGTACTTGTGTGAGACACCAGGATGGTTTGAACTCATTAGGAAAGAAAAATATGAAATGCTGCTTCTGGTATTGATATCCATAGAAGGTGGACACACACCAAGGAATAATTTATTTTTTAATCCAGTACTTGATCTAGGAAAAGGAATGTTTCTTTCAAGAGAAAAAGAAAATAAATAAGATGAGCATAACAAAATTACTACAACAATATTGCAACCAAGCAGGAGGAATAATGAGCAAAAAGAGAAGCAAAAGGTTCCCCAAGGGGTTAAATTAGAGCCAAAAAGGTATCATGTCATTTTCAGGCAGTGAGTTTCCAAGAGTGCTAGTATAGTACGTGTATGAAGTCAGTCTTTAGACAGAACTATATCTATATACACAGTGAAGAAATGGAGGGGAATGTCCATGCTTTTGAAAGGACTTGTATCTTTAGAGCTTTGCTGATCCAGGAGGAGAAAAGAGAGGCGAGGAGAAAGGAGAGGAGAGGTGAGGAGAGGAGAGGCGAGGCAAGGCGAGGCGAGGCAAGGCAAGGCAAGGCAAGGCAAGGCAAGGCAAGGCAAGGAAAGGAGAGGGAGAAAGAGAGAAAGGGAGAAAGGGAGAAAGAGAGAGAGAGAGAAAAAGGGAGAGAGAAAGAGAGAGAAAGAGAGAAACAGTTGCCATTTTTGTAAAAATAGTCAACTACAGAAAGCCCAGAAGGAAGGAGGTGTCAAGCTCCTCAAGGGATCAGGAGCTATTAAGTCATTGCCAACCACTTATGTAGTAATATAAGCATAGGGTTAGAACAATGCATCTCCTCTTTTCAGAACTGGAAATAGTACTTTGGAGAAAATAACATAGGTCAGTATGTCAACAAAACATTCCACAAGAAAAGTATGTCACCTGTGAGATTGGTCACTACATTTCAAAACAGAAGGCTGTTACTCAATGTTGGATATATTGTCCTCTTTTACTTATAAATTCTGATGGCTTAAAGTACTTGGGCTTCCTTTAAATTTAATATATGACCTTAGTTTCCTGGAGTTATAATGACCAGTGGTTTTATTACTGTACAGATTTCACTTTTAAACTGGTAACATTTATTTCTACAACCTTTGTTACACTCTAACAACAACATATGGGTGTGATTCATCTCACTTACCTTTAAACATCTAAAAGTTAGAATATAAATTTCTGCTTTTTATTCAGTCCTTTATAATAAAAAGGAGAAAAATCCTGAAGCTATTCATTTCAATTATACCAGAAATCAATTTTAGAATGAACTGTATCAGACTCAGATATTGAGTCTTGGATATCTGCCAGAAATCAGATGTGTAGTTATTAGACACTACCATGTTTTCTGGCTTGTCCTTTAGTGTTTGGGTATTACTTCTAAACAAACAGCAATTGAAGAGGAAGCCCAGTTTCTTTAAGACAGGACTTTTGAGTCAGGAAATATTAACAGATTCATGTTCTGAACTCTAATCGAAATGAAGAGTCAAGATATCTTTCCTTCACCAGCTTTTCTGGACAAGGACCACTCACATCCTTTATTTATTTATTTTTTTTTTAAATTTCACTGATGGAAATTAGATGCTTAACTGCATTTGAGATTCTGATTAAATTATGTAAATTTACAGTTATCATAGAAACAATCATATATGTACTGACTTATTTAGTCAGTTAATAACGTTATATGTAAAATATAGTCTGAATATCTGTTGTCTTACAGAAAACTCCAGTCAGTAGCTCATCTAACTTTACATCAGGCTTCTCATCTGAACCATGGACTCAGTGTGAAGAGATATCCTTTTTAAAGATTTATGTTTTGACATAAACCACTCATATTTCCCATAGAATTAATAAGATTAATTTTCACAAATAGGTAGCCAAAAATTGAACATGGAGAACTCAAAATATGCCACCCCAATCTTTTTCTTTATCAAGCTTTTACTGTATTTCTGCCACTTACCTAACACAAATTGAAATTCTAGGCAGAAGCACATAGAAAGGGTTCTATAAGTAGTCCTTCAGAAATTTTTTTGGTTTTAGTAGCCTTCCTGAAGGCAAGAGGGAATCTAAAAATATTTGCAAATCCGCATGAAGTGTTCAGCATGTAGACGCTACCGCTCTGAGATTTCTAATTTCTTTACTGCCAGTGTTTAAATTTTGACTGTTATCATGATGAAAGTGTAAAAGTCATCCCATTAGACTCAAGGGTAGTAAATCACATGATTTCAAATCAGGGATTTAAATCTATAAGCTAATATTTTACACACCACATGCTAACTTGAATCCCCAGAATAAGTCTTTGGGCATCTGTGCTGCAGCCCAAAGATTAATTTCACTATCCACTATGATAAGTATAGTTGTCCTGTAAGGTTGCTACCACAGCATCATTGTCAGTTAAGTTTCACCTCTAATTTTGAGCTATCTGGCTCTCGTTTTAAATTGACTTTCACAATATTTTTACCAATGTTTTAATATTTCATTCTGAGATTTCATTCTTGTAAGGACTTTTTTATTGTTTATCCATTAGTATCAGATACAAAATACTAGTTGTGATTCATTATCTCTGAGTTTCCAAGATTTCATTATATGAGGTTGTTTTGCAAAGATGTGCTGGGAATTGACTTGTCCTTTTTGTCCCTTCTACTGTCAACATTTCTCCTATTTTTATAACTCTACCTTAACTAAAACCCACATTACATTTTTGTGAAAAGAAGTGATATCCTTTGCCACATATGCACAACAATCTGTGATAATTATAGAGCATTTCTTCTGGATGTATGAATAACCGAAGTGTGCTGGCACTTCTGTTAACAGTAGAAAGCAAATGATTTAAGTTTATAAACGGTAAAATCTCTTAAGAGGATTAGTTTTACTTTTTAAGGGTGTTATTTTTCTAAAGATTTCTGGCTACATCTTGAAGAAGAATTACCTACACGATTTTTTATTTCACTTCATTTCAAGGAAAAGACACTGTCGGCATTCCTTTAAAAGCAGCAGCCTAAGACCCAACCGTGGGCTGAGCTGTTCAAAGTGAAGGGTGATTGTTTCAGAGCACGCCAGATGTGCTGACTAGTTTAAAAACATGCTGCTTCAGATTCATGTTTTGCAATAGGCACAGATATCAGACAAGACATTAAAGAAAACCAATCCATTTTAAACTGTGGAACTAGAGCAGCGGGCTATCTGTACTTATTATTTATTAATTTTCCTGTAGGAGGTATTGCAATGAAATGTTAAATTCATGGCTAGACACTTGGTTTTTTCTTCTATGGACTCTAAAAATTGATTGTCAAAATCTTTTGCAGGGAGGCAGAGTAGAACCACTACCATCCCCTCCAGTGTTTACAAAGTGTTACTAGCTTGATGGAGGCTGTTTCTCCCCATTAATCACATAGTGTTGGCCTAAGTGTCATCTAGGAGCTCCAGTAACTGACTTGGTCAAGAGATGGCAGGTGCTGTACAAACACAGAATGGAGTTTCATCTTAGATCTTCAACTTCAGGCAAAAGGTTTGTACAAAAAAAGACTGAATGACTCATAGGCTTTCCTAGGCTTCGCAGTTATCGTTAGGATGCCCTATAGAAATTGTCAGTTGAATACTTTCTAAGCTACACTGTACAGTTGAAAGATTTTAGCCTAATTAGGTCAAAAAGAGAAGTCAAAAGAATAACAATGTAAAATGGTTCTAGGCAACAAACTGCAGAAGCAACAATTATTTTTCCCTTTGTCATTAGACTATTCACAGGGTAAAAATGACACTGAAGTTGGATCCTGTTTTCCTGCAGAGTAGGTAATGAAATCAGATACAACTGCATGTCTATCTGTATGAGTGCTCTTCTGCATAAGCATTTGCAGACTAACACAAGGGCTTTGCCCTCTGCCAGCACTCTGCTGACACTGGTTTCTTGTGCACGAGGTGTCTTCCACCTGCTGCTGAAACTTCTTTGCTGCTACAGAATTCAGTACATGAAACCTGTGCATCCATCACCCATAGCAGGCTGGCAACTTCCTAGCATGTCTGATATTAGCATGAAAAAGTTGCCCTGCAAAAGAAGGAGAGCTGGAAGCCCAGGGTGACAAGCAGGCAGTCACTCTACCAGCCATAGACACAGTCCCACAGCACCCACATAAAAGAAGCAGGGCAGGTTTGGGGATCATACCAGTCAAATAAAAGCCTAGTGGCTGCCAGAAAACCCCAGCTGAGGTTTGAGGTCCAACCTCAGCAAAGCAAGGTCAGAATCAGCATGGTATTGGGCATATGACAATATAGCTCAAGCAAGGGCAAAGGCTTGTGGTTAAATGCAGCTCCTAAGCCAATAGGATGGGACTCCACAAGACTTCTTACAGTTCTTTCACACAACCTTACTCATTTTCACAGAAGGCTGATCCCAGGTTACACAGCTAACCCACTCCAGTGCTGACCTTGGCAGCCAAATCCCTGGGTAATGGAAGAGATTGTAGAGCTGGTTGGTACACTCAGGGCCTTGACATAATATTTCCCAATGTCTTAGAGGTTCCATCTTCAGTCATTCTGTTTGGTTTATTAAATTCTTGTTTTCTAGATGTATTTCTTTTGTGTAATGTTCATATCGCATTACTTTTTGTTTAAATGTTGTATTCTATATTACTATTTTCCAGTAATGTTCTCCTTAATTCAATGCTTTGCGCTTGAACATGAACCCTACTTTAAAGTAGAAATTTGTATAAAACTCTACAATGTGACTGAAGATTTTCAAAGTAAAGGAGTCTTTTTGTCGCAGATCTTTTGCCAGCAACTGTTGCTCTCCAGTTCTGTAACAACAAAGACCAAAAATACTGTTAGCAAAATCCAAGGCACAAATAGTGCTTGAATTTCCAGGAGAAGTACGTGGCCCATGTGCTGTTTTATAACTTTACTGAAACAGATTGAAAATCTTTGGTATGTTTTATCTAGACCAGACGGTGATAGTGTGACAATCAAACCCCCTCATCAGAAAAGGAAGTGTAGATTGGTGCCACCTGATAAATAAATATGTTACTTTCAATTCTATTACAGCAGTAGTGAAAATGTGTCACGTTAGCTTAGCATTGATTCATTGCATGCCTGAGAGGAACACTGGCAGATTGCTTTAATTAACAGATGTACAAGGGCTGCTGATGTTTTCAAAGTGAAATTTCCTTGCCTCTTGCTGCATGCTGTCAGACTGTCATTGTCAGGTGGCAGAATGACAGGATATCAGAGGAACAGCTCTAGAAGCTTTTCATTCTCAGCATTCTGTCTAAATATCTGTGTTAACAATATGTCCTTGTTCACAAGCACTTTTTATTCTGTAGACTTGGAAAAAAAAAAGACAGAAACTTCCTGTCATAAAAAAAGTCAACAGTTGGATCTCTTGACTTTTCCCACGAGATGAAGTAGATTGATTCTCTATGATATGCTTTTGTTCAAACATTTGTTTTTCATAAACAACCAACTGACTAGATGGATGCATTACAAATATTACTGCAGAATTGTTTCCTGATTTCCATTCACTTCACCTTGGAAAAAAAGGCAAGATATGAACCAATCTAACATAGGTATCCACCTTAAACTCAAGTTGTAGTTGTCTTATAAAGCACTCTTGCAAATAAAGTTATCTCAGTTCCTTAAATGTTAATAAATATACCATTAGATGGCTTCCAAGTATTCAAAAGAAAACCTAGCTCACTTAATTTTAAGTGCTTAAATTCGGCAAATAGAACATCCTTCTGCAGGACTTAAAAAATCTCCTTGGTGCTAGTGCTGAAACATCAGGTTCTTCTACAGCTCATCTTTTTATTCTGAACTTTGGAAGACTGGACTAAGATTTTAGTTTCAATTCAAATGCTGTTCCAATGTTTAAACTAACAGATACTGATATTGTTTAACTCTGTGACTGTGTTTGAGAAAGGGAGAAAGGAAGCTCTGTCTCCCCAGCTTAGAAACTGCTTCAAAGAATGAGGTAATAATACCTCCTTTAGGACAGCTTTCATAAGATCATTGTCATTTTGAGGAAAAATCAGAAACGGAAAGGATTGCAAGTTTGTGTTGCATGCTGCATGCTCATCGTTAAAATTGAAAGCAAGTGAGCTCAGACGTGTGTAGATAGGTTGCTGCTTCTGCAGAGCTATGCCCCAGCCCACATCTTGCACGGGAAGGTTGCCTTGGAGAAGATCCAGTGAGACTTTAAACAAATATTATGTTTTATGCTGCATGTTGAAACTGTTTACAAGTCCAAGGCCTTCAAAAAGACAGTTTTACGCCTTTATGTTTCTCTCTCACCCAGCTATCTATTTATCTATTGAAGTCTTGAAGTCTGCAATCAAAGGTGACTGCTGATAAGGGCACAGCTTACAGGGACAGTATGCTGAGTAATCAAAGAACAAGAGGGAAATCTAGTCCACTAGTCGCAATAATTTTGGTATTGTTCACTAAGTGCTTGCCTTAAGGTCACTATACTTCCAGAGGTGATCTTTACGGCTATAGACATACTCAACGACCAATAGCTTTATGTTTTAATTTCTCTCTGTGGTGTTGATAAAAAGCTATAGCTGAAAATAATTTGTTATTGGGAAAGCTCTGGGTATAGAAAATAAATGCTCTGTTTTGGTAAACATCCAAGAATACTAGCAAAATTGTTCACAGTGTCCCATGGGCTTTGAGCCATTCCAGTTACTCCATACAGGAAAGGTGACCTTGAAACTTAGAGGTAATTCTTGGCAGTTTTCCTGAACTCCAGTAACACTATTGTGAGGAAAATGTCTGCAGCAAAAAAAAAACAGGTATGGAAATATTTCTTAGTGGAAACTCGTTGTTAAAGAACTACTGGTGTTAATGTCACACCAGTAAACGCAGATTGTGGAATACAATATCAGAAAAAAAAAGAAAGAAAAAGAAATCCCAGTAAATGTAAAAATCAGACTAATCTAAGTAACTTTTAATGTGAGCAGTTTGGTGTACTGGTTTATCATTTTTACTATCTTACTATCATACTTACTATGACACTAGCTTTAAAAGAAAAACTATTCCCAGTCAAATAGTTACTCTTTTCCATAAATGACTGAAACAGAAGAAAGGCTCTATTCTTTGTTTGGAGAATGACAGAAGTGCTGACTCTGGGATTCAGCAGTAGTTTCCAGGTAAGTTTTGGATAACTTTCATTGATTTGAAATAGACAAAAAAAATGAATCTAATAATTTTGTAAAACTTGAACCATGGAACATGCTGAATATCACCACTGAAAGTGATTCCATGAATTCTTGTATTCATTAAACTCTTTGCCTACATTAACATGAACTGGACTGAAATGCCAGTGGCTGTTTTTTCTTCCAAAGAGGCTTTTTTTTTCATCCCAATAATGTTTTACTTTGAGATATACTTCTTCTTTTAGTCATAATTCTTACAATAACTTCCACAATGCTAACCAGTTAAAAAACAAAAACAAAAAAACAACATCATTGAGAGGAGCAGTAGTGCACCACGAGTCTTTTCCGATTAGAATAAATGCCATATATAGATTAATAGGGATAATTATATTTTATCTGTCTCTTGACAAATTGAAATTTTAAATATATAATAATGCAAATATTGCCATATAAAGAAAATATTTACTTCTAAGTTTCGTACCACAATTGCATGTATTTGATTTGCATTGTTATAACCTTTCCAAATGATAGATCTATGACTGGTGGTGCCATTGGATGCTATTGAATATATTCAACGCTACTACATGTATTAAATTGAAATAACGTATAATAGCAACATAATAAGGACAGGTTTTCTCTCTAACTAATGAAAGACTTGTCATAACTATAATTCAAAAACATAAAATCAAGAAAAATTTGTGGAAGCAACAGTAATTTCCTTTAAAATTAAGCTAAAAGTTGTATGCATATAAACCTAAGTTATTCCTGAGAAAGCCAGACTCTTATACCTCAGAAACATTTTTGGAGATATGAAGATGGATCTGAAGATCATTTACCTTCTTTATTGATCAATGATAAAATATAAGTGAGAAAATAAAACTATATTAAATTGAAAGATTTTTAGCTCAGTGTTGTCATGTACCACATATGACAGATTTAATTTTCAGAACGTGTTAAAGTTAATACATTCTAAGATACTCTAAAAGACAACATCCAGGAAGTATTTAAAACAAACAACCAAACCAAACCAAACCAAAACCCACAAACAACAACAAAAAAGAGAGAAAGCAGAGGGTTCTTTCTACCTTGAATATCTTCACAAGAAACCACCGAGGAATTCTCACCATCAAATGAAGCTGTGCCTGTTCTATATTTTTATATTTTATTTTGACATATTTTTTATCTTCAAATGATGGCATTCAATATTTTAGTCTATTTATATGTTAATCTATATTAGCCTATTTAAAGTAATAGAAAAAGGTGTAGCTTGGGTAAACTGGCATATAGCTTAAAAAGAGGAGAAAAGCAAGAGGTTTGGATGCGTGGGTATTTTTGTTAATGATAAAAGTTTAAGATAGGGTTTTTATTTTAAGAAAGAATTCCACAGGGAAATAGATAAGGAAAAGAAGGAAGAGAGGAAGAACGATACAGAAGAAAAAAGTTAGAGGAGAGAAAACAAAAAAAATAAGACATTCAACTTTACCCCTAGAGTGCAGTGTGGATAACATTTCTCTCCTAGAGTCTATATGATTTGTCTCAGGACCCTTAATATCCATGACTAGCAGTGCATCTAGATTCCTGGTTAGTTGTCAGTATTACATACTGTTAAAATATACCTTGACCTATTTCTTGGACTCATTCATTTGAAAAAAAAGAATAAGCCAACTAAATAAAAGAAAAAAATTGTATTTTAATTTTATTAATTATTTCACAATGTAAGGTAAAAATTCATCTAATCAACAGTTAAAAGAAAGAAAAGTATATTTGGTTTCTGTTTATGAGCTGATCTTCCTAACTTGCACTTGATCACACAGTTCGACTCCTTCATTAAGTCTAACTGGAGACAACACCAAAGTGCCCCATGGAGTAAAACAGATCAATGACTTAAGCTCCCATACTGGGAGAGGCCTGACCCCAAACACTTTCATTTGGTATCATGCTGGAATCTTTATGATTTTTCTTTGCATTTCCTTTTTTTTTTTTTTTTTTTNTTTTTTTTTTTTTCCTGCAGTCAATTACTGGCTTGTTCTGCATTATTTATTCCTCTAGATTATGTGGATATGTGAAATGGGGTACGTTCCATTGTTATAGTATTTAAAAAGAATGTTTTCTTAGAAAGCACTTTATTACTATGAAGAGAGAAGTATCACAACTGCATATTCTTGTTAGTAAAAGACAGAATTCCTTGGTATTATTTCAGTAATGCTATGCCTGGCTTGTATCTCATAAGTATCAGGTTTTAATTCATATAAGTTGCCTTACTGCATGAAATCATGATTTATTTTAAGGAGTAATAATCCCAGAAGTTCTCTCCAACTCAGATTTACATAGATTACATCATTCCCTAATTGAAATAATTCCTCATGTACCCTGTTTTTACAGGAATTTGAAGTCTTCCAGCTTCATTTTAAAGCTTTTGTATAATTACATTCCTACCTACATTTGGAATCTTGTTGACTATTTTCCCATTCACTTTCAATGATCACAGACTTTCTCCTAAACACTGTTTTGGGAGCTTTTCCTATACAACTTTTTTTTTTTTTTTCCTGTGTATTTAAAACATGTGGATTTCCCAAAACAGCTTTTATGTGGTAACACTGCACCTTGAAGTCGATCCTTGGTGGCATCCACATCTCCCAGTAAGCGGGGAGAGCAAAATGGTGTTCATGCCAGTCAGCTTGTTGTTATTATAGATGAAATTCTGGGAAGGCAGTTGTGTCTTATAACTGTCACCTTATAGATTTAAAGTATTTTCCTCTGAGTGCTTAAAAGATTTAGGGATTTACTCATTTTCTTGCAAGACACACTCAAACCTTCTCGAAAAATACTTCTGTTGGTGCCACTCAATAGCAAGTAACAGATAACTGACGTGGGAACTCATTCCCAGACATTATCCAGTTGATTTGAACAGTTCTGGTGTCACAGACCAGTCAACACACACTTTAACGCACTTCTGATGATTTTTCTCTGAAAACCTTGGTTAGTATCATTTTTCCCCTGTAGAGAGAACACTGCAGGAGGGCATGGGGAAAATTTCAGTATATCTCTTCCTGTCAGGATAATTGTGCTAGTAGTGAAGTACAGCATTTAAGTATAGAATAGCTTTAAGCTATTTTAGATATATGAGGAAATAAGCTATGTATCTAACCTATGACTGAAGGAATACAAGCATTGCCTGTGTCAAATTTTACGTTCCTCATGTTCCCGGCTACAGATCAGTAAAGTCTGAGGGTATATGATGAGGTTTCTGCGCACTACTGCTTGTGCTATGTTCAATTAATCAAATTATTGCATTAATATGTAATGAACGTATTAAGATAAGAAAGTAGAAAAATTAAACAGATCTGAAAAAGTGAATGATGTCTCCAACGCAAAGGTGGAAAGTACTCTGCAAGCTTCTTAAAAGCACATGGAAACTTAAACCAAGTTGTGCCATTTTGCCGATATCAGTAACTGTTTATTGTAATGTATGTATCTGACATACATATCCTAGTTGGCCATTACAAGATATGAACACCACCCTTACTTCATGTTTTTTCCTGCCATTGACAGAGATAACCACTAAAAGCTAAAGTGTCATTGTGCAATTGAGCACAGGTGCACACAATTTACTTCACTTTTTCAATGTCGTAAAGATATATGCAAGACAGTTATAAAAGCATCGGAAAAAATCGGCATATTCATAGTAGCAGGTCATACCATTAGTAAAAAATCTTTAAAAAAAAGCAAAAGCCCTAGAATTCTGTATTCTGGCAGTATTACTGAGCCTTTAAAAATGTTGACTGTTCTCATACAAAATCGATCATGCCTTGAACTCTTCCACTGTCTTTCCTTTCCCTCATCCTTGTTACTAAATACCCCAAAGAAACACAATGGATGTTTTCATCAGAAAATATCAACTGTTCTCTGAAGAGATGAAAACAACCTTACCATCTCATAAAAATGTTTTGTTTACTTGTGTGGAGACAGTATTCTTATATTTTATTCATTAATAGTTTTAAATTACATGGAGATATCCAGTCATGAATAACAATAGACACAATGACATCCCTGGGCCTTTACTCAATGTCTACTAAGTCATCCTCCTTTTGTAAACAAAAAAAAAGAGAAAACAATTAGAGGAAATGATCCATTATTACATAAAGTTCACAGGGGCAAAAACTTCAGCCCTTTCTGTATCCCTAAAATAAACAAGTGAAAGTGAATTGGACACAGGGGAGGAACTTCATTACATTTCCTAATAATGGCATATTTGAGAGCCCATTAAGAGCAATACTCAAATAGTCTCTTTTGTCAATATCTCATTTTAGAGAAAAGACAGAGGAATAAGAAAAGGATAAAGCTTTTGTGAGGATGGCATTTCCCTTTTTATTGTTATGGCTTCTTTTTATTAACATGTATTAGTAGCATCCAGCAGGACATTATCCATCAGTCCTTTTACTTAAAGAACCTTGACCACTCCTAAATAAACTTGCATACCTGTAATATAGTGTGGTTGTACAAACCCAGGCTGTGATTCTGCAAGTACCTACACCAATACTTACGTTTTACTAAAAGTAAAACTTTCTGCTTTCAAAACATGGGAGGAGACATGGTTTCTGCTCCAAAACACAGGCTGAGATGTACAGAGTGCCCACAGCAGGATACAGGCTGAGGCAGGCATCTCTGTACAGCCCCTTTCTAAGCTGCTGCTAACTCTGCAGGAGCCTACATTTGTATTTCCTCTTATTGTCATACTGAAAAGCTCTGTAACTCTCGTTTGTAAGTCTCACCCAGATCCAGAAATTGTGCTTCTGTCACATACTTTTCACAAGAGATATTATCAAACAGGTCTTTTCTGTGAGATCAGGTACCTCAGAAAAATTCAGTATTACACTTTCTTTCAGAATGTGGCCACAGTGAAAGGAGTTGGCAGCTCTTCTATGTGTTTCTCAGTAGTTCAGTATTTTGGTACTCTAACATACACCTTGTGACTGTGCACTACGTTAGGCACTGTGAGTCTCAGAGTGGTCTGGGAGATGCTATAGTTCCCTCAAATTAAAGCTATATCAGTGTGTCTAAAGATTTATTTGGTATAAGCAAGATTCTCTAACCTACAGGTTAAGACATTAATTTATAATAAGATATAATGATGGTTTATACACTAAACTGCCTTTCCGTGTCACTCTGACAGTTGTCAGTGCTTCTGTCTTCGCATCATGTTCTATTATGTTTGTGTACTGTACAAAATTTGACATGCATTTGTGTACCACATATACTTTTGAAATACCAAGAACTGCTTGCAAAACTTCTCATTGCTCAAGTGTTGGTGTGGACCAGATGTCCATAGAATTCACAGCATTGGAGGATGCTACAGGAATAGAATACATTCATTATTATTGATATTCTTGTATTCTCTGTTTCAGGGAAGATAAGTTGTGTCCAGCCCTGGCTTTTCCATATCACTTGTCCTTTATTTATTCTAACAACTGTCTGTCTGCATTTTACACTATTTTCAAATTATTAGGAAGTTTGAGAAAAACATGTTTGAATTACCAACACTGATTGTTTTCATGTAATGAAAGAAAGCTTAATAAAATCCCTCTGGGTGATATAATTTATAAGGTCTTGAGACTATATTTGCTAACAGTCTATGGGGACAAATTACTATGTAGATTTATAGAACTTTGCTCATAGACAGAAATTCAAACATTCCTCCCGGGAGTCATAACTTATTTTATTCAAGACTGTAAAAAGGTGACAAAGTTGGGTCAAACTTGCTGCAGGTTTGCTCAGAATCTTTGGGAGAAGCTAAAGAAATAATGGTTTCTATAGCAACAAAATGCACCAATGTTATGCTTATTAATTACACATATGAACAGCAGAAATTGTAGAAAACAAAATGTTGATGATAAGTCGGGACCTCACACTGGGACCAAGAAGATATTATTCATAATGAAAATTATGAGTTACATTGTTCTCTCTTAGTATGAAAAAATAGCAGTAAAGCAGAAGCAGCTAATCAGATATCTGCTGTCCACAGGTACAGTTTTATGTCACAGCTGGAGGATTAGAAACAGTTACTCTAACATGTGAATACTTTCCCTCTGCTTTTTTTAAGCTTTTTTTTAAAATTATTTCTTCATTAATTTCCTTTTAGGTAGATTTCATTGCAATATTTAGGTCCATGGACATGCCTTCCCTGGTACAGTAATCATTGTGCACAGCACCAGAGCAGGGTTTGCTACTGTAGGCCTCATTCTTTACCTCTGTTTTGTTTTGCTTTGCTTTGCTTTGTTCATTTGTTTGTTTTGTTTTTAATGGGGACTCTTGGCCATGAAACTTCCGAAGAAGTGATACCACTTTGGAATTAATAGTAGCTTCCAATACCAGGCCTTATAGGCCCATTCAACACTCTAGCCTTTTGTCAGTGACATTAAATCCTTACTGAAATACATCACATTTGCTATTTTCTCTTATCTGTTCCTTCTATAACTCTGTCTCTATAAGAGAACAAGCAATCAATTTTTCTGGTAACATCAATCCTTTGTATACCTGATCTACTTACTACTTGTAAAATCATTATGTTTTCTTGCAAGCCTTTTCCCATTCATTCTCTCTTTTTCCACATTTTAAAAATATTTTCTCTTCAACTATGAGAACAAACTTTCACGAAATACTGGAGCTGCAGCTATTATGGAAGAGCAGTAACGTATTTTATTTTCTTCGCTGATTTTTAACTTTCTAGGAGATTGGGATAAAGAAAATTTTTGGAACTTTAAGGATTTTAACGATGGATTTCAGCACAGCCAAACAGCATGAGTGGAATTAAGTGGCAGCTGACACTAGAGGTAATAATTGCAGCAAAGAACCCCAGACTGCAGTGTGCCTGTAAGCTGAACGACCTCTCACCGCTAGTAGTGGTTTTCCCCAAGAAGAAAGATGAGGTACAGCAGTGTGAATTCTAATATGAGTAGGAGTTCCGCCACAGTGTTTTCTGTGCTAAGCTTCTCTTCTGCCCTTCTGATTTGGAGCTGCTTTGCTTGCCAGCCTGCAAGCAACATGATACGATTTTTGAGCGCTGCAGGTTGTGGCAGGCTGATTCCCTACCCTTCGCCAAGATCCTTACCAGCAAGGCTGTCTGAAATCGTTCGCAAGAGAACTGTGGGGTTGGCGGGGGACTGTTTGCAGCTCATTTGCAGGCAAACATAAGCTCATGCTGACAGCACTCCAAGCCCACCTTCCAAACCAGGGCAAACCTGTAGCTGCAGTCAGCATCATGCCAAACCCAAGGCAATCTGCATTGCTTGGAGGGCCAGAGTGATGACCTGGGTGGTGGAGCACAAGCAAAAACAGTGAGCTCTTGCATGAGGCTGTGCAAGACGCATATACTTGAGTCCAAGTAGTGCTTTAAAAACACCTAAGTCACTAAAGGGACCAGAATGGAGGTGAACATTTTTCTTGGTACACCTCCAAGTTTTGTGCTGTTTCTGTTGCTAACTAAACTCTTGCACAAGTAGAACCCATCACATTTGCTACAGCTGTGAGGGTGTTAAGAGTCAAAGAAAAAGCTCTGAAAGAGCCTCATAGTGTTATTGCCAGCTTTTGAGGAAAGCTAATAAAAACAACAGCTGGGGATGGCAAACAAAGAAAATCTAAAATCCAGTATGGAATAACACCGGAAACAAAACGTAAAAGTTTGTTTTGGCTTTGTTTTTATTTTCCTCAAAGTTTGCAGCACTTTTCTGAGGAGAATATCTTCAGCATCTCAGCATTTACACTGTCAGTTACTGGTAGAAGATGGCTTCCAGTCTGCACCAGTCAGTGCATTACCATATTGTTGCAGTTGATGTGAATGGACTTCAAACAGGCTTCAGCTAGCTGAGCACATCATATTCAACCTTGAATGATAATGCACTAGAAATGCATAGAAATAAATGAGGAGATTGTGTTTCTCTGTTGGACACTCATACACTTGGGTACCTGATCAGCTCATAATTTTCATGTAGGAAACTTACCTGGGCAGGAACTCTATGGAAACAAGATGAAAAAAAGCTGTCTCTCATGGTACTCACAGACTGACTCTTCAGACAACTGTATATTGCTTCCCTATGAAAAATATGCATTAGTTGGCCCAGAATGTATTTTAAAAACCCTTACAGAAGAGCAGAGAATGAATAATAAATGATAACAGAATCTAACTCAAAGATCTTTAGATCTCAAAATGCTTTATGCAGCTACCCTCATGACACTGGGACGAAGAGAGGTGGAGTAACTTACTCCATATCACACAGCAGCTTGTTAGCAAGCCCAGGAATAGCAGCAGGGTATCTTGAGACCAAATCTACTGCCCTATCCCCAGGACCTGTTGTGCCAGGCAGCTGAGGAATGTCAGGGAGATAAGCACTGACAGTCCTAAGCTACAGTTAGTCAGATATAGCTCAGTTGTTTTGCAGGTGCAGTCTAGAGAAAAAGATGCTTAATAAATTTCAAATTTTTCTAGTTGAATATTCTTTCTTATTTTAGTTATTTCATTTATTTTCAAGTGAGTTTGACAAAAAAAACCACAAAGATGAAACTGGTATTCAGAGATTACTTATTAGGCTTTCAAATGTTTTCAAAAAGCATTCCCTCTAAACTTTGAACAAATCAAACAAGCTGGAAAAGATTGTGTGCTTGTGTGTGTAAACAAATATAACTTAATGACAAATATAACTTTATGGGACACGATCTAGGAGGCAGACAGCATTGGATTTAATAGCCATTGCTCTTTCCATAAGTCTGTTTTTTGTTTGTTTGAGTGTTTTTGTTTTTATTATTTGTTTTTGTTTGTTTGTTTGTTTGTTTGTTTGGTTGGTTGGTTGGTTGGTTGGTTGGTTGGTTGGGTTTTTTACTAGTTTAGGAGACTTTTTTTTAAAGGAAATTACCAAATAGTAAAAATTTGTTCTCTCAGGCTGGTTATGCTTAGAGACGACAGCTAAATTTGGTTTGCATGGCAGAACTAACCTTACCAACGGCTCCAAAGAAAATTATACTGGTGGATGTTGCATAAATGAATCCAAAAACTATATAGAGGACAGTGGAGAAATTCCACAGATCTTTAGTACAATTGTCACAAGACTGTATGCAGAAGTGCTAATAGAGCCATTGTCCCCATACAGCTTTATTAAAACCACCCTAGAGATATGAAGAAGCAGACTGTGACCATGAGTAGATAACTAACTGTAACAGTAATGGGAAATGTCATTAAATGTCATTAAAGCCAGACATAACCTAAATGATGGCAGTATGTTTAGTACAATGGAAGGGCATAATGAGAATATGGCATTTCCTTTAAGCACAGTAGCAGATTCAGACCAGTTAATTCAGCAGTAATGGTCAGCCAAGTAGGAAAGCAACTGATTGTACTGCCAAAAAGCTTTAGATTCATAGCAAACCCACAAACATAAAACCTACAAACATTAAACCTTTAAAGAAAAGCAGTCACCTTTATGAGGTGCAACAAGAAGTTGAAGCATGTATTGCTAGAAAAGTACTCTCACAAAGCCTGTTTCTTTCACAGTTTCACAACAGCTAGACAACTACAGTTTCTAGCAAATAGAGGGAACTTTAATTTCTTCACTAGGGCCATGGAAAACCCAGATAAATCCCGTGGAAATCTTCTATTTCAAGTGGAAAATCATGGAATTCATTTTGTTCTAGAAATTCATTTATCCCACTGAGTTTATTCTGTCTAAATAGGAAAATCAAGACCAATAAGCAAGGTCTAAAGACTAGCTGTACCACGCTTTTAAAGTAGAAGCCTTGGGTGTGAAGCAAAAGAAGAGAAAGATGCCTTTGCCAACAGGAAATTTAGTTGGGTATGGTTTGGGTTTTAGTTTTTTTTGATGGGTTGGCTAGTTTTATACCTTTAAAACTTGTGGTAAAGGGGCATTGTTTCTGGATAAAGAGAAGTGACAGAAACAATTACAGTAAAAAATAAACAGAATGAAAATGTATAACGTAATTTAGCAACAGGGAGGCTTTTTAATAGTTACGCTGCTTGCTCCTAATCATCAAATGATAAATAAATAGGCTTGCAAATGTCCTTAGAATAGCTTTGTATTTATTAGGGATAATAACCAAGAGAAATCACCACAATTCACAGTTCCCTGGTTTAAATTTACTTTTCAATGATCATGTTGACATTAGAAACAATGGACACTGTTTTCCCAAACTGCAGTTACAAGATGATAGGCCAAATGTGTTCTTGGAGCAACTCTGCTACTCTGCTGAAAGTGGCACAACACCAGGAACAACTTTAGCTTCATATGTTCAGCCTTTGTAGGGACAGTGAAAGAACCCTGTGGGCTGATGCACAATGCAGCAGGACTAAAGTAATTTAATACTTTCTTTTAGAAGGACAGAAATTGAAAACTGTGGTGAAATTAGAAACGTGTCTGGTATGCATCATCTATTTTAGCTGTTAGTGATGAATTTGACCTTCAGTCAATGTTGAAAAGCTGAAGCTAGATGATAAAATTAAAAATATTAAGAAAAATCAAAATTAGTTTTTCAAAATCCTCATTTATTTACGTATTGTAGGCTGTACCACCATAGTGCAGAACAGTTACAGCATATTCCTGCCCTCTCTCCCAGTTCTGTAGAACTGCCAGTGATTTTAATAAGAATGGGAACAAGCACCAATTCAGCAGGTGAGACCGCTTCTAAGAGAAAATCTGTGATTCCCCTCCAGCCCCTGAAAATTCTTTGGTGACTGTGATTACAAAGCTTTGATACTTTTTTACATAGAATGTTACTATCTCCACATTCTGTAAAATAAGTCAGAGTTATTACACTTTCTACTAAACGAATATATAACAAGAAGGAAAAACATAATGATTTTCAGGTATGTGGTCTCTCAATTTAGAGTGAACCCCAGCTTCTCAGATGTGCAGAGCAATTGGTCTTCTTTTGAGTTGCAAAGGAAGGATGTTGGGGATAGATGGCTGATATTCTGGAGAAGCAGGGATTCTGATGTAATGTACTTCAGAGGAAGGTGGGACATCAAACAATAGCCAAAATTCTTAACAGGTGACACTTACCAGCAAATATGTAGCCCTGGAGATTCAGGGATCATCTCTATAATCATGTTTCCTAGGCAGGAGACACTGGGAAATTATCCCTCTTACAAACTATACATTTTTCAGGGGATGAATGGAAGCAGAAATGAATGTCCAAACTGAAGAACCTTGGTAACCAGAATACAGACATGGAAACTGCGACACCTTTTGTTTACCATGATCTTGTCACTTGCCCAGACTGTTACATAAACAGACAAGTTTTGTCCGTCAGATTCTACTTTGAAAGCATATAATTGCAACAAAACCAGAAAAGCCCAGTGGATTTAAATTAACAGTGCTTATTCATGGTTTCTGCAGTCTTTGATGGAAGTGCTGTGGTAACCATCTTTTTTCAGGGGTGGGATTGAAAAAGAACGGTTTCTCTGTACCAAGAAGAAGAAACCAAGAATACAGCTTCATATGAAGCATCACATAGATAACAGCTTTGCTGTAGTACACAAAGGAAGATCATTCAGTGAGACTTTCTCTGGAGGTCATAATAAGTAATTATTTTTCTTATTTCCCTTCTTATCACAAAGCTTTGAAAGTAGTCTCCTGAAATTCAGTAATTCAGAACCCTGTCCATCCACTGGGCACAACCGTTATTGCCATCCTGAGATAAAGGGTAGGAGAGGGGACTATATTTTTTTATGACTGCGTTAGGTACCTTAGTATACGAAGGTATTAGAGTTGAGCATTTGGTTTCAAGTGGGATGTCTAAAATCTTGGGAGAAGAAATGTGATCCTTAAGCAGGATGCCTGAATTCCTCCAGTCAGCAGGGAAGTGATTCAACCCACAGTTAGGCATGGATTTTATTTGACTGATACGGAGTTGAGAAACAGTAGATACCCACAAGAAATTAAACTTTCCAGTCCTGGTGATGAGCACTGTGAACTCTGGGGCATCTCTGCAGATTGGCTAAAGACAGCAAAGCTACAGATAAGAGATGGGCTGCTGTCATCACAGATTAGGATCCCTCTGTGCATATTATGGCAAATGAAATTAGGTGTCATGAGAAGGTTCAGAACAGGCGAAAAGGCATTTAGTATGTTTAGGTACCTACAGGATTAGATCATGACAGGGTGTAAGCAAACCAATCCCTGTCTACAGCCTAGCAGAATTTGAGGCGACAGTCCCAACGTAGGTGGGGTTTGTCAAAGTGGTCTGGGTAGAAATGACATTATGCATTATGAGTATTTTCAAGATGGGTTATGAATCACTGCAAAGATTGCAAATGTCACCATTCTACAGAGCGTATTGTTTTCAGGAGCTCTAAAGTAGGCATTTTAGAGCATATTTGATATAGTGGTTTAGATTAAAAGACAAGGACAAACCTCTTTTAGTCTTCTTTCAAAAATGAATGCTTGTCATTGTTCTTAGTGTTGTTCTTCTCTCTTAAGCTGCTGTATATAAAAACAGTTTTTGAGACAGCTAGGTCTAATTATTTGGCTGCCTTTAAAAATACAGACCTTAGGTCACAGACTAGTTTCATTTAACCAGTAATGTGTTAACTGTAAGAGAAAAACAGCTTCGTAAATGACAGTCGCCCCTTTTCTATTGTAGTGTCACTGACCCGCGTCTTGTTGTAGAGCACATTTGCCACAGTGGTTTGAAAGGTCAGGACCAATTTTTCGCTTTACGAAAACAAGTCACCAGACAAGACTGAGATTTGATACGCAGATAACAAAAGCAGCTATTAACATTTCCTTCCAACAAAGGCAAGGCTTTTCATCATTATGTTTACTCTCATGTTTGTCTTAGGTATACTGGTTGGTTAAAAAAGGTCAAGATTTATCCAGTCTTACTATAAAGTGTATCAGAAATGACAGCACTTTCCTGTATTTAGAAGAAGAAATAACTAGAATTATGTAAAGATGCCGTTAATAATTTTACATGAATGTTGAACTTTTTAGCAGATATTGTTCTGTAGACCTACAGGAATGCACATGCATTTACACAGAGTTTAGATTCATCTTATAAAACAGTACTATGCCAGATTACTTTGTTCTTCATCTATGAGTGCAGCTATTTGAGTGTTCTTCCTATCATTATACCATAAATAAACTAAAGAGAACAATGGTCTAGAAGATGATTCCTTAGGAAGCCACCATTTAATATTATCAAGGTTTTTTTTTTCCGAAGTGTGATTATTTACTTTTATAAGAATCACTGCTATGTCTCTATGTTTTCTGCTTGCATTTTTGTTATAACATTCTAGAAAATATGCTAAATTTAAAAATGGTTGTGCAGGAGTCTATGTACTATATCTTATATATATCATATAATTATAAATTTAGAAATGAATATTCAGGAAGTCTATGTATTACATCTTTCATGGCTGAGATCTTTGAGCAGAAAGTTATTTCCTTCCCAAATGATAGACTCTAAGACCATGGGCAAAAGTTTCCTCTTATAGAAGTGAATAGCACTTTTCACTGTGGGACTGAGAGGAGCCAGTGGGTTAACTGATGTTTGCAAACCAAATCATTGTGAGAAAAGTACATCTATTGCTACCAGTTTTCAAACCAGCAAATCACTCACGTATTTAGTGTGCAGGTAGTCACACATAGTTCCATATAAATTCCCATCTGCCTAGAGACAACTATGTATTTAAAAGCTTTGCTAACGGTAGAGAGGAATCTTCCATACATCCTAAGAGGGGTAATACAGGCATTTGTTTTCCTGTATCATTATATATGTGGTTGGTTTTTTGTTTTTTGGTTTTTTTTTTTTTTTTAATTCACCCAAGAATTTCCTTTTTCCAAAAATTCTCCACTATTTCCTATTTCAACCCATGAATGGTGAAATTTTTGAAAAAAGATAATTTGAATCCCTATATTTCATTAACACTCGGAGAAGAGAAAATAAAATATTAGATAAGTTCAAATATTTCTTTTTTTTTTTCATGTACATTTATTTTCTGCATGCACTATTCTATGGCATTCTTAGCCACAAGCCCTACCAAGGAATAATAAGTCACAGGAATTCAACATAGTCAGCAAAATTTCATGAGAATTTTCGAGATTTCAAGGGACAGGAGCCACAGTTCTGGAGTTTTGTTTTGGTGTTTGTTTGTTTGTTGGTTTGCTTGTCCAGAGAATATTGAAGGCAAGAATAACTTCAGTATGAACGGACTTTTTTGGATTCTTTTTTATAGTTTTGTAGGTTGAAAACAAAATCGGAAGCCTAGCTTTTCTATATGCTGAAGTACGAAATGTCAGTAGTGCAATTTGTACTCCAAATAGGTAGAACACTATGAGATCACTTAGGTTAAGTTTGGCTCTTTTTTCGGTTAAAGAATATTGCTAGTCTGTAGTTTTTTCTTCTCTCATACCATTTGCAGGCTTGTGCGAGAGCTTAGTGTCAGTGGAGTCATCTTGATTTTACAGTAACATCTGTAGGACAGGACAAAACCCAAGGCAGACTCCTCTGCTTCTCCCACATGTATTAGTCAAAACAATTGTGATATGAAAAATGCTGTATTGTTTTCCCTTTCTTTCCCTCTACAGCTGCATGTAGTTAAAGCAACTTGTTAGTGGACCTTAGGGATCTGAACGCCACATACCAGAACTGGTTCATGCCAGTTATTATGTTGAGTGATGAAACTGCCTTGTATCATTTCATTTGTGCGTATGAACAGCAGGTGAATGTTATAGTTTATGATTTCCAATTATAAATCAAACAGATCGAATGCTCAGTTCTCTTAATAAGGGCTGTAAAACAGTTAAGTGTGAGGAGACTACTGTTTCTTGTGAAAAAGAGTTTGAGATGGGAGTTTATTGATGTCAGGATTTTTTCCCCACCTCCCTCACATAGTTAGCTTTTAAGACCATTGTTGAAAAATAATTGGAGAAGGAGATGAATGGAAAGCACAGGCAAGTCCAGCACTGATACATTCAGGTGATTTAGCAACATGAGGTTGACTTTGAATAACTGGTTTTCTTTAGATGGACTTTCAAGTGAATAGTGTGGAAAAATGTGGTACTGGTAACAAGACTCTCTCAGTTAACAATCCAGTTTCTGTCATAAACTGAATATGTGGAAAGCTTGACTTTAAATTTTACTTCTTCATGAAAAGATTTTAAAGCTCATCACTCTGGAGAGTGACATGCCATCACAGGCAAGAGGACATTGTTTTGCATCATCACTCTGCAATTGTGTAAGTCACGAGCAGCCACTGGAGTAGGGATTAGAGACCCAGAGCTCTGGCCCTGTTGTGTGGCACCTTAGTCACCTGGCTGGTGAGTCAATCTCCTCTTCTAGCTTAACTGTCATCTCCAAAGGTGGCAGACTGAGTATATTCTTGTCTTAACGTCCTTCCACATCCTTGAACATCAGAGTATCTTGTACACTGACACTCACAAACTTCTGCTCACAGAATTCTCTGGAAAAAGGAAGACTTTTCCAGGTCCCTCTCCACAATGCTGCTTTCCAGAAGGTCAGCCCACTAAAGATTCAGAAAAAAAAATCTGAAATAGATACTCAGCTAGCCATATTTGTAGTCTAGTTTTGGGCTCTCCAGTGCAAATACTGAAGTGAGTCTTCCAGATACCACTAAGATGGTCTGTGAGGGGGAACACACATCACAGAAGCTGAAGTTAACTGATTTAGGTTAACCTGGAGAAGAAAAGGTGGAAGGTGGACATAGTATCCTCTACAGCTATAGAGGAGATAGAACACCTTGCAGACACACAGAGAAAGGACTAAAAGACATGGTCACAAGTTGTAATAAAGGAAATTCTGATTTAATACTAAGAAAAAAAGATCACCATTGGGTGGTAAAACACAGAAACAGGTTGCACAGAGGGATTATCCATTCTTTGATATATTAAAATATCTGCAAAGCCCAGATATGTGGTATAAGTTGTCCCTGCTTTGAGTTTGAGGGCAGAGGGGCAGAAAGGCTGGACTAGAGACCTCTAGAAGTCCCTTCTGATCTAAATCACTTTTTCAATTTATGATTCTATTCTACAAGCTCATGACTTGTTGCTCCTGGGTTTCAGATTTGGGGAAGTGAGTGGGAAGGTGAAACTTATTCTAGTCATGTGTTAGTTTGAGCACATGTGGTAATTTCTTCCAATGATACATTATCTTATGCTTCTTGTCCATGCAATTTTGTCTAGTAAGTGCTATGAGAACTGTCACTGAGTGAGTGCAAGTCATATCACATTAGCTTCCTTATGTGTAAGCATCTCATACTAAGCTATTTTTAGAAGATTTTTTAATCCTATTGACTGGGAATCAGCAAGAGCCAATTTGAATTTAGCTCTGTTGCCACTGACAAGAACAAGAAAGAAAGAACTATATTCAGCTCTTACCGAGTTTTTCAGTGAGTTGTAATATTCTGAGGAATACATTCACTGACTGCAAAAGAGTCACATACTAATGAGGTCTCAAGGTAGATCTACCAAAAGAGGCACACAGTAGTAGAATACTGTGCTTCATTATTTCTTATACATATCTGTGGTGCATTATGAAGATTCAAAGAGATGTGCTGATTTTTGAAAGAAGTAGCATAAGAGTGTTTGCCTTCCCCTTTGAGTAGCCCTTTGTTTACATAATACTAGATGTGCAGAACAGTTCAAAGGTCAAAAGTGAGTAGGAAAAATCTTCTGAAAAGCTTCCATGCCTGTCAAAAAAAAAAAAAAAGTATTTAATAAAATCCTGAAATTTGAAAGTCTTATCTGCTCAATGAATTTTCAACAGACTTGCTTAAAGCAGTGAAATTACACATCATAAAATGCTTTTTTTAACAAGAGCTGTAAAGGTTCTGTCAAAGTTTTACAATGGCATAATTAATACCATCTGGTGTTTCAGAAAAGACTAATCTGATTTAGGATGAACTACAAAAATCACAGGTCAGTGTCAAGGAAATCTATTTCTATGGTACCCAAAACATAAATATAAGATACTTAACTTTTCAGCTCACTGTGTGAAGTGTTATGCATGTAATTACATGTTTGCTTGTTTAAAAAGTTCTTTGAACATTAGAATATCAGAAACTGTGCTGGAAATAACACTTTTAATTTCTTTTTAGATATAGTCATGTGCTTTTTCTTTTTGATTCTTTTCCATGTATTCAAATCTAGTTTAACTCAAGAAATATTTTTGTCCATTAGGTTTCCCTCTGTATAAGTTTAGAAATATGCATTGTTATGCAGTACGAAGCTCCTTTTCTTAAGGAGATACATGTTTACATTAACTCCGCTGGCTGGACTCTGCAGTGTTTGTGCAAACACTCTCTGGTTTCTCTGCAACCATGATTCACTGATTCCAGCTCCAGATGTAATAACTTTTGCTACTCTGTTGCCTAAATTCATAATTAGACTCCAAAACTCATGTAGATTATTACCATGAGTCTACGAATAACTACTCAGATGAAACAGAAGGGAAGAATCTCATGTGAATTGGGAAATGGCCCTGTCCGGTGTTCTGGTAATCTCCTGGCAATAGCCAGCTCTACCTTCGCCCTCCACTGACACTAGTGACTTTCAGCTGATCAGCACCTGGATTAGAGCAATTTGAATAAAGTTGGGACATAGGGACAAAATTTGGTTCTTTAATCGTATTACTAACTACTTGCCCTGCAACACCAAAGTCAGAGCTTGAGAAGGAGGGAATGAAGTGAAAGTTTAGGCCCACTTCCAGATAAAGCGTATATCATCTGCCTCCATTCAGAGTTTGCTAAAACTATCAGATCAGAAAGATCATATTTTGAAACTCTTCGTACAGGTCTAAATGACTGTATACTTCGCAAAAAAAGTAGCCCTCAGAATCGCAGCAACTTTTAGAGAAGTCCCAGGTGCTTTGTACTTTAATATTGTCCTATTCTACTTAGTTGTGCCTTACCCATCACTAGACAGTTACCAGCCATCTGCTTTCGATAATGCCAACCTAGATTTCCAGTCAGGCATCCCACCAGAAATCTGGATTGTTCATCTTACAAAGTGCAGGGAGAATGGGTCCTTTTCAGAGATACCTACAGGGCCCAGGGGATGAGACTAGTGTGATACAGGCTTGATTCAGACAAATCTGACAAGTCTAACTCCCTAGGCATGTCAAAGAGCTGGAAAGCAGACAGCAGTGAAGAGACCCAGGACTGTAATGGGGAACAGCAAAAAGACAAGTGCCAGGTGTTTTCTAGACATGGTGCTCATTTTTGCTGTTCTTGTAATCAAATTTGTCTCTGATGGTTTTGGAAGAAAATATTGAATGCTGACATGCCATGGAAAAGATTATGAAGGTGGGAGGGAAAAGGTTGCCAAAAGTAAGGTGTTAAATGTGTGCATATGTTCACGAAATTTGCCATGGAAAACATAATAATACAACTGAAGGAAACTGCTTTCCAGCTACCTGATATCAAAATATGTTAAGGTTTGATACTACACTCACCAGTGTTATCTTGTAAAAACCACTGGAATGTGGGGTCATACAGGGCAGAAACAGTCCCTTTTATGACAGGACAGAAACTGAGAGTAACAAAGAAAAATGAAAAAGATGGTAGTTCTCTTTTACCTACATTTGGTGTTTGCTTTTATTTTCCCTTTTTGTTTTGCTTTCGTGTTTTATTTTTTAACTCCATATTTACTCATTTCTTATTTGCTTTAAATATATTAATATATCTTAGAGCATCAGGTTAATCTCTGATCTTTTATGCAGACTTACCTTTTGGGGTTAGATGGGAACAAGATTTAATTAATATTAAGTGTGTATTGTAAGGGTACCGATGAGCTGTGATTAATTTCTACTCATGAAATTGTTATATTCTTTCTAATAACCATGGGAAATATGATTACTGTATTTGCTGAAACATTTGTAACATGTTTGAGGAATAAAAAATATCTCAGATTTCAGCTGAAAAGCCTGTTCCTTGGTACAAAAAATATAGCTATGCTTGAGTGACCTAGCTAATGATAAATTCATGGGAAAATTCTCCATCTCCCCAAACATAACTGCTAAACAAATATGTGCCTACAGGCTTTTCTTCACACCTCCCTTGAAAATGGAACAAATGGTTATATAGCTGAATAGAACTGCTTCATTGCTCTTCTGTTCTTATCCAAGATATTGCCTCTATCCTTGAGCAGACATTGAAAATCTTTGAAAATCCTCAGGGACAAAAAGCAGTATTTAAAAGGGTTAACATCTTTACGTTTTGTTGCACTTTTCTTGTATGTATATTATAAAGTAGGTTGCCATATATTAAAAACAAAACAAAACAAAACAAGCGCCATGTTTTGATTATGGACATGTACAAGAAATTTTTATATTTGTTCTGTTTTGTTGTCAAGCATTTACAAATAGGATTTTGAGCAACACGTTCGCTTGAAAGGCTAGGGTGCGTAAGCAACATTTGAGTAGCTGCTTCCATTGAACTACACTTCCATTAATCATCTCCACTAATTCAATAAAAACACTGTCAATATGATAAAACACTTTTTTCTATTGAATGAATGAGGGTGGCTGGTTACTAATAGGATATGACTGTATTAGGGACATGTTTAAAGTAACGTGATAGATTAAAAAGGAAACATTTAATACAGATATCATGTAATTTTTAAGTCTTTCCAAACCCTGTGACAAAGGAATTGAAATATGTATCAGAAGGTGCAACACTGTGTAAGCCTGCTGAAACTTGTCACTTTATTACTTACTGCGATAGTTTCTTTAAGGGTGTCCATACTTTGTAGTAGTCAAGGGACCTGTCGTCCACTCTCAGTCAGCTGGGTAAACTCAGATGAATGACTGGCCTTTCCTTGATTTTCTGTTCTGTTCTTTATTGAACATGAAGAATTACACTGTCACCCTTTGTTCAGTGCTTTAAGATTTCCTGATAGAAATACTGAATATGAGCCGTTCATTATTCATAATCAATAAGGTTTTATCTTCCTGTGAGTAAAGATACTCTAACCCCACCCTAAATAATGAAATTCTGATTGCTACTGTAGCCTTAGGCAACTCACTTATGGCCTTTCAGAAGCTGCACTTACATTTTGCATTGGTTTCAGGAACGGATGTGATACTTGAGTAGTAGCATCTCTGCAATTCAGGCTGTTCACCTTAAACTGAGCCTTAAGTTCAGTTTCTTCAACTGTAAAGTAGTTGCAATGATACTTATATCTGTTCAGGCTGACTTAAGAGTTAATGACTCAATGGTTAGAAATCAATTTCAGTATGTAAAGTGCTTAAAAATTTTAAAATTCCTCTTAATAATTTTTGAAATAGAGAAGCGTTATGGTCTTTCTTATCAATGCAATCTTTTTTTGTTCCTTAACATATAGATGCATATTAAAACTTTATTCTCACTCTGAAGCATTTCTACGCCACTCATAGGCTATATCATATGCATAAATTCTCTCAGGCATTATTCCTGTTGATAAAGTCACCAGAGAACAATACACTTGAAAATTACCTTTAAATATTTGTTGTGTTGTACTAACACTCGATGATTTGTGGTTTTATTAAGTGAATGTCAAGGGAAGAGCAATATTAAAGCAATATGTTTATCTTTGAATTATTAATCTTCTGTGAAAATAACAGTGCTAAAGAATGCATGTGTGTGCATTAGCAGCAAGGTATAAGCTTAATTCCATGTGCTTTTCAAGTAGTTCATTACAGTCTTAGCAAAATGCTTCCCTTCACAACACTGAAATAGGACGATGTGCAAGATTTTTGTGAACTACTAATAATCATCTGTCTTTCAACACCCTTATCAAGGTTCTAAAACTACTACTTCTCTTTGGGTGCTTGTCCACAACTCTATTACCTTTATCTTAGTAGAATTTGCCAATTAAAGCTGGACAGCAGCAAAATGTGTTCAAGGAAGGAATACCCACTGCAATCTTTCTTTCTAAAAATTAAATAACCAGGAGACATCAGTCAAAAATAAGAAAAAGAGAATAGTGCTTAAAAGCATACGTTCCTCTGTTTAGTGCCACTTTGAGAGCTTTAAAAAGACTTGATAACACTTAAAGGCAGAATGATCATGAGAGTGTTTTACAACACAACTGATATTTAATTAGCCTCAAATCTGTGCTAGGAAGGCATATTTGTATACCCAGAGTACCACTCTATCCAAGACTACATGTATCAGTGTTTATATCACCATTATATCTCTCAGTGGTATATATTATGGAGTGCTGTGTTTGGGGCAGGGGGGAAAGCAATCAACTGGAAAGGACTCTGGTGAGAACACAGAGCAAAAATATAATTCAAGGACAGCTGCTAAGAATGTTAAGATGACACTTCATCATCGCTGCTGTTTGAAATAAGGTTGTTAAGATTTTAACATTCATATTGTATGCACGTGTCAACATACGTGTATCACTATACTCAAAGTGTTGATATCTTATGTATATCTACAATGGGAGTGTGTATTATCTGTTTGCCTCACAAATCCACGCAGGAACGTTTTGAGAGGAACAAAGGACCAGTTGTAATCAATCAAACTTCCACTTCCAAATATGAAGGATTTTTAGTTTAAAAAAAAACAAAACAAAGAAACAAACCCCAAACAAACAAAAAACAACAGCAAACAAATAAAACCACCAACCAACCAAAAAGCTCCAAACCAAAACAACAAAAGAAAAACAAAACCCAAACCAAACTAACCAACCAACCAAAACCACATAAACCCCTGCTCCTTCCCCCCCCCCCAAAAAAAAAAAAAAAAAAAAACCACAAAAAAATTTTATTAACCTCTTCTTTGCATGCCATTTTTTTTAAGATTAAGAATCAGGACCTTGAGCTATCTTAGTTGCTTGGTACTGGTACTGGGAAGAATACTATAGTGACTTACAACCCTGAGTTTTATCATTGAGACTGGAATTTAAAGCAGCTGCATATTAGTCAGTTCATAGGAGGATTTGGGCATCCCCTCACTCCTGAGGACAGATTACACTGATGTAATGTCCATGCAAAGAGCTGTTTTTTACTGTGTGAATCTGGTTCAATAAAGTGGGGCTAATCCCTACTAGGATCCCTACATTTTTCTGTGGCCCTTCTGGTCAGCATATGCAATATCGCAATGCATGAGGGGGTCTAGCAAGAAGAAAGAAGAAATATTTGAGGTTTTGAATTTCATTCTGACATGGCATTAGGGCAATTAAAAAATAAAGACTTCATTTCTATGAAGATGTGCAACATGGCTGTGGACAATAGTTGAATATTAGTCCAGACTTAAACATGAGTGGATTCCCTGCATAGATATTTCTATCCTCCAACAAAGTGAATGAATTGGGCATTTTTGCACCACTGACTCCATCAGGTGTTGTCATATTGCTGAGTGTGTGGCAAGACAGGACATCAGAAAAAAAAAGGCAGGGTTCCATCCAGCGAGACCTGGACAGGCTGGAGAGTTGGGCAGGGAATAATTTAGTGAAATATAACAAGTGAAAGTGTAGGCTCCTGCATCTGGGCAGGAACAACCCCAGGTTCCAGTATAGGTTGGGGAATGACCTGTTAGAAAGCAGTGTAGGGGAAAGGGACCTGGGGGTCCTGGTGGACAGCAGGATGACCATGAGCCAGCACTGTGCTCTTGTGGCCAAGAAGGCCAATGGCATCCTGGGGTGTATTAGAAGGGGGGTGGTTAGTAGATCGAGAGAGGTCCTCCTTCCCCTCTACTCTGCCCTGGTGAGACCACATCTGGAATATTGTGTCCAGTTCTGGGCCCCTCAGTTCAAGAAGGACAGGGAACTGCTGGAGAGAGTCCAGCGTAGGGCAACTAAGATGATTAAGGGAGTGGAGCATCTCCCTTATGAGGAAAGGCTGAGGGAGCTGGGTCTCTTTAGTTTGGAGAAGAGGAGACTGAGGGGTGACCTTATTAGTGTTTATAAATATATAAAGGGGGAGTGTCACGAGGATGGAGCCAGGCTCTTCTCGGTGGCAAACAACGATAGGACAAGGGGTAATGGGTTCAAGCTGGAACACAAGAGGTTCCACTTAAAATTGAGAAGAAACTTCTTCTCAGTGAGGGTGACAGAACACTGGAACAGGCTGCCCAGGGAGGTTGTGGAGTCTCCTTCTCTGGAGACATTCAAAACTCACCTGGATGCCTTCCTGTGTAACCTCATCTAGGTGTTCCTGCTCTGGCAGGGGGATTGGACTAGATGATCTTTTGAGGTCACTTCCAATCCCTAACATTCTGTGATTCTGTGATTCTGTGTTTCTTTTTTTCTCGTGTCAAAATTATAAATTTTCTTTAGATTTTATAAACTGCTGGGATTCTAGAAACTTGTTGTAAAATAAAGAAAATTAATCAAATAATCAAAATAATATGTGGAAAGCTTTTTTTCTAGTCCTCTGTTCCTCCAGCCCAAAATGCTAAACAAAGATTTTTTCTCTTTTAAACATTAGATTTAATTGTGGAGGGAGAGAAAGGAGGGGAACAGACTTATTTCTGTATAAAATTATTCCTCCAGCTTATGCTCTACCTACTTTCAGCTGAGTAACAGACTTGGCTTTCCATTTTAAATAACCTAGGAATATTTACTGCCTCAAGCAAGGAGTTAATATATGATCTTAATTATAAAATGCTCTCAGATAAAACCTGTCAAGCTTTCAATAAATGGATGCAACTCCCAATGTCACTGATTAGCAAAGTAAATATAATTAAAATTACTATAGTCCCTAAATTTAATTATCTAGTCATGAACATTCCTTTACATCTCCAACATTATTTTTTAAAGAACTGAGCACATATATTAAGGGTTTCTCTGGCTACATAAAATACCAGAATAGGCATAAAAGCATTGACTTTCCTTCTGAAAATGTAAACTAGTTTCATCAGACTTTGTCTATACTGAATTCAGGATTCAATAAATGTATATATATAGAAAAACTCAACAAGGTTCCACCTAGAGCTGGAATGAAGGAAACAGTGGAGACTAATGTGAAATGCTGCTGGAGAAGTTATTCACCTGTTTCATTTGTCCCCAAAATTTCCCAACAGATTCTTGGCCTTTGTTTATAACACCAATAGAGATCGAAGAAAAAGCTTCGTGCAATTGCTATGTCTACAAAAGGAAGGTTCTAATTATGAACCAATACAATATGATTAAGCAGGTAGGGTTTGGGGCACTTTGCAGAAGGGAGATGCCTGATTCTTTTCAAAGAGCTGATAAAAAACCCCAAACTGTCATGTTTCATAAATGGCCTTTGCAGAAGAAATATCTCATTCAGCACTTTCCATTGACCAGAGCTGTGTCTTGGGATCAGAATCTGACTTTCTCTTCTAATGTCTCTGTAACTTAATTACTTGGGGCTCTTGGTTTGGCAAGACTATTTGCATGGTCTCAGTTACTGTCCCTGGCCCCCAGACCCCCCCAGAATGACTCATTTCTGTGGATGCATCTATATAGTCATACACACTGATCTTTAGACATAGACATTTAATAATTTGTGTGTGATAAAAACAGGAAAGTACAGAGATCTTGAAATTCATATGCTATGCAAGTATCAAATAATATTAGCCATATTTTTAGATAGACAGAATATAAAAACAACAACAGTATCTTTTTGCAAATTGAGTTAAAAGAAGACAAGCTATAAGCACTGGTCTACCTGGCACAGCTCTTGCTTGTGTATGAGTCTGCCTGCCTCACCAGTTTTCCTGCTCCCTGAACAGGAAGATAAAAATATTGAGCTTTTCCTGGGCATCTCTTCCAAGGAGAGGTATATTTTCTGAGGAAAAAGTTCCTACCAGACTTCTCTTTAGCATACTTGACACCTCTTCTGAAACTAACCCTGTGGGTGGCACCTGCTTGAGGTTTTTTTGAGGCAAGGCTGCAAGAGGTTTATGTTGTTCTGTTCCTCAGTTTTCTGTGTGATAGTTCGCTTAATAGTCCTCTTTGCACCATACCTTATTGCAGCAGCAAATTGCACACAGCATCCTTTCCATCTGTGAGTATGTCACTCTTACTATGCAGATATCTGATTTTTTTTCAGAATACTTCTGTGAAAATAAATTTCAGGTGGCAGCAGGAATTTTGCCATGGTAGAACTATTCAGCATGTAAGCACTGTTAGGATGTCTGATGTAGCAGTATGAAGACACTTCCTTCATATCCAAGAGATACTGGTTCAAATCTTTTTTTACAGTATGCATAGCAGGTTACCTTTGACCAGATACCTAAGCATGATAAGGATCAGATGAGAATTTCCATGTTCATCACCTAAATCCAATTTAGTTATCAGCCAGTGAATAAAATTGCCTCAATGCCTGACGGCATTTTCCAGGCTGCCTGGAATCCTCTATATTTGCAGATGTTGAAGAGCTATGACCCCTAAGCCTTGGTGGGGCCAAAACATAGGCATTCCTCTGTATCTTCCAAGCAAGAGATGAACTAGTGCCCATTCTTAAGCTGCTCCTAATTGAGTTGGCACCACAGATTGAAACAGGCAAGATACTAGAGCCCTGTGATGAATCTCACACTCTTCTGCAGCTTTCAAGATTATGTGGATTTCACCAATTTCCAGTACGTAAGAGACACGTGCAGTGAACAGCTAATACCATCGTATATGAATGCTTTAATGGGGGATCCTAGTGCCTAGCACCTTATTGTGCTTTAGCTCCTAATCAACAATATGGTGAAGCAGAATTTTGTTAACTGTAATGAGGATACATTATATGAATCTTTGAGGTGTGCAGATGTTCAGACAGTGCTAATATAATCCATCTATAAAACGTAAGTTGTTGTCTTGAATATTTCTGTGTCTGATGGATGAGTCCATGATCACTTTGTTTTCAGATACATTTTTGCATTTGGCATTCTGGGTATTATGTCACTGAACATTGAGGCACTTGTGAAAACACGTCCATTTCAGCTATGTTACTTGCATTTTCCTGTTTTCATATCATTCCATTAAGTACTTCTATGTAAAAAACACACTTCCAGGAATTTCATTAAGGTATTGGGAAGCCCAGTGTACTGGAGCTGAACTTTATTCCCAGAACTATCAGCAATCTGTCAGTGGCAGGGTTTCCTGGAATGGTATCAACCCCCTGCCTACAATGGCCAAGGGAATAGTGTTAGTCCCTCTCCAGCAGATTATATTTAAATGTAATTCACTGGGAAAGTGACAACAATTGTTTAGAAACCCCACAGGCATAGGTACATTACTAAAACCTTAGACAGCTAGACAGATCCTGAAGGTTGTAAGAGCCGAATACTAAGGCTTTGTGGTACATCTACAAATGTACGCAGTGGTGGAATTTGAGTACAGTGAAGTGTGAAGCAAGAACGGAGATAAGGCTGCATCTCTTCTTGCTGCTAGCTGAGAAAAATTTGGAATATATGTTTTTTTTTTTTTAATTTGTTAGACATGAATTGATGGTAAATAGATCAAGTAAGAAACTCAAACTTCTGGTTTTGTATCCTTTTCTGTTGCAAATTGTAATGAACAGCTCAAACTTAAGTCTTTTTTATGGAATGAAATTTACAATTAAAAAGACCTGTTCAGAAACATGAAAGATTTTATTCTGAAGAACTGAAAAACATTCACATTTTAAAAAAAAAAAAGAAATAATGTGAAAAAAGTATTTTCACATTAGTGAAATAAAGTGTTTTTACACTAGTGATATGAATGAGAAAGTCAAAAGGCTTCACTTTGACACTGATTTTGTGATCAATATGACACATTCCTGCAAAAAAACCCCACTTCCTGTAAATACTAATTAATTCCCTAAACTGATTCAAACTTGAGAATGCTAGGAAAGCTTTTTCACAAAAGCAATAAGCAAAAATATGCAAGGAGACAACAGCGGAAGACAAAAAAAATTGATCCAATTTCCAGTAGCTTTAAAGAGGTTACTTTTTCAATCTTATTCTCAGACTTTTGACATATTTGCTCTATTTGGCAATAAGCTATTCATATCAGAGGAGGGATTTTAATCCCAGTGATATTCTTGACAATTATCAATAGATCCAAATCTACATATTGAAGAGCTGAAGGTCTCTCCACACCATCTGCTCATAGACAAAGTCGAGATATTCAATGCTTTCTTCATCTCAGTCTTCAACACCAAGGATGGGTTCAGAGGCCTCTGGAGTCCTGGGCTAGAGAACCATGTCTGCAAGAACGACAAACTCCCACTAAACCCATAACTTGTGTGCGATTTGTTACTCCAGCTAGATCCCTACAGGTCGATGGGGCCCGATGGGATGCATCCAAGGGTTTTAATAGAGCTGGCTGATGTCATAGTGACACCTCTCTTACCCACCTGGCTGACCAAGGGAAGCCTGTTGATGTGATCTTTTTGGATTTTGATAAAGCCTTCGTTACTGTCTCTTGTAATATCCTCCTGGACAAGGTGTCCAGCATACAGCTGTACAGCATACAGCTGTACAGCATACAGCACATGTACAGCAAGATGTATAGTATACAGCACAATGCAGTGTACGCCCGTTCCAACTCAGGACACTGATTCTATGATTCTGTGATACTCTACTCAGAACATTCTTTAATTAGCACATTGTGGTTATGATAGCAAAGACTAAAATAAAAGGAATAATTTTCATTTTTCTCCTTCGTGTTACAGCAAAAGATCATCATCTGGGAGATCTTTGTCTCTAAATATTTAAAAGTACACTGTGATTTATGCCAAGTAGAACAAAGTCTGAAGGATAAGAGGTCTGTCACCTCTATGATTGCCTTTATTTTGCGTAATGTGTTTAAAGATATGCATTCCAAAATAAGGATGATGTGCAGTGAGTCCACTAATTGTACTAGTTACATTTATTTTCATTCTTTTACAGCACAAATTCATTTTTGTATGTAGATTCTTTACACCTTCTTCAACTGCTCTGATGACTCTCACATGGAGGAGTATAATCATGCAGAATAAACACAATCTCTGCACCAAATTGTTTTCTTCATCTTTTTTCCTTACAATTTCTGAAAGAAATGACATTTTTACTGTTAAGGTATACCCTCAGATCCCAAGTTTTCTGTGTCTGTATCACTTAGACGAAAAAATTGTCATTGATGCTTTCCAAAAACCTCTTGGATTGCTTATGTCCTGCTATGCTGTCCCTTTGGCAGATATTGGATTAGTTGAAGTCCCCCATGAGGAGCAAGGCCTATGAACATGACACTGCTCTTATTTGTCTGTAGTGAGCCTCATCTACTTGTTCTTCCTGGTCAGGTGGCCTGTAGCAGACACCCACTACAATGCCACACTTACCCACATTCTCCTCAATCTTTATCTGTAAGCTCTCAGTTGGCTCATTTCCATCCCCAGTCAAAGGAACTGATTCTGCAAGTCTACATTTCTACATATTAGTATACAAAATGTTCCTTTCCAACTTTGAATAATGAAATGCGAAGTAGCTTAAATTCCTCCAGTCTTAAAGTTTAGTTCATGCTACTGCTACACTAATACTCTTGTGCCACATTTTTAAGCTCGTGCAATATTCAGCAGTCATTTACAGCTCGGCCTCTTGGGTTGTGCCACAAGTTTCTAAACTTGTATCTACCTCACATAACCAATTGTTTTCATTTTCAAAAAAAAGAGCATTGATGCAGAATGTTTAATATTATACTGTTTTTCTGCATGTGACAATGTTCTCAAGCATCTCTTGTGAGCAGTGCAGCATGCTTGACCACTTGGGTTTAGCATGTGTTACGAGCTGCAATTACGGCAGGAACTCACAGTGATTGATTTTCCCAAGGCTGCAATAATGTACTACATTTCTGACAACATCCAGTAGTATGTATTGCTTTTAGCTTGTCCTTTTCCCAAAGTGGAACTTTTCTAAAGAACACCTTTGAGTTTAATCAGACTCAGAGAATAAGTTCTGATTCAGCATGCTATTTACCTGACTACAGAAATTTAAGCATGTATTTGAGTACTGTGGTGAGGCAAAATGTGTTACATTAATTTCATTTCATTGGAGTCGTAGTACTGTAAAAGAGGAATAAAGCAGTAACAAACTAAACTCTAAATGACATACATGTCTCTGTAATAAGAATGAAAAAAATGTGTGGGGTTTTTATGATTGTAAGTAATTGGCAATATGATTTTAATATAATTACAAGTAATCTAACACTTTCCAAATTGTGCAATAATAGATTATAATCAGACTAATCAATCTGAAATATTCCATTTCCTCCATTTTTGCAATCAATCCAAATAATGTCAAACCTTAACTGAACATGGAAGAAACTTATTTTATTTGACCTTCAGTAGATTTGACAAAGGCATATCAATCATGGGGTACCAAATCATGAGGTATTCCAGGTGTCATCATAATTCTACAGGACTTTCTGAAAGTTTTAACAAAATATCTGCACTAGTATTGGTTAAATATTGTGATAATATAACTCATGATGGACTGTACCCTGCTGTTTCATCTCTTCCTCACATGATATACATGAGATGATGCCAGATATTAATCTGTCCATAAACACTTAAGAAAATCCCTATACTCAGATTCTACGATGTGAAATCTTGTGGTAATACAGGCCTATATTGTAGAGATTCTGGACTTTTTCTAGTACATTGACTAGTTTGATGGAAGGCAATTTGTATTTTTACTATTACTATTTCTCTTGCTACAGCTATTGCTGGCTTGACAAATAAATTAATAACCATGTTAATATGTTAATGCTAGTATATTTTAAACAAATAGTCTAATTTTATTAATTTAGTAATCATAACTTCTGTAATTCTTACATTTTCATAATACAGCAAATCTGTTTCAATGGTTCAAGCCATCTGCTTGTTGAAGCTGTTATTTTCAAGCTCTATTAATTTTTTCTGTTTACTGTTTGTGTTATAAAACATTTCTGATGAGAAGCTCATATTCATTCATTTATTTCTTTCTCACTATTAGCAGTTATCATATCTCTCTGATGTAATAACACTTAAAATATGCTGGGCTCCTTTAAAGCATAAAGTTAGTATAGAACATTAAAGTTAGCTCCAAATCATATATGATCTGAAGGGCATAAAATAAAAAAATAAGATAGAGATACAGAAAAGGGAGATGATGATAGGAAAGGGGTAAAATAATGCAGTGTATGAGATCAAAGTAACAGGAGATACCAGTAAACAAATACTTTCTTGGTTATCCGCTCTGGCTGTTTGACTAAGTTGTTTGTTTGGTTGGTTGGTTTTGTTTGTTGGTTTAGTTTGTTTTTTTGGTTGGTTGGTTGGTTTGTTTTTGTTGTGGTTTTTTTTTTTTTTTTAGTGTTAGAATATGCTATAATATCCATCATCCTGTTTATGCCCATATATAGCATCCACAGCAGGATAAGCATTTTACACTTATCCATAGCCCTCTTTTCCTGAAACTAACTAAAATATATTCTTTTATAAGGTAAGTAAAATAGATAAACAGCAGTTCTAAAAATCAAATTTGAATTAAGCAACCACTATGGGAATATTTGGGAATATAGAGGTTCCACTTAAATTTGAGAAGAAACTTCTTCTCAGTGAGGGTGACAGAACACTGAAACAGGCTGCCCAGGAAGGTCGTGGAGTCTCTTTCACTGGAGACATTCAAAACTCGCCTGGACGCCTTCCTGTGTAACCTCATCTAGGTGTTCCTGCTCCAGCAGAGAGATTGGACTAGATGATCTTTTGAGGTCCCTTCCAATCCCTAGCATACTGTGACTTGGAATCTGGGGAGATTTTGCAAAATCAGGGAAGAAAAGACTGAACTTTCCAGATCCTACAGAAAAAATGTTTTCTATTACTTCAGTGAGTTGCAATACTGAAGTGGGCAATTTTACTAGCTCTTCTTGGACTTTATGAAACAAAAGCCTATTTAAGTCCTGATTTTAGGTATGCTCTTGAGTCATCATATGCACTCTATGTGCAGAAGAAAGTGTGAGGATCACTACGGCCATGTGAGAAGATAGAAGAAGTGAAAAAAAGATAGAAGAGAGAAAACAAAAATTTAAAAAGGCAAAGTGAAGAAAGAAAGAGGAAATAAGAAACTTCAACTCTCTGCCCTGAAGAGTATGGAAATGGAAAGGTACAACGAACATGTTGTGATCAGATCAAGGGCTGAGACAGCAGCTGGAGTACTCAGCAGCTCCATTTTGTTTGAACTGGTGGGTATTGGGAAGATTAATATGAAGGATATTTTGATAAGTAAGACAGAAGATAAATGAAACTTTTGTTCTCAAGTCAAAGAGAAAAACTTCGATCTTAAAAGTACTGTGAAATGAAGAACAAAAAGACTAGTGGTTTAGATGTACACCATGTATAAGAGCTGAAAATATTTTCTGAGATTACAGGTCAGTCCTTTCAGAACCTTACAGTTCAATACTATTAGAAAAATAAGGCCTTAGGCTGTATCTGTGTTTAATATGCCAGAGACACTTCTCAGTTTTTCATAACAAACACTGAAAGCATCTGTAACACAGACATCTATATATGAATAAGCCAACTTAGTTGATATAGTCAACGGATTTTGGAGATGATACATCTTTTAATGAAGGTGGTGTTTAAAATAGATTTGATGAATCATAAAACACAAAATCTCCTATTTTCTTAACCAACTACAAAGAGAACAAAGAGCAGCCATTTGGAATGACTAAGGAATTTGTGGATTCAGAACATATTTTGAAATTCATCATGCATCTCAGCAAAATGCTGAAATGAATCTAAATATGAGATACTGACTTTAAAACTTTATTTTTAGTACATTTAGCTTATGAGAAAACTAAAATAATTTGATTATGAGTAATATATTTGATAATGTATACCAAAAACCCTTTGGCAGAGGGAAGGATGAAAAGACTTAAATCCACACGAAGAATGGAAAAGTAAAGAATTAAAAAGTTCTCTTCTTCCTGCCACGAAAGTATTGCCTTTTATTATTCCGGTAGTGTTTCAATAGCATTGCATGTCTTTAAGAAACAGCTTACTGTTTAATATGCCTAACGTGCTAAGCTTTTGGTTGTGTGCTACAGTTATCACTACAGTCTTTGATTTAGCATAGACATAAAAAGGAAAGAATGTATCAGAAGGGTATTTTTGGTAGCAGATTTTGAAAAAAATCACTGTCTTGCAATGGAGTCATATAACATAACTGAGTACTCCTCTGCTTCGCTGTGATCAAACCATGGCTCTCAGAAAAAGAAACATAACATTAGAAAAAACATAACTTGAAGAGAATGACACATTAAGTATATTTGCATCACTTAGATAATAAACACCCTTGAACAGAGGGATATGTTAAAGATATGATTCTAAAGCACTAAGCATGTAGTCTAAGATATGGTCTAAGGTATGTTTACACATTTTCTGTCCATTCACTTTACAAGAACCTACACAGTTAGATAGTGGTAAGTAGACAGTGAGTGGGTAAGAAGTAAGTAGTAAAAGTAGTCAAAGGAATCTGTACTAAAATAGTAATATTAAGTGGCTAGAATTATTAGCATAATAAATAATCCAAAATGACTTCCATTATCATTTGATACCAGCTTCTGATTGTTGCATCTCTGTGATTTAGACTGTGTATCTGCATTTCTAGAATATCTCGTTCTTATGCTTTCTCAAGCTGGTTAGAGTTAGAAGTGCAGGATATCCAAAATATTCAGCAATTACAAGTGGATTTCATCCAGATTACTCTCTGTAGGAAGACACACACCATCTGCTGAAATTATAGGTTTATTTGTACCCTGTGGGAGGTTTGATTAAGAATTGTCACAGGCTAATATTGGTAAGAGAATCAGACTGAAATCTTCTGTAAATGAAAAGTTTGTGTCTCCTTTTTCAAACGCACACAACAGTTTTACCCTATACCTATTTGCTGAACAGATACAAAGTAAATCAAAGGAAATACCATGTTAGCTTGCTAACACATCTCTTTGTGAATATTGAGAGGACATATTGTCTGAAATTCACTTGAATGACTAATAAGGACCTATATCTTGCTGCGTGTCCCTCATAATCAAAGGAAGGCTAAAGCATGCAATTTACTGGGCCAGTAAAACCTGACTGCCTGGATCAAGTTGGGTCATTTTGTGACATTCACTAGCTCAAAAGAATGGGGAATAACCTGATACCTTCTTAGCAAAAGATCTATTTGTTAGAGCATTTTTTTTTCTTCCGTTCCAGAAAACCAGGCTCATTGCAGTCTTCAAAGAGTTCTTTATCCAAATGTTATTTTATTCACAGAAGTGAGGCTGCCTTGAGTGAAAAAGATGAGAGACATAGAAAATTTATGTCAAATGCCCTGATATTTGCCTTGCCACTTTCAATGCATACAATGAATGTTCAAGACACTATTGAGACCCACAGCTGGAGCCTATCCTGTAGCCCATCTCCCTTTTAAAATGGAGATTCTGAAAATTTTCTCTACATCTCAAATCTCCAACAAATGAGGTACTCTACAGCTCAGAGATACATAAGGAAAAAACTCACGGAAAAGGTATTGTATGGTAACTCATGGGTATGCATAAAATATGTCTGCATTCTCTGCCCTACAGAATTACTGAGCATCAGCCTTCCAGTGCCAGCAGTGCAAACAAGGAACTGACCTATTAAAGTCATCAGAGTCAAACATGAGAAGAGCTGATGTGACTGGAGAATCACGTCCTTTATCAATTTATACCTCCTTCACAAAAGAAACAGTATTTTCAGTTTTTAATCTAAATTCATTAACGCCCCTGGATTTTGGAAGTTGTAGACAGAGTCAACTAGAGTTTATTAACAATTAGTGATCTTTCAATGGGACACACCTCTTGTATTGTATACATGAAAAAGCTATTGTTGTGAGCCTTGATTATGTTCTATTCCCCTCCTATCAACTTAATGTTTTTATTGGCATCACTTGTAAAGGCATTATTGTTCTGAAAATATCATGTCCTTTTCCATCCTGTGTGCTATTTTCCTGTTTATGAAGATGACTTTTTTTTCTGGCAAATATTTCCTATCACATTGTTAGAGTTCTGTAAAGGCCCAATTCTGTCCCTGCTGTTGAGCACTTTCACTTGTAGCTGAGATTAACAAGAGCTCTCAACAACTCCAGCAAAAGCTCTGTGAATTGCAGGATTGATTATTTTGTTGTTTCTTTTCATCTTCCTCCTGCCATTTTGTTGCTACTATAGAGCAGAGAAGGGTCATCTCCTCCTCCAGCTCCTTTTCACTGCTCCATCATTTGCAAAGGATACGGAGTTCTGCAAAAGACAGAAAAATATCTGTATAATGCAGGAGTAATGCTGTCCTATTGCATATGAGCCATCGCTTCCCTGCCTATGGGTTCTAGTGCAAGAGGATATTGACCACTGTATGCTGCCATTTTGCAGTGTCCTGTACATGAGTGTAGACAGTTAAAAGTACACGGAAAATGGTACCAGTCTGATTTGTGATGAGAGCTGGGAGGGATCATACATTTTTGAAAGAACCTGTAACAAAACCTGGTTCTCGGCCTTCTGTGATTACAGTCATGTGCTTGTATACCTACTCCTTTCTGACAGATGAAATTTTGGAAAATCCACATTTCAGCAAAGAGTTTTGATTCTAAATATGAGTTTGATGATTTTTTTTTTTTCAAATAAATATGCTCATAAACCAAGACTTTGAAGGGGAAAAATCCCTCCACCCCAAAAAAAACCCCAAACATTCTAAAATGTGATTAAGGACTAATAACTTGTGTCACCACGTGTAAGATTTGATTTCATGTCTTTCATATTTTGTATTCAATATGTCTCATCTTTTATTTAGGAAATCATGCTCATACCTGAGGTTTTCTTCCTTTCTCCATAGGAAAATTTGTCTTTGGTTTATAAAGAATGTGTGCTCCATTAAGGCAATAAAAATTTGAATTATTTTGTTGTGTACTTGAAAGAGTGAATATTTTATGTTTTTACTGAATTTCCAAAATGTTCTCAGAAACTTTATAGAATCATAGAATCATTTAGATTGCAAAAGATGTTTAAGATGATTAAGCCAAATGGTAAACCTAGCACTGCCAAGTCCACCACTAAACCATGTCCCTGAGCACCACATCTACACATCTTTTAGATGCCTCCAGGGATGATGACTCTATCATTTTCCTGGGCAGCCTGTTCCAATGCTTGACAACCCATTCCATGAACAAATGTTTCCTAAAATCTGATGTAACCATCCATAACAAATGCCTGGTGTTGTACACTGTTATGAAAACTTTCCATATAAAAGGGAAGAATATGAGTCCTTGTTCTGGAAGGTAGATTTGAAGAACTGTGGCTTCCCAGTCCTGGGAAATACATATGTCAGTTTGAAACTGGATCAGCTGCATATTAACCAGAACTTTTTCAACTAGGGCATGCCAGGCTTATGCTTTATATCCACAAACTTCACCATATCATTGTATTCATTGTGCTGTTAAACTAATGGATCAATTTTTAAGTAGAAAGGTGTCAGTGCTAATGCCTCACTATGTGTTTGAAATGCTTATTAATATCTTATAAAGGTAAAAAAGAATCCAAGGTTATTTGGTACTTCTACAATCTCTTTACTACATGTTCAGATGCTTGTGTTTGCTTTTATTGGAGAAGTACTTCGTTATGTGCAGTAGCTCAAGTTAAATGAGTGTATTGTTAGTGTCAACTGTTTTTCTTTGCTGTCTTAACTACTTACATGTAGCTAGGCAGCAAAGACACAGAAAATCTGTTTTAAAATCTACAGTGATTGCACAGTTAGATATTTGCAGAGTGTTCTGCTGCTCTGCATATTTATCTTTGACCTTTAGCAGTTACAAAGTACATAATTCTCCATCTTACTTAAAATGAAACACCCAAGAGATGGGAAGAGGGCTCCAATAAGTATAAGTTACATCCATGACCTAGCTAGAGAGCCAGTGAGGGACATAATGGCCTTTCTTTGTGGAAACGTCCTCATTTCTGATTTGTTTCAGTTAATATCCATTTGAAAATTGTAAAGGTGAAGTCTTGCTGCTTATGGTCAAAGCACAGTACAAGGCCATAAATATACTGGTGATTTAAACCTTTCAAAAAGTCCCCCTCAGCTTTTCATTACATTCTTTCAAAGAATGTGGCTATTCATAATTGTTTTCAAATTTCTGTAGGATTGTTCAAGTGCAGAATGATAATTATAATTCTGTTAAATAGACACAGTAGTGAAAGAACTCTCAGGCTACTGAAATGAAGCTCACCTTTTGACTTTTGTGGTCTCTTTTCATACAGTTCCTCTGCCTCACACACAGAGAAGTGTTTGGCAGTGTATATTTAAGAGTCTTCATGTGTGAGTTTTCTTAGAGCACAGGAAATTCTTGACATATCAAAAAAGAACGTGACATTTGTTTGGTCTGGTTTGGTTTGGTTTTTTTTATCACCACCTTAAAAATCAACTGGCAATCAATGCAGGTCATAAATCATAGTGTAATATACTATTTTGAAGAAATATGTCTCGATAGTCAAGCAATGACATTCCTTCCTTGCTCCAGTTTTCTGCAGTGTTAAGATATATGCAGTGGGCACATGGAGAGTGAACTTCTGTAATGAAGTCAAATGCACAGGTGAAGTGAAATGTATATACAAAAAAAGGGCAAACAGAGGATAAAGAACATTTTACAGTCATTGCTTTTCAGTATGTGAAAATAGCTATAGAAATAATAAGACAAGTTGCAAGTACATTACACAAAATAAACAGTAAGATGATGCCCCTAACACGACACAGTGGTTTGGTTTGGTTTGGTTTGGTCTGGTTTGGTTTGGTTTGGTTTGGTTTAGTTTGGTTTGGTTTGGTTTTGAATGGTAAAGCAATTACATGTGTCCTTACCTTTAACTGTATGCTTGTCACCACACTAGCATGATACAATTATAAAATAGTGAGAAGCTCTTTGGTTTTTGTTTGTTTGCTTGTTTGGTTTGTTTTTTTGTTTGTTTGTTTTTGTTTGTTTGTTTTGTTTTCTTTAGTAAGTAAATAGATGCTGGGAAGCCTGGAGGTACCTTGTCTGTTTTTACAACAACTGCATTTCTATAGGCACAGCGTAAAGGAAGGTCTGTGTGCTAACCATTGGAAAAACAAAACAAAACAAAAACAAGAACAAAACTGCAAACTGATGCCTCACCACAAACATCACAGAATCATACAACGTTTGAGGTTGGGCGGGGCCTCTGAAGATCATCTGGTCCAATGCCCTGCTCAAGCAGGGCCACCTAGAGCAGGTTGTCCAGGATCACTGCCAAACGGCTTTTGAATATCTCCAAGCATGGGATCTCCACAACTTCCCTGGACAACCTGTGCCAGTGCTCGGTCACCCTCACAGTGAAATAGTGTTTCCTGATGTTCAGAGTGAACCTCCTGTGCTTCAGTTTGTGTCCATGCCATCTTTCCTATGAGGAAAGGCTGAGAGAGCTGGGGCTGTTCAGCCTGCAGAAGAGAAGGCTGAGATGGGATCTTATTTATGTTTATAAATNTCTAGGTGAACCTGCTTTAACAGGTGGGTTGGACTAGAAGATCTACAGAGGTCCCTCCTGACCCCAACCATTCTGTGATTCTGTGGTTCCACTGCTGAATATCACCTGTTTTGCATGCCAAACATGATTTAAATGGTTTGACTTCTCTTTGTAAAACAATGATAGTATTCCTGACTTGATCATTTCCTTTGTTTTCCTCAGCAGTTTCGAACCAACCCTCTCAAACCGAAACATGGTGGGGATACCGGAACAGGCTTTTATACCAAAACTTCACATGATGAAAGGGGTGAATTTCTGCTGCTTCTGTTCAATTGTATCAAATGCCTGGTTGTTGCTTTAGATTGTAAACATTTGAGGACATAAACATCTTCACATATGATTTTGAAATCTTACAATAATATTACATCTGAATTGGGACTTCTGAGAATTGAAATAATAATAGTAATAATAGTGCTATGCAATTATTTTGAAGAGACACAAGAGGAAATGATGTCTGAATTTTGTGTTCTGACTGTAATGGATTAAAACTTCAAAACATGAAAGAGAAGTGACTGGAGTTCTGTAAAAGATTTTACAACATCCTGGGGAATTAAGTATTTTCCATTTTTAAAGAACAGATTGTGGATCCCTGCTTTCCGCAGATTAAAAAAAAAAAAAAAAAGAAAAACTATAGGTACTCTTATTTTGCAAGTTTTATATCCCAACAAGCTCATTGCTTTTCATGTTCTTTTAGTTGAGATAATCTGTGGTAAGTTAGCCAAATTGACTATAGAATATATGATGTTTTGTTATCACACAAGATAAACGAGAAACATTTAAAATTATTTCAGTGTGCTTGTCACAAGAAGATTTTTAGAACATGGAAAATGTATGAAAAATAAAGAGTAAAATACAATGCAGTAAATGTAATGTTCCTTATGTGTTATTTTTAAAAGTATAAGGAAAAGTAACAGTATATCAGTGTGATGCACCATTTATTTTGCATTTGAATTTTTAAAATCTGTTTGAATATTCTTTTTAGAGGGTCCTGTGTGTGGTGATAAAAATTGAATAGATATTAAGTTGTTTAACCAAAAGAAAACTCAAAATGACGTTAGAATTCAGTCTTTGTTGTTATTAATGTTAATGGGCAATCGTGTTGCACTGAATCACTAGAAGAGTACTTAATGGAACAGGACTCAGTTGTTCCGCATGCTGTTTAAACACAGAGAATCTTGGCATTTTCCATACTCTAAACAAAAGGCAAAGAAACTGATATGTAGGTCACTGATCTTTGGCGGTGGTGGAGGGCTGGGAATTCTGAGCATCTGGCACACAAGGCACAAGACTCCTATGAATCAGAAATAATCCAGTCAGTCAAGGAGAGGCTGTAATTACAGAAAAATGAGTTTACATGTATGCTCAGGCAATTAATGATTTGAAATCATTGCCATTCCTTTAAAGAAGAGGTAAACCTGTAAAAGGATTGAATAGACTGTCCAGATGCTGGAGCGAGCTCAGAGAAGGGCAACAAAGCTGGTGAAGGGTCTGGAGCACAAGTCTGTTGAGGGGCAGCTAAGGGAACTGGGGCTGTTTAGCCTGGAGAAAAGGAGGCTGAGGTTTATTGATGTCTACAACTACCTGAAAGGAATGCTGTAGTGAATGTGGGTGTTGGTCTCTTCTCCCAAATAGCAAGTGATAGGATTAGAGGAAAAGGCCTCAAATTGTGCCAGGAGAGGTTTAGACTGGATATCAGGAAAAACTTCTTCATGGAAAAGATTGTCAGGCATTGGAACAGGCTGCCCAGGGAAGCAGTAGAATCACCATCCCTGGAAGTGTTTAAAAGATGTGTAGATGAGGTTCTTAGGGACATGGTTTAGAGGCAGAATTGGTGTTAGGTTAATGGTTGGACTTGATGATCTTAAAGGTCTTTTTCAAACAAAATGATTCTATGATTCTCTGATAATTGCTGTAGTCAAGGCACTAGTTAAAGAACTATTTTGTGGTTTGTTCAGAGGAGGAATGTGCAAGGTTGCACACAGGTAAGAATTTTGGGCCTAAATAAAAAAACAGGTTTGGAGCATCTACCAGTTAGGTACTGGGGTGACTACCTTACATGTGCCAAACCTCCAGAGTAGAAGGGAGGCAGTCTGTGTCAGACATATCTTGATCACAGCTGTTGAACCAAACTGTTGAGTGAACTTAGATTATGGCTACCTCCTCCAGCTGCTCCTGCACAGGATTTCCCCTGCCTGGCCACTGGAACCCAGCCCAGGGACCTGGGGTCTCTCCAGGCTAAGGTAAGTGGCTGCCACTCTCTGGGGTTTGTCTTCAACCAGTAGTGAAGCTGAGCATGTATCCCAAAAGCACAGACAAACATGGACACACAAGCAAGACACTGACACAGCTGGTCACACAGGCTGCCACAGAAAAGGCGCTACCTTCAACAGCACGTACAGTCCTCTGACTCACATAAAACTCACGTAAAACACAAGCACAGACAGCCAAGCCTACTCCTTCTCTTGAGCTGATAGAGACAGGAGGTCACTAGTGCAGCACACACACAACGCTCTCCAGATTCACAAGCACATGCACATTTGTGGATACTCCAAGTACTGACCAGGCTCCTCTGTGTGTCTGGTGTCTCTGCCCACGTCCCAGGTCCCCTTACCCACTCATGGGTTCCTTCTTTACTGTCTGGTCCAGCTCAGTGCTTGCTGTATACACTCAGCACTCACACACTCGTCCCACAGGCACCCCATGCTTGTGAGTCCCCCAGACACCCCAGCATGGACCCTCCACCCACCTAATATTCCTGCCCCAAACCATGGCCCTCTAGTCACCAGCTGGTCCAGACTGAGGTTTGTCAGCTAATACACATGCACGCCCCATGCACACCCAGTCTGGGGAAGGGTCAGGCCCACAGACCCCTGTTGTATATTGATAAGGATCATGTCCAAAACATTGTGCCAAACTCAGTTCATCCAGCCACAGCAGATGACACATTCAGAGAGGGTGAACTGCGATTTCCATATCAACGACAAGCTAAGGAGCCACAGCCCAGGTCACCTGTCCAATACTGGAGGTGGGGGGTGTGCTGGATGGCACATAGCTCCATCTCCTCATATGCCCAGCTTGGCACACAAAGGGGAAAAGCCAAGACCCTTCAGTGTGGCCTGGGACTTGTCCAGACTTGTCAATCTTTCACAATCACCCCTTCCCCCCCAGACTTTCCTCTACTCAGAGAGCTATAAAAAAAGCTCACCTAAAAAAGCACTGCTGGGCAACCCACCACCCTCAGAACCCTCCGCACTGTGGCCTTGCCACGCGAACTGGGCCAGAAACAGGAGGACGCTGCATTCCTGAACTACAAACCCCAGCATCCTCACCATGGGACACTGGAGGCCATACATCATCATCTTGTCATCCATGCTGCGGAGTTGTAAGAGTGGTTGGATCCCTCGCCCTTTTCTTCTTTTCTCTCTGCTCTTTCCCTCTCTCTTTTTTCTTCTATACCCTTATTTCTTTATATCTTTATCTATCTCTTATACCTTAGTTTTTCCTTCCCTCTCTACCACGCTCTTTCTCTCTTTTCCTTTTGAACACATAAGAGTAACATCATCTTAAGCTCTGCTGTTGGATTCTTGTTAAATTTTGTATTATAGCTGCTAATGGGTGCCAATACATTGCTCGTAGAAGGACTTTTGCTGTTAATGTGTTGATAAGTTCTGTGATATCATAAAATACTTTTCCAAGCCACTATTCGCTGTAACTAGTATTACAACATGTACTTTTACTAAAACTCATAATTGAATTGGACCCCTGGAGTGATTGTCTGTCATTCACCTCACATAACCACGCAGAATTAACCCAGAGTTAACTCACTTCTGGTCTCATCTGTTGAGTCAGGGCACATGTCGCATTCAGAGTTAACTCATCCCTCATCCCATCTGTTGGGATGGCACAATCCCCCAGCAGCTGGCACACGGGCTGTCTCCTGCAGTCCTGCTTCAGCTGCTGGCACTGAGCCCCTCACTCGCTACACTCACACCAGGAACACACACTGTTCCTACTCCATGGATGGAGATTAAAGACACCCGCTTGTTCCAGTCATTGAGACCCCACTGGCTCCCATAGCTGACACCACTGGTCAGGAGCACCTGCACCCCTGGTCTGACTCCAGTATCTGGCACAAGTTTTTACTCGCAGACCTACAGGTCTTGCTGTTAGCTGGCACTTAGTCTTTGCACCACCCACACAAACAAGGTCTAGAGAGTGAGGTTACGTAGAGGAATAGCCAAAAAAAAAAAAAAAAAAAAAGATTTAATAAGAAGATATAAGAAGACAGAGATAAGAAGATAGATATAAGAAGATATAAGAGGACATAAGAACATATAAGAACATATAAGAAGATAAGAAGGTAAAAGAAGGCTGTGGTGATCAGGTGCAGGACTCAGCCAGACAAGTGCACTGACTACCCATGTTTTACACACAACTGGCCCCTTTTATACACTTTTCTGTCTACCCTTTCTTTGTTCCTCATGCTTCTGTGCATCCCTCTGGATTTGTACAGCTTTATTGATTCCCAAGCCTCTCCCATTCTACAATCTTACCAGTTGCAAAGTTCAGGCTGATCTTCTGGAAGTGACACCTGTAGTCTCTTGATAGTCCATCAATTAGTGTGAGTGGTGAGGTTTGTTTATTGTCATTATCTCCATGTTTGTTCTTGCAGTTCTGTGTCTCTGTGTGTTTTGTTTCAGATTTCCCCTTTTTTCTCTTAGTTTCCCAGTTGACAAGATCCCTGATCAGAAAATCTATCTCAAATACACATTCTCACACTCTCACATGCCCCCATCAATTTACTGTGACTAACCAGATTTGGTTGTTGTCACTGCCTTCCTTACCATTTGTCAGTGAGGTTTGTGTCCCTGTATGTTCTTGTTTATGGATTCCTCCTTTTCTTTTTGTCTCTTGTTGCATTGAAAAAGGCCCTTGACCAGATACCTCAGAAAAGCAAATTGTCTCCTCCCACATACTCTTACAGAAACATGTTACGAAACAAGCTATTTGACTGCTGGATCTGACTAGGACTCAGGCTCTGAGATTCAGTAGAAGATGTCGTGGATTCCTTGGCCAAAACGAGAGGCCTCTCAAAACACATGCCTGCCCCTTAAGGAACTGAAATTTCATAGGTAGCCAGTAAACACTTTAAAGTGTGCAACATTTGCCAAAATTTGAGATACTTTGAAAATATCTTTAATGACTTGGAACAAAACAATGGCATGTTACACTAATAGCCATGATACAACTCAGTGCTCATAATAAAATAATAGAATCATAGAAAAGTTTGGGTTGGAAGGGACCTTCAACGGTCACCTAGTCCAACCCCCCTGCAATAAGCAGGGACATCTTCAGCTAGATCAGGTTGCTCAGAGCCCCATCCAGCCTGGCCTTGAATGTCTCCAGGGATGGGGCATCTGTCACCTCTTTGGGCAACCTGTTCAGTATTTTAGCACCCTCAAATTATTCTAAAAGTCTCTGGAGTCAGCCAAAAGGTACAGTAACAGTATATATGATCAACTGAAGACACCACATGCAAACATATGAATTCCAGTTGATCTTTCCTCACAAGATTCAGGCAATGTTGAGGGCTGGTTGCTTTTCCCCTAAGGTCTAAGTTCAGAGTTCTTGTAATTAAGGTCTTGCAGATTACAACCAGTGTGAAGAAGATTGCCTCTAGCACAGAGGTATGCCAAACCATACATCAATATTAGACACATCAATATTAACACAAACATAAATTAGCACAGATTTAATTTCTTCCTTTGTATTTAGAGGCAGAATCAATATTTTCATCCTTTGGTACTTCACTTTGGTGTCTTGTGTTTCTGACAGGAGGGAAAAAACAGGGACAGGTGGAATAAAATTTAGACGATAATTTACATTTTCCCAACCACTTCACTAGTTTGAAGCACAGTATTAAAACTGCCACAATATGATACTACTATGCAAGGCACTGTTGATGGCATTGTTAATTATTTTGGCTTAGAGTAGGTTCTGCAAGAAAGAATAAGTGTCACACATAACTTGTCATTATATGATGTTATAAAAGATTATTGTTTCTACTAAGAAATATTAATATGGATGAACTGCATTGTAGTAAGTTATTTCTTGCAGTGAAGAGCTGTTATGTTATCACCACTGAATTCTCATCCAGGTGTAGGTAAATTTAAAACCATGAAAGTAATCCTTATGTCATTTTCTAATCTGCACTCATGTTTTCATAATTACACAGCCTGCTGCCTCAGCTGAGGCAAACCAATTTGAACAAATCTGTAATTTTTGAAGAAAAGTGTTGGTGACTACAGACCCAAATATCAATATTGTATAGTTTTTTTCACTCTAAAATGCATAGGTACTTCACTCTGAAATACAAAATAGATAACTATGAAAGTTGTCCTATAGTTACATTCCATGTATCTTCCTCAGAATTTACATCAAAACATATACAATTTAGAGAAATGAGCATACTGTTCAAATAGTTGAGCTGAAGAAGGAAAATAAACTTTCCCATAGAGTTATGAAAACTCAGGAGAAAAGGACAGGGACAAGAGACACCATCCATACACTTTCAACAAGAGACACACATTTCTCCCAAGCCCAGCTTGAGTGCAAAAGTGTTTACTTCTACAGTTTAATTTACTTCTAATTTCAGTGCTTGTACCTCCCTATGCAGGGAGCCTTAGGCTACTGTATCTGTCTTGCCAGAAAATCCATTGCCAATGGGATTATTTCAGCAGCCCACTCATAATGCATTGTCCAGTTTTCTCCTCATCTCTCTCAAACTGATTTTTGGTCTTTGTCATATGCATCAGCACCTTTACTTGCGTTTCCTGACCATTTACTACTCTCATTACTCTATCCATGGTATAAATTGTGGATATTGACCTTCTTCACCTCCCATTGTGCACCATTGTATTTCTACTTGGCTAAACTGAAGTATTTCATTTAGAGACAGCTTTAGCAGTTCCCTCCTTGCTGACTTGTGTGGTGGTGTGCTCCCCCTTGCCCTGACCTGACCTTTTCCCATAAATCTGCTCAAGCAGACCTGTGGTGGTCATGACGGTTGTGTCTGGCTGTGATGGAGGCATCTGGCTCAAAGTGGATTCAAGGGAGACAAATAACAACACAATGGCTAAGGGGTAATTTATGGCAACATGCCCACCTAACTAGAGTGTTGGTCAATGTCCAACTCAAGCCAAATTTTGAAGAAACTGACATCTGCAGTTGGTATGAAAGTATGACTACAAGTAAATAATCTTTCTCTGTAAGTAGTGGACAGCCCAGAGCCCTTTGAACTCTCCGGCATGGCAGTGGGCTGCATGCCAGGATCTCCCCTTGGGAAGGGATGCCTCTCAAGGTTGCACCTTGAGGTTGGGAGATTCCTTGCCAAAACAGATCCTCAGAAAGTGGCTAACAGCATGCTAAACTTTGAAATCTTTGCTAACTGATATAAAGGACTGGTTGTGCATACATAATCCTTTAGAAATAAACCATTGACCAAGTCTGAGACTAAGTCTGGATCCAGCTGCACCTAGACTTGTCTCTAAGAAGGAGTTTAGAAAGCAAGGGGGTCCTTTCTGAACCTCATGACTCAATGAGAAATTCTCTCTGACAGTCTTGTTTGAGCCTGTCCTCTATGCAGTAAATAATCAAGTGTACCTTGCCATCCAATCTTGTCAAACCACTGTTGCATTTACTATCAAATTTTGTTAAATTGCTAGTTTGTATCAATAAACATATCGATACTTATCTCTCACTCCATCCATGACACCTTGCAGTTCACAAAAGAAAGGACACAGCCATAGTGGTATGGAATTGCCTGTGGGTGACAGCTTTTCTTAGCAAACAGCTGATGTTGGAATATTCAACAGACACTTTCTTCTCCCTTTTCACAGTAAGTGCAAAGCTCTAGTTTCTAATGGAGAGTTACACTTAATTAAACAAACATTCAGCTTGGATTCAGCGGCTTAAAATATCTAGGGCTAATTTCATGCAAGGATCTTACCTAGTATGAATCAGAAGTGTGTACTATTTGAATAGATCTCAACAGGTGGAAATAACTGCAAGGGAACATATGGGATGAAACAAATCTAATAAAAATAAACACAATTCCTGGAGTGTTATTGACTTGTACCAGCATCAGATTACATGAATATTTGCAAGAGTTCAAGAGAGACTGGGAAAATACGCCAGATCTAATTTGGTAGGTTTGTAATTATCAGAATTAGGAGTTCAGGTTTCAATTTTAAATAAATAATTCATAGCAAAGTTGTCCGGAGTTTAATTTGCTGCCAGATCTATTGCCTAATTTGGGGTCTTTAATGTCTGCTGAGCATATTCTATTCACTTGGTCATCAGAATGATGTGATTTGTAGACTATGTTTGGATTTTAAACATGCCTCAGCCCCCAAAACAGGGCAACAAATGAAATCTTTAATTATATAAGTTTATAGTAGACACTGTAGCTGAAGCATATGCAATCCTACTTCCAGGGTTTTATTACATGTAACAGGATCTTCTTTTGTAACAAAGTCTGAAAATCCAGTCCATGACCATATGCATTATGTAATACATGGAAATGTTTAGCATGCCAGCTGGTACTCCTAACATAAAATAAGATTAATAAAAAAGACAAACTGGGATTTCAAAAATTAATGCAGCTAAAATTGAGGAGTGTTATTCCTCATGACTGCTCAGAAATGCAAAGTCTATGTCTACCAAGAACTGGAAAAAATCCCCTTTCTTGAATATTGTATGTTTTCTAACCTTCTAGGCTTTTTTACAAAGCTAATTGCTGTGCTATATCAGTTGTATTTGACATAGGCCAAATATTTTGTATGGATGCTGTATTTCAGCTTTTGTTTTAGTGGTGCACTACTCTCCTGCTCTCAGAATTAAATGAGGGTCCATTCTTGGGTTAATGCCTTTTTGTCTCAAGTTGCAATCAACTCTGTGATAGCAAGGTTCCCTTTCTCAATAGTTGTATATGCACAACATCACAGAAAGATCAATTCCTATCAGCCCTGTAAAACTGGTGAGTAGTGCTTCCTAGCCTCAGGTACCATATCCCAATGTGTTATTTGCTAGATTTTCATGTATCTTCCACTCAGAGGGCTCTTTCAGGAGCCACAGTACACAGTATCCAGTCATGCTGGAGATTAACCTCTCTGCTGAGAATAAGAATAACTAAAACTATGGGGACACAGCAAAAATTTGGACTCACCATGAAAGCACTTGGGCTTATCACGAAAGCATGGTTCTGATTCTATAGAATGGGAGAGTTTGGCCTATGATTTCTCCTTCTGGATCTTCCTCTTTTATATTGCAACTAGATAAACTAATTTGTTTCTGCAAAAGACTGCTGAGTACTCATACTAAAATCTATTCCACAAGGAGGCTGATGCTAGCTACAGACGTCAGGCATGGTGGGTATTGCTGTCTCTTACCACAGTTAAACTGCAGTTTTGTATTGCAGCTGCTGGTCAAGAGACTGGATGACTAGTAAAAATGAAGGATCTCCCACAGGAAACTAAGACATATGAGATGTGTTAGGGCAGAATTCACTTACAGACCAAATCTGGGTTACAGTTTGCCAAAATCCATGTAGCTTGAGAGTCTGGCTAAGTGCCTGAGTGTTTCCGAATAAATGAAATAGGAGTTTGTGCAGTCTGCACATTCCTCCTAAATTTCCCTTCAAAAATGACCCTGTGCCAGACACTTTTGTGGGGTTACTTTCTGAGATTATTTTAAAAGGAAGAGCAGTACATGAGATGTGCATTAGTGCAGTGAAATTAAGGGCAAAATATGTTATTCTGGCTACACAACTACTTTAATCTTTGATAGGCCAGCTCTCACTCTTGTGGCTATGTAGCTTGGATAAGTCAGGAACCGCATTAAATGTAACATATACCACAGTAGTGTCACTTGTACCCAGGAAGCAATTCTATATACTAAGTGCCTGCCATGTTAAAAGAAATGGCAACTGGAAATGAAAATAGAACGTATACCATAAAGATCAAGCTGAAGAACATTTTAAAGTGCTGTTTTATACAGAAGAGACCATAGAGAAAGCCATGGGTCAAAATCAATCAGTTTTAAAAAGATTGCTACTGGCGTATTTGAGGGATTATATAACCACAAGTCATTAAATTCAGAAAATTATTGTGAGGTATTTTTGGTGGCTACATGCCACAAATTCTGAACCATATCAAAGCTGAAATACAAGGGAAACATCATGTTTTATTACTTCCAGTGATCCATACCTTTCAACCATCAGTTTGATCATTACAGAAGCTACTGAAAATTGGTTGCAGAAGACAAATATAGGTCACTGCAATCTGCTACGCAGGCAAATACCAGGGTGTATTTCTGCTCTTATTGTGCTGCTTGTTTGAGAAAGTCATACCTCTGATGTAAGGCAAAAATTGCTAGTGCTGCAGAATTTGCAGAAGTGCTGTTTTGGCTTAAACCAATAGTTCAATGGGTCCACTTTGTTTTTCTGAAAAATAAGTAACAGCCAGTGCCTTTGAGAACAGTCCAAAAAATTCTGTAATGTGCAACTGCCCAGAGGGAAAATATATTCCTGACCTCAGGCAGTTTAGTGTTTGACTTATGCCCTAAAGCATAAACAACTGTACGCTGTATATATTTTAACTTGATTTATGCAGCAGTGGCTAAATTTTACACATTCATTCTTTTTAAGTGCATTTTTGAATAAATAAATGTTTATATCCTGATATTTTGTGCCTAGGTACTGATCAAGAGTTCATACAGGACAAGTCCCATTTTCCATTGTAGACTGTATTTATAAAGATAAATACCTTAAAACCTTGGACACGGCAAAATATATGTAGCTTCATATAATTTCAGCTTCCTGGGCAGGCTAGAATATGAAGATGTGTAATGCTGTCCTTTTATAACACTGACAAATTCTAACTTAAATTTCTGTTTCAAATTTTGTAGTGTGATCTGACACACAGATTGGGGCAGGCAATATCCAGATCACAGAGCTGCTGAAATACTACTCATTGTGTGAAAGAAGCCACTCTTCAGCAAAGTCAACATCCACCCATCACATGGAACACATTGAACAAGTCCTATATTGAACAAAATTGTAATTATTTTTTTATGTCAGAGACAATATTTTGTCTTATTTTAACAGTTCGCTCATTATTTGTTTCACCAAGAAGCTGCTCACTATGGCTCTAAAACAGCTAAAGAGTCAGCGTAAGGGCAGTAGAAAATAGTACCCTATGGCTACCAGGTTAAGGACAAGCTAGACCTTTGTACAACTTGCTGGAAGTAGGGAGAACATAGGAAACATAAGAAGCCTTCCTTCAACTCATCCTCACATGAGTGAGGATGCACTCAAGGGCAGCCCCTAGACTCTACAACAGAGACTTTGCTTGCTGCAGAAGAATTCACATCCCAGATGATATGTAAAGCAGGAGGCAGAGTCATGATATAGCGTTTTGTCCACACTCGATGCAGGCAGGACTCCACACTGAGAGCAGAAGCACAACACACCTTGAAGAAGCAGCGTGCTTGCCCTGTCCCTCTCTGGGCTTCCTCAGCTGACAGAGAGCTCTTCTCAGATGGCACAGGCGAAGCCTACATGAAGTGGAAACATTCTTGTCCTGCAGTAACTTGGTGAATCTGTCTATTAGTGAAATGGCTAACATAGTTTATCGGGTTTTCAAATATCTCTGTCACAGGGACATTTGTGTAAGAAAGAAAAACACCATCACGATCACATCTCTATTTCCCAAGCTAGGAAAACTGGAAGTCTTTAGCAAGCCCCTGTGTTGACCTGCTCAAAGGAGAGTTCTTCAGGATGGCTGACCCTGAAGATTAGAGACAGACCAAATTTTCTCCAGTATATTTCTAAGATATCAGCATCACAAAACGAGAAGTATAATAAACAGAACACAGAGGCCAGGTTTAAACATAGTAGTCTTAAAATCTCACTGAAGAAACTTGAGAGAACATTTTGCAAATTCAGCTACCATGTATATCAGTAAGCCAGAGAGTTCAAAAAGATAAAAATCGGGGGAAGAGAGTGGAAATATTCAAAAGATCTTGATAGAATAGGTATTACTAGTTCCTCTACTGAAATTATAAATAGTTTGTCTGATATTGTACGTGGCTGCATACGAACAGTTTGCACTGAGAGTATTTGATTAAGCTACATGCCTGGTGCATTATTTCTTGGAATTAGGAAAGACAACCTTTGCCCTCAATTATTTTGTTCCTAATTTCTGTGAAATGGTTATGATATAAAAATAAAGATGATTGAGCCACGGTTGTATGCCCCAAACCAAAATCAAAGAAATAAACAAACCCATACCATCAGATTCTTCCTTAAAATATATTGATGGATGAAGTTGCTCAAAACATACACAGTCTGAACTGAAGAGCACTTTAATTCAAAGTTTCAGAGTTTTTCAAATTCCTCTGATCAAAGGGAAAAAAAGGTCATTTGTGAGTCTAAAGAACTGTTGATGGCAATTATAGAAAAATTAATACATGCTTCCTCCTCGCCTCAAAAAATAATAACTTATTTCAAAAGCATTAGAGTAAAATAGAAAATAGATAATTCTGTACACAGTGTTCCCACTAAATAATATATTAAATAGGAACAACTCAGATGAACTCCTGGATAAATTCAAGTAGATGAAGAGATATTTCAGACACTGATTGTATGACCCTTATTGAACTCAGTTCAATAAATCCTGCTAAAAGGTCATTTCATTTTCTCTGCAATACCACAAAAAATATTATATCTTTCTCCTAAATAAAACCTACCACTTAAATAAGCTGTGTGACTTTTGAAAGCAGAGTTGGAAACAAATTCTCCTTATCTTTGACACTGTTTCAAATGTACTTAAATGTAATATCCCACCTACATGAACCATTCTACCCATATGAACAGCTTTTCTTTTGAGTACATATACATATATTATATATTATGTATATATATATACACATACATACACATACACATATATAATATATCCAGATATTATATATTATGTGTATATATATTATATGTATGTGTATGTAAGGAAGTACTTGCTGACAATCTTACTTCTTTTTTTTAAAAAAAATAGGCTTGACCTGTAAACACATTTGGGTAATTTAAGGAAATAATTTTCAGTTTACAGATAATTAGCAAAAGGAACAGAGGATGTATGCTTCCAAGACATTGTAAAGACTTTATTAAAATACTTTATCATCCTCACAGTAAAGCTGTGTTGTCACACAACGCATTTTGAGTCAAACATGAATCTAGGCCGTCTGGCTGAAAGCCAATGTGTAAAGACTAAAACAGTGGTAAAAAAAGATGTGAGAGTATGATGAAAGTAACATGGTATGATAGGCGTGTCTTACAGCATAGTATTCCATTACTGAGAAAGCCATTTCAGGCTCCTTCCATATCAGTGGAGAGCTGGTCAGTACAGTTAGTGAGCCCAAAACTTGACTTATCTCAACAAAAAGCAGAATAACACAAGACTCTTTCTTGTAATTCTAGCAAATGAAAAATTTATAGACTAAACTTTCCTAGACCTACAGATAGTCTTACATTGCAAGGCAATTGTAAAAACAACAACGAAATCTCTCAAACCCGAAACAAAACTAAAAATCACAAATAAATTGACTCAGTCTATTAATACTGCATGATTTACAAATCTGTAAATTCTCACATATTTTTTGAAAGGAATATTTTTCAAAAGTTCAGCTTCAGTGGTTAAGACCTTATGTCCTTGTTTTCTTCCAATATTTTGTAAAATCTGCACTTTATTATAAGTACAAAAGGGAGAAATTCAAACCCATGAAGTAAAGTCATATAGCTGATACTATATGCTTGAATTATTAAAATTTCTCCACCTCTTCAGTCAAGCAAGGAATATAGGGATTAAGTCTCCAGGTTGTTAACAATAGAGAAAATACAGTACTGGTTTTGAATTTGGCAGGATGTGTTTTATAGCTTCTTCATTACATTAAATTTGTTGGTATATAAAAACTATAATTCTAGTTTAACAATTAGCTGCCAAATATATTCAAAACTGAGTTAGTTCTTAATGTGGACCATTGCAAAGAAATAATGCATGATGCAGAAACAGGATACACATGTGCACATACATTTTCATTCTATTCTAGGTTAATGCATACATCATTTTAACACATCTCTGGACCAAGCACAAATCAAAGTCTACAACCTTCGTGATTTTGTTGATGGCTAGCCAAATGAATCTGCACATAGTAGAATATGTAAATTTTTATGTGTAGACCTGCACATAAATTAGTTAAATTTCTATTAAAGTATTGCTTCATCAATCAGTAACAGCCCAGAGGCCAGTTATGACTGTTACAGAAATTCATCTTCAGAGCAGAGTAATGTTTCATCATTATATTTGTGTCATGATTACCCTGACAGGTTAATTTCAAAGATAAGTTATTGGGCATTCAGGCATATTTGTCAAACAGACAAATGAAAACATTGTTTATATTCATTTTCTGAAACAAGGAGACATAACTATTGAAGAGCTGGCAAGGACTGAAGCTAAAAAGATTTGCTGCATTCTATGTCAGGAATTTCTTAAGATGACTATGGAGAGAAATAAAAAGCCAAAGTGAGCCTTCACTGAAACCAGTAGCCAAAGTTCTGTGGAATTCCTGAGGCCCAGGTCATACTTGTGCAGTTCTAGCTCTTTGAGTTATGGAAATATCATCAAAACCAGAACACATCTTTTTGCTTTTGAGGCATTCAGAAATAGATTTTTCCTTTACACTTGTCACACGTATAGAATGGACTCCAAATTCTCTAGCTAAAGGATTCCCACACAAAATCTTTCAAATACGGCACCCAGCATGGTATTCCACTGTGTTCTCAGCAGGCACAGTTAAACACAGTGATTCTATGAACCAAATGTCATGATGGGATGAAATAACTGGACCATTTGTCTAAACACACTCAGTTCCTCACCATCTTTGGAAGGCCTGAGTGCCACTGCTAGTCACAGGCATGTTAGTTAGTTCTTTTGTTGACTAACTTAAAAATTTAAATATATCTCTGTTGATCATCACATATATTTATTTTTAACAAGAACATTTCTGAATGAGGTAAACCAGAGAAACAAAAATATTACCCAGTTTCCAATAATTCAGAAAATAGCTTCTGAATGCCTCCTTATCAAGGCACATTGTCCCTGAAGTGTCAAAAAGGTTTTTTTTTTCATAAAAACCAACTCTCATCCCAGACATGTCGTAATGGAAGCATCTAAAACCTTGAATAAGTTTTGAAAAATTTAGGCAATATTTATACATGCTAATGGTTATGGTTGACTGCATAGGAAAAAATGACAATCACATAAAATAAGTAACTGTTCCCCATAAATGTACACAAGTACATATATCTATGTTTAACATGACTATCTAGCCTGTAATTAATTACACTTGGGATTTAATAAGATTTAGCACTAAATTTTTCATTTATGTTCTGTAACATATCTGTTAAACTTTCATTTAAGATAGCTACCCATAGGCAAAAACATCAAGACATAAGACAAAGAAGGGCACAAAGAAAGATATAACCAAGAACTCTGCTTCATATGATGTTGTCAGTTTTCTTGTTATTGAAAAGTTTTAAAATAGACAGGTTCTGTAATCTTAAGTAAAAATGTTTGGAATTACTAAGCACAGCTTTCAAAAACAGGACTTCTACAGGCATGCACCAATGCTCAGCACATTGCAGCTTCCCAGTCAACTTACTTACTTTTGCAATTTAGAACATGTCCATATATCTCGATAATTACAATGAGGTTGAGCGTGTCTGAAAGCAACATTCCTAAAGTTGGCCCACTCTACAATTTTCTGAGACATGTGTGAAACTTCATCTTTCTGTCTAGAACTCTGAGGTTGCACATAACAATAAAGGTGACAGAAAGTATCTGTGGACAAAAAATAAAATTAGAAGATTAAATGCAGATTACATCTTTTCCCAAAAACTCACATCTTTAGCTTTCGTTCCATCATCCGAAGTCCTGATTACACTAGCTATAGTGAAGCATATTTCTTATAGCTACTTTCTCTGGAGCAGTCATTACTGACTTAAAAAAATACAAACACACATTCATTACACGCACCTGGAAACAGTTTTTCTTTTTTTCTGAGAGCACGTAAACAAACATCTCTTTTGACAGGATTTTGGAAAGTGTTTGTGCAGGATCACGTGCACAAAACTGAAGATTGTTCCTCGGTTGGATAGTCAGGACAACTTGATGAAAGAAAACAGAGGTAAGCTTAGCAGAGCTGGATAAGCTCCAGTAAGCATATTTGATGTGCAGGACTTTTTTTTTTTCTCTCAAAGCTTTTAGGTTCTGTTTTTCTTTGTACTACTCCATTTTCAATTGTCCTTCCTATTTATAATAATATGAAATATAAGGACTCCGCCATTTTCCTTTGATGCTTGATTTGTATCTTTAGTTTGGACTAGTTTGAGCAGGACTGTCTATCCAGGATGCCAGGACAAGACGATCTGTTTGTTTCTACACCTACAGGGGGTTGTCATTTCACCCACTTATGGCTAATGCATAGGGAGGGTCTGAGACTTATGCTGTGAAATACAAATGCATTTCCAAAAATTGAATCTTATTTTTCAAGATTTTTGATGTGATAAAAACACCATAAGCACTTTCTAACGCCAATTTTAAAATGGATTAAGCATGGTATAACACTGCATTGTGTCCTGTTCCATTGATGCTGTGATGGAGAGAAAGAAACAGTTCTGAGTGTCATGTCTGCCTTCATAAAAAAAAGACATCGGAAACCAATTCTCCACTTACAAAATGAGGCCTTAAGCAGTCGAGTATATTGATGTAGCACGTGTTTTATGCTCCATGCCCATCACTTGCCTTGTGTATGTGCTCTAACCAGCAGAAGGTGTAACAATATGTTTTGTTCCTGCTTGGAAGAGCAGAAAAGTGGCTCCCACAACACATTGCTGCAATGTACCCCAAAGAATCTTACAGTCAGAAGCAAGCATTTTTATTCAGAAAGTGGTGTATCTATTTCTTCATTCTTTATCATTACTTGTGTCTATAACAGGAGCCCTAGAAATGTATTGGATCCCCTTATCTCTAGCATTATACACATAATGAGAAAACAGTCCTGCCCTGGAACAGGAAGGTCAGGATTTAGCATTATAACTGTTGCTATAATTTTACCCTAATTCCATGGCTAACAAGAGAGTCAGCTGCTTTTTGTGTTCACTGTACAATTGCAGAAAGCAAGATGGATTGACTTTAGCAAAGAATTAATAATTGGATGATGAGTGTTTCTTTTTCATGTGATGTGGTACAGGCCTTTCTTATTTGGATCAACATTCAATTTAAAATAGATTTTTCTGTAGCATTTGCAGGTCAGTGAGCGAAAGCTTTCCTCCTTGAAATACAGGAGCAACTTTTCATTCCCTGTAAGGCATATAGATCTTTATGGTGAAACAACTTCTGAATAGTTTGAGCAGCACAGAAAAACTGCGTTTGGGCTAATTTTTGGCATCACAGGAAAGGAAGAGAAAAATGAATTGGGCTAATTTGAAGAAAACTCATGGGAAATATTGTAAAGATATAACTGTGGTAAATTTGGAGTTTTATGGTGATAATTTCTGAATATGCTATAACTGTATAAATTCATCTGAATATTGAAAAGGCATTCACCTGCATAGGGCAATGTTTAATGACGTCTTGTCAGACGTCATTGTCTTGTCAGACAGAATTAACACAGTGAAAGTCTACTCACATGTAGGAAGGTAAGTGGGCAGTAGCCCACATAACAACCTCTTTGCAAGCAGAATGTTGGCTTTAATGCTGTGGCTTCTCTCCAGTTATCCATAAAGGTCTAATCAGGCTCAGAAAAACAACAGGATTTAGGCCAATGATGGCATATTCTCTGAGAGAGGGGAATGAATGGGATATCATTTGTCATGTGTTGGGAGGATCTTCAGAAAGTCAGACATGCTTCTGTGAGGGCATGCATATTACAATTATTATAAAGGATCACATCTTTTCTGCTGCACAGAAGCAACAATAAAAATGGGAGACTATGGAGCAGGATACATGCAGGAGGCATGCTGGTTTTTTGCTCTTCCTCTCAGTGCCTCCAAACACACGTATTTGAATAGAACAGCAGGTTATGATAGGAATAATCTTGCCTGCATTCTCCATGTAGTATTGGCTCTAAGATCTAACAGCACACTCCATCCACAAACACAAAGAATGAACTGCACCAAGATGTGTTTCTTCCTCAACATTTCCTCTATCTCTTAACTCATTCGCTCACTCCTTCAGAAACACAGCAGTGCTCTTTCTATGCTACAGACCTCCTCCTGATTCACTTCCTTTTGTTCTCCTGGTGGAACAAGGCAGCTCTGATTCACTTCTGCAGAGGAAAAGAAGAACATTGAGCCAGTAGCTGTTTCACAAACAGCCTCTCTGTCCCTGGAAAGGGAAAAAAAAAAAAAAAGAACATTAAATGGAATCCTCATACTCAAATAGTATTTTTTTTTTAAAGAATGAGTTTCAAAGGCAATAATATTCATACAGTTATGAAGTGATGAGTAGTACATACCTGAATTTGTCTTACCTACTGAGGAAAATGCACTTGATCCACCTTCTGACTGACAATGTAAGAATCACAGGAGTTTGTTCTAGGACAAAGAAAAGCCTAATGAACACATGTGGATGTATTTACGTGGGGGAAGTGGTAGTAGTGAGGAGAAGGGAGATTCACTGAAGTAAAGCCTCAGAGGAACAATGCCTTATGCCAATGTCACCTCTCAAAGTATTCAAAGTTTTGATTGAAAGAATTGTGTTTTAATTTCTATGTGATTGATGTATCTAAATGACTCCTCATTTTTCCAAATAATTGTAAGTTCACTTTTTATGTAATATAATGTTTAATATTAATCCTGATTCATTATGTTTAAAGTAGCCAATAACGCATATCATATAGATGTCTGTGCTTCATTTAAGGAACTTCAGTGTGTGGAATAGATCATTATTTGAGGTAAACAGCAAGTCACATTGATTTACACCAGCTGAGAATGCAGCTTGGTGTCTCTAAATCAGACAGTTATATATTTAAGTCTAATCAAATCAGAGGAGGATTTAGTGTACTTAAAAAATGTGCTAGCTTCAGTGTCAGCCAAACAGAAGCTCCAGTATTTCAGTAAATGTGAAATTAACCGCAGGGAAGGATGCACGACTATTATTAATCCATAACGACGTTTTGTCTTGGAAAGCAGTGATTCACAGAAGGCTTTAGGGGTCATGGTAGCTAAGTGCCTCAGCATGAGCTTTTAGCACAATACTGCAGTGAATGGGCCTAATGCAACCTTCATGTACATGAAGTGGGTAATACGTAGAACACAAAAAGCAATTTTGCCTCTTTACATAGCACTGACAAATTTGCTGCTGGAATACTGTTCTTCATTTTAATATCCTCACAGCAAGGAAGGTATGGTAATGTTGAACAAAGTTCAAACAAGACGTACCAGATGATCAAGCACTAAACTTTATTATGTAGAATTGTACCATTGTATGAAGTCTCTCCCATCATTCTCCTAACAGTACTGGCATGTGCTGTTCATGAACAAGAAAGAACTTGTTGAGGATATGACAATGAGTGGCACTCTTGGTTGTAGCAACCACGAAATAGTGGAGTTCAAAATCCTAAAGGGATGGAGGAAGGAAAACAGCAGAGCACAGGTCCTGACTTGAAGCAAATTATGGTTGTACACGTGAGGGACAAGAGGCTCCCAAATGCAAGAGAAAATCATACTGACCCAATGAGCAGGACTCATTTCCAAACACAAGACGAGCCACGTAGCCATGCAGTGGAGCTGAATGCTTGAATATGTGATAATTTTAGCCATGATTCATCCAGAGCAAAATGCAAAAACGCTTTTTCATGTGTTACATGTTTCCAGACTTTTAAACCTTAGTCAGGAAAATATTATGACATCATTATTTTAGTGCTACTATTCAGATTACCAGGGACAGATAGATGTGAACTGTCAATTGGATGTGGTAATCTTTGTCCAAAAACCTGTCTGTGCAGCTGCTATGTCAGCAAGCTGACCACATTTAATCAGGATTAATCCAGTCTTTGGTCTTAGACTTCTTGTTCCAACAGTTGTGCACTTTTAAACTATATTAGGAATTGTTTGTTCTTAAATAACTTATTTTCTTGATGATAAGCGATTACTAGGAAACATTCAAAGTGAGTTTTAATTGACATAAACGAAACTTAAAATCAACTAATCTTTTTGTTTGACCTCAGTATAATGCTTAAGCAATGAGAAATGGCAAGGTGTGAGTAATGAAGCTATAATTCACACCTTGTTCATGAGAAGGTACAACACTGGAGTCTGAGTGTTGTTAAATTCACAACGTGTGAAATATTATAGCATAAATCAACAACAAGTCAGCTCTTAATTTAACATAAAAAAATATAATTGGAACAAGGTACAAGAACAACAAGCAAAACTTCACACTACTGGCTTTGTAATTTTGCATAATATTACACACATAAAAAGGAGATGCTTCTATGTATGCATTGCTCATACAGAAAAGGTAATAAACATTTTTCCTGTAGGCTTTCAGAGAATTCAGAAGTGTTTATCTGCATACTGCCAGACCAGGTAAGACTTCAACTCAAAAAAAAGGATAAAAAGCTGTAAAAGTACCTTGCTTGTTTGGGTTTTTTGACACACCTTAACAATTACTTTATTTAACTCCTTCTTTGCCATATACCCAGCTCAGAATTACATTTTCATTGAAAGTTTTGTGTAGAGAAGCATTGTTGTCTGGTAACATGTATTATTCTTTCAATGAACTCTTCATACACTTCTCTTTCAGAAATTTAAGATTTTAAAAATTTATTTTGCTTTGCTCTCATAATAATAATGAAGTAAAGTCAGACCTGGGTTCAGAATATGAAATCAAGTCTCAAAAACATAAAAAAATCAGTCAATTAACCAATCAGGAAGCTATTTTCTCCTATTACAAGGCAGTGATAGTGATCTCCTATTTTCTCCAATCAAGAGGCTATTTTCTATTCCACAGCAGTGGAAGTAGTCAGATCTAACTATTCTGGACCCTGATACAGATTATGTCATTACCTTTTTCAGTCTCTACAAAGTTCATAATCAGAGAGTTTTGATTCAGCTTTTAATAGAAGTTTATCTGAAGAATGCAAATACTTAGTTTGTAGTTAGAAGCTAAAATTATTAACCCTTTTTTTCCTTTCCTGTGTACCCAAACAAAATCTGATGGCAGTTACATCAACAGTCTTTATTCATTGTCAGCTTTGAACAACCTTAAATTCAGAGGTTTTCATTTCATTTATCTTCATTGCATATATGTGTGACTTTTCATAAGGAAAAGACTATTCAGCTACTTCAAGAAAAGCATTAACCTTAAAAGTTCAAAATGCACTTGAAAGTATTTATTTTATGTTGTTGGTTACATGATCCTGTGAAAATTTTCGCTGAAGAACAAGATTTGCATTGAACTTGGTATAACTACAGGAAAAATGAAATACTCAAATGTTACAATTAAGACTAAGAGTCTTAATGCAGTTAGAATTCAATAGATAGAATGTGAAAAGCTGATGCTTTAATAAACATCTTCTCTGGTAGTTTTCCCAACTTGTATGTTTTGTCTTCTCACAAAGAGCCTGGATTGGTTCTCCTCCAGCTGAGATTTATGTACATCAGAGAGTTAGTCAAGTTACTTTTCATGATTTATTAGACTACACTGTGACCACACCCAGAGATACAAAAATGTTAGGAAATGTACCCATTATTACAACTCGCTAGAACACATGGAATTATAGACAACTTCAGTGCCTATGGTGTCTACTTTATAGCTTATTATCTCATACAAAAAAGGAGTATGAAGACATTAACAGGTGCTGGTTTGTAGCACAATATATGAACATGTTGCAGAATGCACTATGAAGTTGTGCATGCCTATTGATAATCAGCAGTTTCTAATATTTTAAGGCCTTCTGTCATCTCACATGAACAAAAGAACAGATATCCAGCAAGAATAGGATTGGTATTCCAAAACAGCACAGAAGAGCACACAGACTTATGTAAGCTTGCTGTGGGGGTTATCTGGCTGTCCATAGAAGTTAGACAACATTTTCAGTTGCTGTATAATACCATAGAAAAAGTGTTAAGTACATGCATACAGCAGATAAGATAAATATTTGACAAACTTTAGGAGGGCATTGTGGTATCAAATTGTAGAAGACAGAAAATTAACAGGCTCTAGAGATTAAGACTGCTCTGTTTGTTCAATAAAGACAGCCTTTTTCTTCTTAAACAAGTGCATTAATTATCATTATGGACTTATTCTGATCAATTGAATAATTATCAACATAGTTTGATTAATTGGTTTAACAGAGACTTTTAATAGCTAAGAAGAAGTATTAGATTAATTCATTGTTTGCAACGAACATTGTTAGTTGTCTTCACTCCATCCAATCAGTGATTTCCAGAGGTCTTCTTTGCCACAAGGATGCATTGCTGGCTTGTGGTCAACTTATTGTCCACTGGAACCCCCAGTCCCCCTCCACAGAGCTGCTTTCCAGCCATTTGCACCCCAGTTTGAATTGGAGCAAGGGGTTTTTCCTTCCCAGGTACAGGACTCAGAATTTATCTTTTCTTGAACTTTGTGAGGTTCCCTTTTATCCATTTCTCCAGTCTGTTGAGGTACCTCTTGGATGGCAGCATATCCATCTGGTCTATCAGCCTGTCACTGTTTAGAGTGATAAACAGAGTGACAGATGCTTTCTACTAACCCCTGCCCTCCCCACCAGGGACAGGGAAAAGAAGGAAAAGGAAGACAGACTTAGGAGTTGGAAAATTAGAACAACTTTACTAATAAGACTAATAATAAGATAAAGAATGCAAAATATACAAAATCGACATGGAGTTTCCCAGATGATCATGGAAGTCTGTGCTGCAGGTGCTGGTGTCACACCAGTGGCTTCAGGGCAAACACTGGGAAGTCTTGGACTGAGCTCAGCAGTAGATGGGAACTGGATTCAGGAATGCACAGACTGGAATCAGGATTGCAGGGAGGAGAATAGGCAAGGTCTTCAGATGTCAGCCATGAATGAAGAGACCAAGACCCTCATGATCCCTTAGCTTTAAGCTGAGTATGACAAGTATGGCATGGAATACGTCATTGATCAATTTGGGTCACTTATTCTGTCTGTCCCTCTCTGAAAGTATGACCCTCTTATGACCCCCTTACCTGTGGAACATAAGAGGTCTTTCAGTGATCTGCTAGAGTAATAAATAAAAACATGGGTCTTTTTTTGCATACCATGTCTACTGTTAGCTCAGTAAAACCGTAAACAACAAGTGTTACCAGTTCTGGAATGGACACTATCTGAAAAACACACAGCCAACTTCAGAAAAGTGCAGTTACTTATTACAGAAGGAACTTAACTGAAAGGAAAATTCACCAAAAGAGAATTAGTCCCGCTTTAACCAAAACCAGAACACACCCACTCCTCCCAGTTTTGTTTGCAAATTTGCTGAGAGTGCAATGTGTCCCATTATTCTCATCACTAATGAAGACATTAAACAGTACTGGTCCCTGGGGTTTACCAACAGTGACTGGCTTCCAGCTGAAATACTAATCACAATCCTTTAAACCCATCAGTGCAGCCAGTTTTCAATTTACCTCACTGTCCACTTACGTAGCCTGTATTTCATCAGTTTGTCAAAAAGGATATTATGGTTGACAGTGACGAAAGCCTTGCTAAAGTCAAGATAAATATCCCCTTATCCACTTAGCCAGTCATTTCATTGTAAAAGGCTATCAGGATGGTTAGGCAGGATTTTGCCTTTGGAAAGTCCATGCTATTGATCAACTCCCAGTCACTTTCTTGTCCTTTTCAAGCTTGAGTTTTGTCAGGAGATCCTTGTTTATCCATGCAGGTCTCATGTCACTTTGGCTTAATTTCCTGGTCATTGGTATGGACCATTCTTGAGCTTGAAGGAGGTGATATTTGACGGGAGGAGGTGATCCCTCTTGTCTCCAGGACAGCCTCCATGGATTCTTGCAAGAAGATCCCTGAACAGACGAAAGTCTGCTCCTCTGATTTTAAGAATTGTGATTCTACTGTTTGCTTTGTTCCATTCTCTCAAGATCTTGAACTCCACCATCTCATGGTCACCACAGCCAAAGCTGCCCCCCAACCTTTACAGTCTCCCCAAGTTCTTTCTTCTTTGTAAGTATCATATCCAACAGAGCACAACCCCTATATCCATATCCAGCTCCATGTCTACATCACTCCATTGTAGGACTCCTGTTGTGTGAGACCGATCCCACCACATCTCTGTCATCTCAGCAGTATCTGCCTTGCACCTGCATGCAGATGTCCAGTTCCTCCTCTGTGTTTCCCATGCTGTGTGTATCACTGTACAGGCACTTCAGAGCAGCATCTAGTCATGCTGAAAACAGCAAGAGCTTCCCCCTATGCTGTTCTCTTAGGACCTCTTTATATGTATGCATACACTTAAAACAAGACAAACTGCCTTTCTCTAAAGTAGGAAGGTCCTGTGCTTAACTCTTATCACTCATAAAACTATAAAACAATTCAGGTTGGAAGGCACATCTGGAGGCCTCCAGTCAAACCTCCTCTCCAAAGCAGGGTCAGCCATAGTAGCTCAGGGTTTTATCCAGTCAAATCTTGAAAACCTCCAAAGACAGACTGCATGGCCGATGTGGAAAACTCTTCCAACGATCTGCTCTCTTCATGATGAAAATGTTTCTCCTGTACTCAGCTAGAAGCTCTCTTGTTTCATTCTATTTTCCCCTCCCCTCCCCTCCCCTCCCCTCTCCTCCTTATCCCTCTCCCC